>CAJNDT010003502.1:234386-660270 GCA_905221615.1 Symbiodinium sp. CCMP2592
GCGATCCAGATCCGGAGGCGGGCTCGGGCTCGGGCAGCGATCCGGATCCGGAGGCGGGCTCCTCGTACTGCATCCGGATCTGCTCGGCCATTGACGGTGGCGGTCCACGGGGCGGCGGTGGCGGCGGGAGCTGTCGTCGAGGTCTTCGGGCGCCCTGCTGGGGATCTGTTTCCGTCGTTCCGAAATTAGCCTGGAATGAGGGGCCTCTACATTCACTTCGGGTGGCACCAATTCCAGCAGACCCCAAACAAGCTTCCGAATAGACCGACCCTGTGCCTGTGAAGGAGTGGACTCCTGGAGCCACGCGGTGCCTCCGCCTCGGACGCCTTCGCCACTGCCACTGCTGGCTCCGCCTCGGACGCCTTCGCCACTGCCACTGCTGGCTCCGCCTCGGACGCCTTCGCCACTGCCACTGCTGCCGCCGGCTTGGGTGCCAGGACCCGCGGCATCTTCTTCGGCTGCAGCTGCTTGGGGCCCTCCGAGCCACGAGCTGGCGGTGCTGGCGCTGCCCTGGATGGCGAGCTTTGGATTAGGCACCCAACGGAAGAAGGAATCCTCTGGGAAGACCAGCTCCTAGCGACCCCTCGGACTGTACCCCTGCATGACCAAAGGCCCTGAAGAGAAGTTTAATTAATGCTTTTGGGTAAGGGCAACAATAAAGAGGTTGGGAAGGTCTCTGGCCTTCTCAACAACTCGGGCGGAGGCGGGCTTGTCGGAGGACGCGGGCCGAAGCTTATTGGTGGTCCCTTCGGGCTCGGAAGGGACGAAGACTCCGTCGTAGCAGTAGCCGCCGGTACCAGGATCGGGTCCGAGGAAGTCCTGCCATGCCCGTTGGTACAGTTACCAAGAAAAGTTAGTATTTATACATAAATGATAAATACCAAGCAAAACTCCTCCGTCCTCTGTCCTGGTCGGCTCGGACGGCTTCGCCACGGGCATCGGCTTGGGCTTCGGCTCCGGCTTGGGGTTTGCAGCTTTCGAGAGCGGCGGAGGCGACTGCTCGGGCGACTTGGCTTTTGCCGGTGCCGGTGGAGCCTTCACCGTCACGGACCCAGTGGCCTTCCCAGTCGTAGTCGCCTCGGGCACTCTGGAACCAGTGGCCTTCCCAGTCGTAGTCGCCTCGGGCGCCGCGGCCTTGCCAGTCGAAGTCGGCTCGGGCACCCTGGGCACGGTGGCCTTGGCAGTCGAAGTCGGCTTGGACACCGCGGGCGAAGTGGCTGGTGTCTCGGGCGGCACGGCCTGATGGCGGACTCGGGCGAAAACGAAAATATGAACAGGGCTGTTATTAGTAAAATCTCGGGCGGCCCTTGGTTGCCAGTGATCCCTGCCTGACTTCCTGATGATGATGCCTGCACGGGCGGCTCGGACGGTGCAACCGTCGGCCAAAAAGCCTGATGTGGACTTGATGTCATTAAATGAGTTATAATAACTAAGTGAACCAAGCGATCAAAAGTTCTACTGAAGCCCCAAGTCTGTGCTCAAAACCCTGAAGATCCCTCAAGTCCACGAGTTAATGTCCTAAACCTTTAAGCCCAGATCTCGGACGAGGCCAAGCGGCATCATCACTGTCGTGATGGAAGTCAGGCCGCGGCGGCTCGGACATGTCCAGCCACTCGGGCAACTCATTCTGCAGGAAGAAACGCCGCTCCTGAATGAGCCCCGGCAGTGTACTCCTCTGCTTGGGAATCGCATCGGAGTTTTGGCCCTGGTGGGCGTCCAGCAGACTCCTCGTCACCTTCGCCGTGTGCTCCCGAAAGTAGCACCACCCGTGCGGGTGCTCGGACGCGACGCCGAAGATGTCCTCAGATAATTATGCCGAAATTAGAAAAGAGGATGCCAAAAGCAAAGAATTTACTACACTATTCACGACTATTTAAATTTGTTTAAATTAATTCTTTCAATTAATTGAAAATGTTACTGGCACCTGCTATGAATGAATGCAGGCCAAACTCGAACCACACCTCGGGCGGCAAAGGCGACAGCTGATAGAGGCACCATGCGCCCTCGGGCGCCGTCTCCCAGAACTGCTCCAAGTCCACTCGGTCCTCGGATGCAACCAGAATGGGCCGATGCAGATCTGCAGGAAATTTAGAAAGAACCAATTCCCGCCCATCTAGGACCAGCTACGGCAGAAACGTTACGTTGTTACACATAATTAATTAATTAATTTCTCGGTCAAACTTTAGAAATAGTTATCTAATCTACCATGCAGAAAATATTTCAGACGTCTAGGAAGCTAGACTTGGTCACTGGGCTTCATAGTTCGACTGCTATTCTTCCAAAGTCACAACGGGACTTGCAGTTGGCGGCATTAGAGTAATTCACTTATGAATTACATGATTCTTAATTGGAAAGTAAATTGCTAATTAAGAATTAGGAATTTATTTATTTATGTATTAATGAATGTTTTAAGAAATTATTATGACCTGTCTGTACAGTGGAGAGTAACTGCTACACTCCGACTGCTGCTATACCCTGTATTGCCTTGCTTGGGTTCCTGACCGAAACTGCCGAGCAATATTCGGTGACATTGACATTGGCTGGACAAACAGCTTGCAACAACAGTTTCCAACAAAGGAAGAGCAGCCTAGTATCTATGGTCGTAGCACTTTTGGTTTCCGGGTCTTTGGGAACTGGCAGGAAGCCTGACGCAGTCTGGACTCAGGTTCAGAAGCACTTTACTTTCATGAATGTCTGACGGAAGCTACCACTAGCACTTCTGCTCTGCATTGGCTTGAACTTTAAATTTGGCAGCTTCCGTTCTATCTTTTGGCTCAGGAACAATCAAAGAGCACTGAATTCTGAATTGTCTACGCCCTCAGAATTGGTATGCATCTGAAGCCAAAGTGGGCCCTATTGGAGTGTGGTTTTCACTGGGACTCTACTTGCCCAAACTTTTGTGATAACATTCCTGCCTGGATGCTAGTGAATTGAATGCTGCAAAGGGACATAGTGAACAGTTCGGCCGTCTGTTCGGAGGCGGTCGCCACGTTTGGGCTCGGGAAAGCCATTGTCATGCTGGGCGCCTATGGTTGATGGACTGCAGCAGACAGGTCTGCGAAAACTCTTAATTTAATACTTTTTAAGTGAACCTGAAGCCATGAAGAATTCAGATTAAATAGCCAAGTCTCGAAGCCAAGCAAAGGCCTTTCTGCATCCGACCTGAATCTGCCGTGGCACGTCGCTCCATTCCTCGGACTTCACCACATAGCGCAGCACCTGTCCGCAGAGGTCTCGGGCGAAGTCCAAAGCTCTCGGATGGGAATGTCTGGCCAAGGCCGAAATGACCTGAGATGGAAAATTTACGATTTTAATGCTGATAAAGTACATTTTTATTAATTTAGTAAGACTAATGAGAAGTAGCACGGAAACCGATCCTGAAGTGAAGCCAGGCCGCAATCCAAGAGCCTTCGTCCGCCCTGAGCTTGTAAAGGACCCACGCCAGCTCGTACCGGTCCCGAAACAGAGCTTTGACCACTTGCTTGAGAGGCCAGCTGCACGGCGGCAGCAGAGGATTCAGATGTCTCGGGAAGCCTGCCGAGATGCACAGATGTACAACAACAAAAAAAAAAACCTTGGGCCTGTGTCCCGACTATTTCAAACAGAGCCGGGCCTCGGTCCATCAAAGTGGGTCTCGGGCGGCCCATGTCCATCTGATCCTCTATGTAGTCCATCGGCGGCTCTCGGAATAAAAACCGGATACGGTTATCCTCGGACGGGCCGCCTTCCTCATCTCCGGACTCCCAATCCGGCATATCCTCCGGCCGGATGGTGATCAGAGTTCGGCCCTCCGACGGGCCTGCCATGGCTCCTCGGGCGAAAGCCGGAGCACGGCACGGGCAAGGAGGAAAACTCTCCAAAAAGCCAGGCTTTTAATTATTTATTGTTGAGCATGAGAATTAGTCTGTGTATGAATTAGCACGTCCTCAGATGCCAGGGTGGCGGGTGCTGTGATTTTAATTTTGGCTGGCTGCCTGAAGTACACTGGATGGCACTAAAGCCTACCGCTCGGGCATGTCCTTAAGTAAGTAACTAAATACCGCTCGGGCATGTCATTAAGTAACTAAGGCCTAGCACTCGGACGGCCCCATGTCATGTCTTCCGAACTTCTCACTTAATTAACGCCTGGGGAAGCTGCGGACATGCAGCAAGTTCTGCTCAAGCTGAGGCAGTGCAGTGCTCATGCAGCCCTGTGCAGTCACTCCGACATGTCGTTACACAACCGCTGCAGAAGCGACAAATGCATGCTTGCACGCGGCGAGCCTCGGACATCGCGAATCGCGAGGTCGGCTGCAGCTTCATCGGGCGCCGGCGGCTGCTCCTTCGAGCATGGGAAGTTAAGTTGGCAACAAATTACTGTGGGATACCTTCAACTGACTGTCTGATTCTTCGTTTCTATTAATGCAAGGTCTCAGCTGTGGGTTTGTCTGCTTGTGTCTCGGGCTGGGTGGCTCTGCTTCCAACTCTGAACTCAGATGACAAATATTCGTTCATGCTACTCTCAAATGAATTCCCTCTTGGAAATCCAAAATGCCCTGGGGCCCTGGTTGGGAGACTCTTGACATGGTTTCTCTGCCACGGGCAAGGAAGCTTCTGGTCGGCAGCGAGATCCAGGGGTTTCAAGGTAGAATATAGTTTGATTTGATGTTCGATCCACTGCTTGAATTAATGATAAGCCTGGGGTGCCCTGAACCCCTTGAAACCCTGCATCTCGGACGGCATCTGTTCAGTTCATGATTAGTCTTATTTATTACTAATTACTAGACTAGGATTCAATAAGTTATTTATATTATTTTTATTGAAGGCCACTCCTCCCGCTTCGGTCCATGATTTAAAATGAGTCATGCGTTGATACGGAAGATCTCATGGCAAATGAGAACCCAGCACTCCAAGCCAACTACTAAATAGAAATTTTCCTCGGACAGACTTGCTCAGTACGACTTAGTCTGATTCGGTCCATATTTATATGTGTACATATATATATATATTTATATATTCATATGACATACAGAAATAGAATGACAACATTTGTCAACATCATTAATTGAATTTGTTGCTACTAGTACTTGCTCGGCCCTTAGAGCTTCCAAGACAAATTCATGCCGTTCCCACTGCTCGAGTCTGATTTTGTTGTTAATTTAATTGTTAGGACTTGTCAAATGGAGAATTAATGAATCCTGAAATCTGGCTCTGCAGGTCAAGGGCTGAGAAAATTAGAGAGCCCGAGTTCCTATGCGATTTTGATTTTATATTTCATACTTAATGTCATTAAATGAATATTGTAGTAAATAGTCATGAATATCTACCCGAAGGATCCCCGGAATAGCAAGACATAAAGAATCAATGAATCAGTCGGTTGATTGGCAGCATGTCAGTAGTGTACTAATCTGTCTTGAGAAACCAAAAGGCAGCCTTATGCGGCCGAAACCGCACAACCGCATCCTCGAACCGTGCCACTTCACTTCTTAAAATTGGAATCTAGATCATCCATTGAGAGTTCAACAATTGAGAAGTATACTAAATTGGTTACATAGACAGAAGAGTACATTGCTCCATCGTTTCACGAAATCCTTTCAAAATTATTACTAATTACTTTTTAATTACTCAAATGCATCGGCAAGCCGAAACTTCCTACCGACCCTCCAGAGACACTTGAGGAATGCCCTGAACGGCTGAATCTACCTGGACTTGGCTTGTCTTTCCTCCTAAGATTTCTAAGATCTTGTGATCGGGACCGAGTGAAGTTTACTTTTATTTCTAATCTTGTTCTCGATTGTTCACGTAATAATTAAATTATTATTGCCGAATTCTTACTATACCTACGCTGTCGACGTCGCTGAATGAATCAAGCCCAGTCACACGGGATCTCCCCATTAAGCCTCGTCAGCTCTCAACCTCCTGCCTCTGGATACCCCTCGAGTTCGTAACTAGCCTGCAAGTTCAATTACTTAAAATACTTACAACGATTTGCTCCCCTGCTGCACTTCACTTTTCCATTAATATCTGCTCGTCTCGGACCGTGAGCAGCATGCGGCAGTCTCGTCTCGGACGAGAAAAAAGGCATGGAAGAATGGAAGAGCACCACGCGGCAGTCTGACTCGTCCCGGACGACAGGAAGAAAGGCGGTGGTGGAAAGCCCAGGCTCGTTGAGTCACTTCTGGCCAGGGCTTCAAGGCTTTGATTTGGGCTTACGGGCTTGGCTTTTCTTCATAAATTCCCGCCTTCTTCTCGGACGACTCGGCCTTTGGCTCGGCAGCTTTCGCCTTGGGAGCCTCAGCCGCCTTCGGCACTCCCACCTGGACCTTTGCTGCAGCTTTGGCCTTAGCCATACTTTCCACCGCCACCGCCTTTGGCACCCCCGCCTTTGCCTCGGCCGCCTTTGCCACCGCCGCCTTTGCCTCCCCCGCCTTTGCCTCGGCCGCCTTTGCCACCGCCGCCTTTGCCTCCGCCGCCTTTGCCTCGGCCGCCTTTGCCACCGCCGCCTTTGCCTCCGCCGCCTCGGCCATCTTTGCCACCGCCACCGCCTTTGCCTCCGCCGCCTTTCCGCCCTTCTCGGGCTGCTTGCCACCTCCTTTCTCGGGCGGCTTCCCACCTCCTTTTTCGGGCGGCTTCCCACCTCCTTTGCCCTTCTCGGGCGGCTTCCCACCTCCTTTGCCGTCCGCCGCCTTTCCGCCCTTCTCGGGCGGCTTCCCTTTGCCGTCCCCCTTTCCGCCCTTCTCGGGCCCTTTGCCGTCCGCCCCCTTTCCGCCCTTCTCGGGCGGTCCTTTGCCGTCCGCCCCCTTTCCGCCCTTCTCGGGCGGTCCTTTGCCCTTTCCGATGCCGCCGCCCCATCCTTTGCCTTTTTCCCAGCCCTTGCCCGGCTGCTCGGGCGCCGCAGCAGGCTTCGGACGAAGTGGAACTTCGGCACGCTGGTAGACCTCGCCGAATTAATAAATGTGATAATGAATAATTGATAAGTGCCTCTAACTAGCCATGAAAGTTCCAGGATGTACTAGTCTGGGAACCGAAACTTATTTGCTACTAGTACTAGTACTAGTACTACTAGTACTAGTACTAGTACTAGTACTCGTACTCGTACTCGTACTCGTACTAGTACTACTAGTACTACTAGTACTACTAGTACTACTAGTACTACTAGTACTACTAGTACTACTAGTACTACTACTACTACTACTACTACTACTACTACTACTACTACTACTACTACTACTACCTACTACTACTACTACTACTACTACTACTACTACTACTACTACTACTACTACTACTACTACTACTACTACTACTACTACTACTACTACTACTACTACTACTACTACTACGCCACTACTACTGCCACTACTACTACTACCACTACTACTACTACTACGACGACGACTACTAGTTAATAACTCAGTCGCCTTCACTGTGGTATCTTCGGCGAAGACAATCGCGGTGACGGTGATACAGTAGTTGTACTCCTCCTTGGCCAGGGTGCAGCGAAGCTAGCTAGCTAACACAAATAACAAAAAATAATCAATTAACTAGTTACTAAGTTACTATATACTAAGCATTATTATATACTAGCGAATTAAATTAAATTAATAATGATATAATTAAGTCTTTTGGATTAATTTACTACAAAATAATTAAGAGTTACTCCTGGACTGACTTGAACTGAGTATCGGATGTCCACGTTAAGCCCTGCAAAGCCTGTATTACTGCTCTTCCAAGTCTCGGGCGCATGCAATGCGAAAATTGCCAACTGGGCCCGGGCCAACTGCAGGAGGTCCCTCAGCTCCTCGGATGCTTTCTGTGCATTAATAATTATTATGATTAGCAAATAATAGAGATTCCAGTCGGCCTGGAACTTAACTAGAAGGATACATCACAATACGACTAGGCAGTAGCAAGAACATGAAGCTGAGGTTCCTGAACAGCTCGGGTGAAGTCCGCCATCGTCACGGGCTTATTGATGGGCTGCAGTGGCAGCATCCCGTGGGCATCGGCGATCTGGAATTGGGGATGTTGCACACGAAAATATATTTGTTAGAACATTTAAATTCCAACCCCTGAAAGACAACCAATCAACCCCTCAATGACTCAAGGATCCGAAAAAAGTTGCTTAGCACGCCGAGCCACAGCCTTCCTGCAGGCATGCATGTACACCAAACGGGCATTCATGCAGCACCACTGGCGAAACAGGATGTTGTATGCCGCCGTAGGATCGGACGGGAGGTTGTCCATGTTCTCCATAAACTCGTTCACCTGTGGATACCTTGATTGGAGCTTAACTCGGGGCACGCATGAACCACACCAGGTCCAAACCCACCTCTTCCTACAGCCACTATTCACTATTAATACTAGCTATAAATAATAATTAAATATAGTTGTTATATTACTTATAATTATTTATTATTATTAAAATAATATTATTACTTATAATTATTATTATTAATTATAGTCTATTTATTGATTTAAAAGTATTAAGGCAACACGGGGCTGAATCTTCAAACCGAGTTGCGGAGACGGCCGCCCGGCCGGCCGGCTGCTGCTTGACGGCTCGGACGCAGCACGAGAACTCGGCCGCCCACCACCACTGCTGCTAGCCGGCTCGGACGACGGAGGCCTGTACCTGTGAGGATGCCGTTTCTCGGGCGGCTGGCCAGCTTGCTCCGCCGCCTCCCGGAGCAAGCGACGCTTTTGCCGCAGCTTCTTATTGGGCTTGGAGCCTGGACGCCGCTTTTCCTGCAGGGGCTTTCTATTCAATCATCTCAACACCGTAAAATTAATTAACCCAAGTTATCTTTGGCTCAATTCAAGGGAAGGCTTAATTATTTATTATTTAGTTAGAGCTTACTTTTCCAAACACCGTCCTCGGGCACATCCTCATCCTCCTCCTCTTCCGCATCTTCGTCTCCGCCCGGCGGTTTCTCGGGCGGCTCCTCGTTCTTTCGGCCACCTCCACCGGCGGCGCTTGCCATGGCTGGCACAGAACTTCGATCTAAATGATTAATGTTTACAATTGACAAGGTACTCAATACTTCAAATTCTAGCCACTGACTACGTGTAAAATAATAGGTACATGTATGGGATTGAGACGAGGGCTCTCGTTCGTTAGAGAATTATTATGAGCCTTGCTACCACTAGCACTACCACACTGCTGCTGCTGCTACTACCACTACTTCTTCCACTACTTCTACTACTGGTGGCCCTGCTGCACGGGCTTGCTATCGTCTGGAGGCAAAGTGGGTGCTAAAACCCCAGCCGCTCAATCAAGTGCTTCACGAATTACTCGAGGATGATGGCGGCGGTGTCGGTCACAGCCACTGAAGTTTATTAAAAGTCTCATGAATTTTGCCAAATGCGGGACTGGACACATAGTCAATAGTAATAATAAATACCCTTTGACGTGTGGCCTGGATCTCGGACGTACCTCTGCAAACTCCAATGTGGCCCACGTTTAATATTTTTAGCAAGGTTTCAAGCCCCTTCGACCCAGAAATGTTTAGTCTTATTTGTTTATTGATGCTGCCACAGCCCTCGACACCCCGTCAATGGACCGGTCCTCGGACAATCGTGGTCAGCCAACGGCGAATCGCAGCGGGTGGCAGACCTGAGCGGCAGGTATTGCGATTGCGGGTGAGCAAGCTCCTTGGGTTGAAGGCTCCGAAGTCTAGAGTTTGGGGTTGTCGTTGTGGTTTATTTACGAATCTAAGTACTGAGGTGTGGGGCTGGGGACTGGATGTTCACGCAGTCCCAAATCCAAACACTCCCAACTTCGCAAACACAGGGCTCTTAATTGGCTGGAACAATATTGTATATTATAATGCAAAATCGATTGTGGGAATGCTGTGGCTGCTAGAGCATGCTTTTGATGTCTGTAGTCGGGGTCTTATAATCATAATAATTATATTGAGTTGGATCCTAGTAGCACTAGTAGTCTTCTTTGCTCTGGGCTCGGGCAGGAGGTATGGGTCGCTCGGGCAGTTGCAAGGATGGCTTGGTGGGGTGATGATCCATGGGACGCTGTTTAGTTTCTTAACTAACGAATGTCTATGACGATCAAAGAATGAGTATTATTATGATTGTCATGGCTCTCTTGAAGAATGAAGTTCCATGAACGATGCTTTGGGAAGCTCGGGCAGTTTCAACCTGGAATACGGAATGATCACTATTAGTATAATTATTACTTATTAGAATTATAAGCATTGCTATTCTCAGAACTCGGACAAGTCAATTGAAGCCTTCAGGTGGGGTTCGGGTTGACACCTCCTTTATTTATTTAGGGCTTACTAGTTGAAATTGAGGGTATAATTAGGGGGAATGAATCAATCAACCCCAACTGACTCCGTAACTGAGGCTCGGACCAGGGCCGGGCGGGGAGGGGAATGTGTATTATTAATATTATTATGGTTTAGGGTATAATTTAAGTATAGTCTTGATTTATTAGTAGGGTTTCAGACTACTGCTATTTGGGGGCTCGGGCGAGGTTGGAATGATCTGGTCGGGAGCCGCGGCCACCCAGACCAGTATCCGAAGATGCCAGGGTGAACTGAAAGCCGCATGCCGGAAGCCGGGAGCCTGACCGGTGGTCAGGCTGCCACGGCCGTCCAGGCCATGCCGGAAGCCGGGAGCCTGACCAGTGGTCAGGCTGCCACGGCCGTCCAGGCCATGCCGGAAGCCGGGAGCCTGACCGGTGGTCAGGCTGCCGCGGCCGCCCAGACAAGGCTGCTTCCAGAAGACCGGGAGCCGGGAGCCTGACCGAAGTCAGGCCGCCACGGCCGCCCAGGCCTATTGAGCCGGGAGCCTGACCGGTGGTCAGGCCGCCGCGGCCACCTGGCATCTTGGATGCTGTTGAGGGGCCTGGTGCAATGCACCAGTCCACCTCTTCAAACCCAAACCTCTAATAACCACTAATCCTAAACGCGCCTCGTCACGAAGTCCAGGGCCCCCGGCAGTTACTAGAATTAAATTAAATTAAAACTGAACAAAGAACAACACTAACAGTAACAGTAACAACCCATCAATTCAACTAAGCCTCAACCCGAAACCCCAGCCTGAGTCAAGCCCCAACCCGACCCCAAACCCCAATCAACACAAGATCATGCTCCACCCGACAAACCCGCAAAGCTCCAATCTGAACACCCTGAAAACCCGGACCCCCCGAACCACCAATCCCTAGAACCTCGACCCCTGAGCTCCAAACCCTCAACACCAAACCCGAAACCCCACCAACACGCCAAGGCCCCAAGCTGAACCCCTCAACAACCTGGGCCCCCCAAACTCCCAAACCCCTTGACCCCCAAACCCTAACCCCAAACCCCCACACCCTGGACACTAAACCCGAAACCCAAAGAACCAAGCTACAACCCTGGACCTGAAAGTGGGGCGCCGGCGTAGTGTCGCCGGTGCCCGCCGGAGGTGAAGGGGCGGGCTGGGGTTTAAGGTTAAGGGGAAGTTACAGGGGGATTTAAAGTTATGGGGAAGCTAATGCATATGTGTTATAATCATGTTGAGATAAAAATATTATGTGCAGATGATTGTGTAGGTGAGGCTCGGGCAGTTGTCGTTGGAATGGTTATTTGATACACTCGGGCGACCAGTACAATTTCAATTGCCACATAATATTAAACTAAGGTTAGATGTACTTAAGTAGGTGAGACTCGGGCGGTTCTTGTTGCTGCTACACTCGGGGGTATGGCATTAGTTATTTAACTGTTCTTATCATATTTACTACAAGAATTTATTGGGTAGCAAACAATTGGTTATTATTATTCCGTAGCTCTTATTCATTATCATAAGTAATAAGTTGTACATTGTCTTTGTAGTTGTCCAAATATTTAACCTATTGCTTCTCAAACAGTTATTAGAGTTCTTGTGATGGGCTGTGTTTGTTAAATTGTGTTCTTTCTTTGTGGCTCACAATTACTACACCGGAAGTATTACATATAAGCAACTACTCAGACTCTATTATCTAAAACTAATATAACAACAATACTAATCCTCGCATATTTAATATAATAATACTTGTAATTAGTTATAGTATATCTTAATACTAATTATATAAGAGTACCACTACTAATTATTATATTATATTAATACTAAATATATTAATACTAATATTAGCCACAGCCGAGGGCGAAGTTCGACGAAGGGGGCGGGGGTTCGGCGAAGGGGGGTCGAAGGGATTTGGGCTGCCCCCCCAGAGTGGTGCCTACGCCTGTTTGCCCTAGAAGTTCCTTTTGGGGATTACCTAATAGGATTCTAAATATGAGCCCCAAAAAGGAACTACTTTAGGGCCTTAGGGTAACCATTAGCTGTTGAATTGTAGTGGCGCAGTAGTTGTTAGGTTCATCCGGCTCTTAAACTTTTGATAAGACCCTGACAAGGCAATAGTCACCCAAAACGGCGTGCTGCACTCCAGTCCAAGCATGGCCTGAGCAGTCCCGACCCTGAAAACATGCTATTCAGGGGCCTCGGCTGGGGGGTCCTTATAATAAGGATCCTACTATTTAGGGTACTATATTAGGGACCCCTATTTTCGGAAATTTCCAGAGTTTCTGGAGCAGTGATACTCTTCAAAGGGACTCCTCAAGAAGCTTTGAACCCCTTCCTCACCGCTGTTTGCTGGAGCCTTCTGGAACTCGTCCATTCGGTGGGATGCCGTCGTAGTCTTTTCACCATGAAAACCCGATCCTGGCAAGCACTTAGGAGGCTTTTCAAGTTGCGGTGGAAAGATTCGTGGACACCCAGGCAAGCAGAAAGACGGACAGAAACAAAGCAATGGACCACGGCGCAAAGCGGTGCATGCATCGTTAAAGTTTGATGGAGACGCAGCAGACCGGCGGAAAGATGGAACAAACAACGGAGACAAGCAAAACGAAACCAGGTGATACTAATGGCTGTGTTCCGTGTGTACATGAAGATCATTGCGAGGGTGTCATCTTGTGTGCAGTCACTGATGCGCAGCTTGTTCAAGGTCAGGTGTACTCGAGCCAAGCACACGGGGTACACAGGTACTGGTGCGCAATTATGAACGACAGACAATCCGCACAACCGGCAGCATGCTCAGAACCAGCGCTACATCATGAACAAAGAAGTCGCAACAGCATGACCATCCTTGCCATCGTCTTCGTCATCATCCCCCGTCGTCTTCATCACATCAAGCGCCATCAGCGAACAAACCCAACAATCAGAACACCCAAAGTTAAAACCAACAGGGCATCAGGTTGGAAACGAGTAGGCAGCTGGTCCTGCAGTGGACTTTGGCGAGAGTCGGCCGACCTTACTCTCCGGCGCACTGGGGTCAACGCCGGCCTTCTTCTGAAGCTGCAGCCTGGGTTTAGGGCTTACCCATAGGCCCCAAAGTAGTTCCTTTTTTGGATTACTTTATAGGATTCTAAATATGAACCCCAAAAAGGAACTACTTGAGGGCCTTAGGGTTTTAGGGCTTAGAGCAAAGAGAAGAAGTGCAAGTTGGATGGAGGTTCGTGTGTGGCTTTGGGGTTTACGGTCTAGGACAGGCAGGGTAGGAGTGTTGTTGTGTTTGCTGTCGTTGTTTTGTTCGCTGTCGTTGCGGGGCGCGTTTTTTTGCAGTCGTTGCGGGGCGCGTTTTTTTTTGCTGTCGTCCCCGGGGGGCGTGTTTTTCTTTTTTGCTTTGCTGTCGTTGCGGGGGCGCGATTTATTTTTTTGTTGCTGTCGTTGCGGTCCTGGGTGCTTCTTTTTAGGCTGGGGACCACAATGACAGCAAAAAACCGTGCCCCGCAACGACAGCAAAAAAAAAAGGCTCCCGGGAATGACAGCATTTGCAAGCCCAATTTGCGGAGTCAAATGTTGTTGCCACAAAACTGTTGTTGAACCCTTTTTGCTGCTCCAATACGCATGGCCAAGCGTTTTCCGATTCTTGGAGCAGCAAAAAGGGTTCGACAACAGTTTTGTGACAAAAACAAGTCGGAACCTGGATCCAGCAAACGTGCTGCAAGTGTCTTTAGAGGAAGATCGCCAAGATGTGCGCGTAACCGTGCAATAAAGGTGTACGTCTTCCACGGGAGAAGACAAATTATCATCGATATGTGTGTTTTGTTCTGATTTTCTATGTACTAGCCGTTACTAGCCACGATTGCTTTTGGAGCCTACTGGGCGGTACTCCAAGGACCAGGGCTTTTGATATCTAAACTCAGCTCGTCTATGCTGATCCATGTTGTTTGGCCTAAACCCTAACTCGTACACCCTGAACTAATTGCGCAAGGGTCTTCGGGTCCCATTTGAGGCTTAGGGTTTAGGGTTTAGGGTCTATCGTAACAAACAGCCGACACCAACTATTTGCTCAATAATTCTCAGCTTTGCTTGATGCATTCAGTGATATTCAAGGACCGGGGACAAGGCCGTCTTTTTGTTCCCAAGTACACCAGCCGGTTCCCAAGCAAAGAAAAACGCCCTGCAACGATAGCCAAAAAGCAACGACAGCAAAAGCAACACGGGGCGCATGTTGATTTTGCTGTCGTTGTGGGAACCGGGGTTCGATCACTCACTGGCTTCCTGGGTCCGCGCAACAAGAACAAAAACAAACATGAGGCAACTACAGCAAACAAAAAAACACCGGTTCCGGGCAAGCGCAAGAAGCTAAACTTGGATTGTGGTTCATGTGTGGGTTTAGGGTAGTCCAGAACTTGAGGTATACTGAACCATAATCCTGTTAGGCTTCGATGCTGTCGGCCCGAACCTCCTAAGCCCGCACTCCTAATCAAAAACTCACCTCCGAAGACCACAGTCCGATGAACAATTGGAGAGCTGCGCAATGTCATTTACTATACTGAACTTAGAATAGCAAAAAGTGTAATTTTAGCTGTTTCTTAGGGATTATACTAACCAAAAGTTTAAAAAATATTTCTAAGTACCCCTAAGTTTAATGTAGGGGATTCAAAAACTGGCAAAGGGATTTGGCATGTAGTATAGTTATTTAGAATTGTAGTCGGGAGCCCAACGGTAATTGAGGAATGCGAAGAATACTCATCTTAATCAGGCCCCTGCAGCATATTCGACGATGACTGGGCATCGAAAATCTGCTGCTCACAACATATCAAGACCATCATCAGCAACCCTTCCTAGAGTATTTACCATAGTTCCCTGTTGCCGGCGAACCAGGCATAAAAACAAATCTTCCAAAAACACAATGCACTACCACGGTAAACCGTAGGTTCAAAACCCCTGCAGAACGATAGGCCCTACATCCCAACCCCCAACCCCTGAAACCTGAAAGGGGCTGAATGTGAAATTCAATCCCCTGGAATCCCGGTTTAGGGTTTAGGGTTTAGGGTTTAGGGTGAATCCCACAAGTTACCGAGACCAATAGCTACTGCGCTGTATGGTTACAGGGTTTGGTTTGTACACACACAAAGCAACTAACTCACTGCCGACAAACCTAAACCCAGAATCCTAAGCCACGAAACCAAAACCCCCCCCAAACCCCGACGCCCTGAAAACCCGCCCAAAACCTGAACCCTAAAGCCCTAAACCCTAAACCCTACACCCTGAACCCCAAAGCCCCCTGAAGCCCTAAACCCTAAACCCTAAACCCCTAAACCCTAATCTACAAAAGCCCAAACCGAGTTGATCACAACCTCAACCGAATTCAACTTAGAAGGGGCTGAACATTGTGAATGCACAGACCAAAACCCTAATCCCTGCACCCTGAAACCGTGAATTCTTCATCCCAAACTTCAAGTTCTACAACCCTGAAGCCCCCAAGAAGCCCCCAAAAACTCTAAATGCTTAAGTATGACCCCTTAAAGCCATAACCCTAAAGCGGCAATGCCGTGTAGCCCTGGGCTCTAGACCAGGCTGAGGAATGAATCCAAGCGGCAGCTCTTTCTCCAACTCCTCGATTTGGGCCTTCCGTTTAGGGTTGGGGTTTAAGGCTTAATTGGGGTTAGGGTTTAGGGTTTTTCTTAAGGCCCAGGGTTACGGTTTAAGGTTTTTGAAAAGGTTTAAGGTTTAGGGCTTAAGGCAGAAACAATTGAAGAGGCCCTTGGGGTGTGCTGTACACGGTTTAGGGTTTAGGGTTTAAGGCCTAGGTTTAGGGTGCCTAGACACGGAAGTGTAGAGTCTTTTCTTGGATGACTTGCTTTACGGTCGGACGTAAGACAAGAAAACCCCGAACCCTAAACCCTCAACCACAAACGAAGTGCTGCAGTCTTGGGTCGAGGTGAGGTACGCCAGGTACGCACCAGCATGGCATCTTTCTGCGGCTTAAGACTTAGAATTTGAGTCGATGGGTTAGGCGGTGGTGGTTTGGGATTTGGGGGTTCAGGGTTTGACAATTGCGGGGTTAGGACTTGGGGCCGACGAAGGGGTTAAAAATTCGGGGTTCCAAATGTGAGGTAGTAAGGCCACGTCCAAGCAGATGGGTGACCGATGCAAGGAAGAAACCCGCAAATCATCATCACAGGTAATCATCTCCTGAACCCCGAACTCGAAACCTCTGTCGGGTCAGGAGCACAGTATCATTGCCTCAATTCTACTATACACCCGCCACTATCAAGAACCCACAAGATGCAGCCACCAAGCCCTTTATGGCATGCGTGGCTTAGTGCTGGAGCCTTCTTCTTGTTGTAGCCCAGCTGATGTGCCTGAAGCATCACCTGGCGACTGTTGTGGGGTTTCCACCTTCCCTAGTAACCTAGTTGCCTCCATAGTAGGTCACTGTATAGTGGGATCCTGTCCTCACGACATCTATGTCTAAGTACCTAGAGGCTCATACCCTACCCCTTTGTTAGGATACCTAGCTTTATGGTTAGGATCTGTTATCTTAAAAAGTAGGCGCGCTAAAAGAGGGGTATATAGGGTATGAGCCTCTAGGTACGATATGAGAACCCATGAAACGCAGTGTGCTTTTCACTCCACAGTGTGCCGTCAACCCTGAACTCCGCATCGATTCTACCTGTAAGGCTCTACGGACTCATGTATTATAAGGCTTTTGGGCCCAAAGACCATACTATATAATCCCTTTGGGCCATTTTGAACCTTAGGGTACCTGCAAGGAAACGACGTCTACGAACAGAATTCGTCAATGCCAAGGCCGGACCAGACTCGCAGTCTACCTAGGGTTCAGGGTTTAGGCATGATTTAGGGTTTCGGGTTCAGGGCTTCGGGTTTACGGTTTAGAGCTTAGGGCGGCGTCGAAGTAGTGGTTGCTGTCCTGAGGCCCTCTTTACAAACTTTATAGAGGCTATAGTATGTAGGTATAGTAGGGCAACTACTGGGCATTTAGGATTTTTTTTGCAAGTTTCAAAACAGGGGACCTGAAAATGGACGCGGACAGAGATCACAGGAATCCTGCCAAACAAATCAGAGTCCCTTCATGGGGTCCTACACAACAGCGAGAAGGTAGTCTCAACCGGCCCTTCAAGGAACACTTGTAGGGATCCTTCTAAAGGAGCCCTCCACAGAAACCTTAAGCCGCACCTCAAACCCTGAACCGCAAACTTCGAAGCCTACATTTTATTCATACACTAACCCTCACCCTGATAGGAAACCGAGACGTATCAGAAAAGGATCTCCTCAAACTCAACTGCCTCGGCACATATTTCCCAAGGGTCCATGTGCCCAAATAGCATATACTTTGGCCTCACAGTAGTCCCTCTATCGGTACTTGTCGGGCCAAAGACTACGACCTTGAGAACACAGACCCTGAACTATCCCCAAATCCTTATGGTACCCTTATAGGCTCCAAACCCTAAACCCTAAAACCCTCGTGGGCGCTCAGGGTTTGGACATGGGCCCTGAAGGAATGGTGCCTTCGCCTCCACCTCAGACATCTCCTCCAAGTTCATATCCAGGAGCTGCGCGGGCGGTGGAAGATTAGGGTTTAGGGGTTTAGGGTTTAGGAGTTTAGGGTTTAGAAATTTAGGCTTCAGGAGTTTAGGAATTTAGGGTTTGGGAGTCTAGCGTTTTGTAGTGTTTAGGGCTATTGAGGGTTTGGGTTTAGGGCTTAAATGTAGTTATGTACATCCAAACATACATACATACATACATACACACATACATACATACCTAGTTATCTACCTACCTACCTAATTTGCACATCTAGCTACATATGTACATACATACATGCATATATGAATGTACGTGCATATAAAGATATGTCCGGCGAAGGGCTTGGGGGCATACATGATATGGGTTTGAGAGGAATGAAAACTGTGTCGAACCTTCAGAGCTTATGTCATGATGCGGCGGGTGATTTCAATTGCGACGGCCCTGCCAGTATGTGACTGTTCGTACAGCATTACTGAGAATGATCTTGATTTGCATTTCCTTCGCGGTTGCTGCCGTTGTCGCCGGTCATTGCTTTTGGTTTTACCTAAACCCTGTTCTTGCTACCGAGGCATCGCAGCATCTCAGCACCAGTTGTTCTTTTTGCTGCTTCTGAGGGCTTCACAGCAAGTCGCGACAGCACCATACTCGCATTGTGCATTTGTTGCGCAGGGTCTGAGGCTTTGTGTTTAGGTTCTAGGGTTTTGGGGGTCGGATTCGACAGAAGTAGCATCTCAGCGATCGTCAAGTTTGTCGGTCTGCATTGGCACCTTAAGATGACGCCTCGGCACTCCAATTCCCCGTCACTGGTTTCATCCTGCAGGCAGAGCTTATGACAGTATCCATTCCCAACAGTCCTTGAACGTCACACCACAATTCCAGGACAGGGAGACACCGCCATGCCCGCAGCCGCTCGACAAGCCAAGAATGCTGCATGCACCACTCGGTGCGACAACACCCAGCGAGCAAGGAATATATCACGCTTACAATGATGACATACTTAATCCCCCGCCCTCTACAATCAAGGTGTATTCCCAGTTAATTGAGGGCAGTGGGATCTCTGGCCTGGGGTTTTCGTGAGGGCTTAACACAGATCCCAAGCCGACGCGGAACCAAGCTTAGCATTAAACTGCTGGGAACGTTGCGGGGGCTCTGAGTTTTATGGCTTACTTTTGGGTTTATTCTGTCAGGATTCAGCAAACTCGAATGTGGCAAGCCGACATGACAATCGACAAAATAATAAATCATTCTCCGATGGATGCACATGTTATTGGTTACCACATCTCAGCGATCGTCAAGTTTGTGGTCTCCATGGGCGCTGTAAGGCAACACCTCAGCACTCCAATTCCCCGTCACTGGCTTCATCCCGCGGCAATGGTTCTTGTCATATTGTGGAAGCCCATAAGAAAGGCCAAGCATTACGCACAACCAGCATCTGTGGCAAGCCACAGGCGAGAATTCACTGTCCAGAGCAAGCCGGAAAACGCCCGAAAGCAAGACTTGCTGCCAATGCATGGCAGAAACTGGCACTTCCATGAAAGTGCAGCACTCGCCAAATGAAGCAGGACCGACGACAACTGCAGCAATCTACGAGTCGACACAACACAAGCCGCCTCTCAGCGATCGTCAAGTTTGTCGGTCTGCATGGGCGCCTAAACGCCTTAGCTACTCCAATTCCCCGTCACTGCTGTGTCATCCTGCGGGCAGCAGCAACCGTCAGGAGCCAAAGCAACCAAGCTATGCAAGCCGAAGCGGAACGAAGACAGAACCGCTTCCTGGCACAGCTCGTAAGCCCAAAACGGAAAGGACAGATCTCACGGTTTACCTGGTCCAAGACTTACTCCACAAAGTTGGCAAAGCTAGCAACGAAACGGTTGTCGGAACCTTTCCAGCCACAAGTCCCAATGACCAAGCCCCAGCGATGAAGTGCTTGATTCACTGCTCCGCCGCACTCAAGGAAGAGAACTCTGGAACACCATGCACGACAGAGAATGCAAAACATCAGGCTGGTGGTGACATGATTGGAAGCGAATGTTGCGCAGAGCAACTAAGACCCAACACAAGCCGCCAGCCGCCTCTCAGCGATCGTCAAGTTTGTCGGTCTGCATGGGCGCCTAAACGCCTTAGCTACTCCAATTCCCCGTCACTGCTGTGTCATCCTGCGGGCAGCAGCAGCCGTCAGAAGCCACAGCAACCAAGCTATCCAAGCCGAAACGGAACGAAGACTACTTTGATTCATGTCCGGCGACGCAATCCCACTTAGCCTGCTTCCTGGCACAGTGAGTAAATGCGAAAGGGAAAGGAAAGATCAGATGTTTTACCTGGTCCAAGACTCACCCCACAGAGTTGGGGAAGCTAGCAACGACAATTCTTCGAAGTGATCTTCGCACTCCATGATGTTTCAGAATCCTTGCTCCGTCAAGAACGGTTGTCGGAACCTTTCCAGCCACAAGTCCCAACGACCAAGCCCCAGCGATGAAGTTCTTGATTTACTGCTCCGCCGCACTCAAGGAAGAGAACTCTGGAACACCATGCACGACAAAGAATGCAAAACATCAGGCTCGTGGTGACATGATTGGAAGCGAATGTTGCGCAGAGCAACTAAGACCCAACACAAGCCGCCAGCCGCCTCTCAGCGATCGTCAAGTTTGTCGGTCTGCATGGGCGCCTAAACGCCTTAGCTACTCCAATTCCCCGTCACTGCTGTGTCATCCTGCGGGCAGCAGCAACCGTCAGGAGCCAAAGCAACCAAGCTATGCAAGCCGAAGCGGAACGAAGACAGAACCGCTTCCTGGCACAGCTCGTAAGCCCAAAACGGAAAGGACAGATCTCACGGTTTACCTGGTCCAAGACTTACTCCACAAAGTTGGCAAAGCTAGCAACGAAACGGTTGTCGGAACCTTTCCAGCCACAAGTCCCAATGACCAAGCCCCAGCGATGAAGTGCTTGATTCACTGCTCCGCCGCACTCAAGGAAGAGAACTCTGGAACACCATGCACGACAGAGAATGCAAAACATCAGGCTGGTGGTGACATGATTGGAAGCGAATGTTGCGCAGAGCAACTAAGACCCAACACAAGCCGCCAGCCGCCTCTCAGCGATCGTCAAGTTTGTCGGTCTGCATGGGCGCCTAAACGCCTTAGCTACTCCAATTCCCCGTCACTGCTGTGTCATCCTGCGGGCAGCAGCAGCCGTCAGAAGCCACAGCAACCAAGCTATCCAAGCCGAAACGGAACGAAGACTACTTTGATTCATGTCCGGCGACGCAATCCCACTTAGCCTGCTTCCTGGCACAGTGAGTAAATGCGAAAGGGAAAGGAAAGATCAGATGTTTTACCTGGTCCAAGACTCACCCCACAGAGTTGGGGAAGCTAGCAACGACAATTATTCGAAGTGATCTTCGCACTCCATGATGTTTCAGAACCCTTGCTCCGTCAAGAACGGTTGTCGGAACCTTTCCAGCCACAAGTCCCAACGACCAAGCCCCAGCGATGAAGTTCTTGATTCACTGCTCCGCCGCACTCAAGGAAGAGAACTCTGGAACACCATGCACGACAAAGAATGCAAACCATCAGGCTGGTGGTGACATGATTGGAAGCGAATGTTGCGCAGACCAACTAAGACCCAACACAAGCCGCCAGCCGCCTCTCAGCGATCGTCAAGTTTGTCGGTCTGCATGGGCGCCTAAACGCCTTAGCTACTCCAATTCCCCGTCACTGCTGTGTCATCCTGCGGGCGAGTTGTCGAAGCTTCATAAGGCTGCAAGCAGCAGACATCAAAGGATGTCTGACGTTGCTCGTTACTTTTGACACAACGGCGCGCAAGCTCGATTTCCGTTTAAGCTTCAACTCAAGGCCCTGATGCTCACTTGCCCTGCATCACTCCCAGCTCCACAGCCATGATCTGCCGCTTCGTCATCATTAGCATCATTTACATAGAAGGGTGGAGGCGTGAGTAGAGTGATGGTGGTGCATGTGACCCTGCAGTGAAGGTGATAGTCGTAGTAAACAGGAGTGAGCAGTCGTAGTCGTGGCCACATTGGGAATGGGAGTGCAGATGGTAGTGCTGGGGTACGAGGGCTAGTGCTAGGGGCTAACCGTAGTGGGGGTAGCAGTAGTTGTAGTAGTCGTCGTAGTCGTGGTCGTAGCAGCAGATGAGCCCACTGGGTCGTATTACTCATAATACAGGTGTTCTGTTTCTGCGTCTACGTTCATTACATCGCTGATGTATTTCGTTACTGCCGTCCAAGTGTCGTCCACGTGAACACTGGGCGAAAAGATGTGTGTGTTCTCTCAAACGACCCCCTGTAGGTTTTTGAATATCAAGTTCTGGATCATTACCGCCTGTTGAAGAAGCCACGCATAACAGCCGCGCGGGTAGCTTCGGCATCATATCAAACTTGCTGTTTTCAATTTTATATTTGGGTATATCTACCGGTTCTAGTCTAGGTATTCCTTCACTCATTAACCAATAAGAGAAAATATTCGTTAACATCATGGACAAGTGTTTTCAAACGATACATGATATCGAAGAATCGCGGTCACAAGTAGCACTTGTTTGCACTGGCTACCGTTCAAGCGGTAAGCTGCAAACCCTCAACCCCAGGCCCTACCTCATGTACCCTGAGCCGCAGTCCACAGACTCTAAAGCCCTATGTTCGGCATAATAGGGGCCTTAAGAAATAGAAGCCTGTCCCTGAGGGTCCATACATACTACAAGAGTGGGATTATGGGTCCAAAAAGACCATCCCTACGATGGTTTTGGGAGCCAAATTCCATCATCTTAGTATCTGCGGACCCTCTTGGTATAAAGACGAACAATATTGCTGATAATGTGGGCGGATGTCAAAATTGGGGCCCCTCTTTGCCCTGAGTACCGTATTATAATAAGGCCAAATTTTGACAACCACCCATGTAGGCTCTTAAGCCTTCTATTCTTGAAGCCGGCCTTGCCAAGGCGATGTGCTTCATGGTGCGCTCTGTTGTAGGCCTTCGTGGCCTCCTTCAGCGCCTGAGGATGGATGCTGTTTTCGGAAGTTTTTTGAGGCCCAGGGGGTTAGGGTTCAGGGGTTTAGGGGTTTAGGGGTTTAGGGGTTTAGGGGTTTGGGGGTTTAGGGGTTTAGGAGTTTAGGGGTTTAGGGGTTCAGGGGTTCAGGGATTGGGGGTTGTGGGGGTTCAGCGTATACGTAGGATTCCCTTGTCCCGGGCTTCGTGCAGCGCTCAGGCATTGTCACATACTTCATGAGATTGCATTACCCATCTGCCCTAAACCCTCAAAAATCAGACCCTCGATCGTTTGAGCCAGGATTGAGCATCAAGGCTTCCGACATAGACGTCCGCTTCTGGGATTTAGCACAGGAAGGGGGGGTTCTTACATTTAGGGATACCTTTAGTACAAGGGTCTTTAAACAAAGGTTGCCACTGCCTGTGAAACTCCCGTTTCGGGCTTAGTTTCAGGGTTGCAAGATGGGAGCAAGGCCCTGGACTTGGTCACCTGTTCAAGGCGTACACTGCCTCGTCTTCGGGATCAAGGGCTTACTGTCTCGGAGTCTGAGAACGCTCCGGAGTGACCCTAAACCCAAACCCAAGCGCTTGAGACTTCTCGAACTCTTGTACTAAGCTAAAACACGGTGAAAACATGCACGTAGAGGGACAACAAGAGGAGATCCTAATCAGAACACCTAAACCAGTGTTACAATTGTCTGTAAATACACACAGGCCCCTTCCAGAACCAACTAATTCTGTAGACTCCCCGCGGGTAGCCTTAAACCCTGAAACCTTATACCGAACCATATTAGCTTACAACTTCAGACATCCCAGACCCTAAACACTGAACCCTCAACCCAAACCTCTGAAGCGGAATGCTGAACCCTAAGCGGCGCTGGGCTGGGGCCTTCATCTGCTGGGCGGTACCTTCCGGAAGCCTCGCCAATGGGTCCAGTCTCGATTTGCTCAGGGTTGGTGGTTTAGGGTTGATTGCTTTTGGGGTTTCCTGTTGATTATTGAAATCCTCATGGTGACCGAAGTGCTGAAGCTAAACCCAAAGAGGGCACTGTAGACCCATGCTCGGACCACGAACCCAACGACGACGACCACGACCGCCGTAACCGCCCTAATGCATACCGCCAGCGCCCCCAAACTCCGACTAGACCGCCGCTGCTGCTTGCAAACATGCCACCGTGCCAACGATACTAGTCGCTGCCATTGCTACTTGTACTGTCATTGCTAGTACAAGAGGCCGGTTGGGAAGGGAGGGCGGCTCGTTCCTTTCCCGTGACCAAAACCATGCTCATGGGCCAGAAAACCATTATAATATCATTTGTGTCGACATCACCGTGCTCTTCTGCTCCAGCGGTCGTCAGAACTATGCTTATCGCCATCATCGTCATCAGTACAACTTGTCACTTGCCTTTCCAACGCCTGAGAAACACGAGCAAAGTCAACAATATCTACACCGCCATCACCACTGTCATACTTGTTCCGAAGAGCCGAAGATTGCATGCATCCGTCACAGCACCACGATGTAGCTGCATGCCTTAACGAAGTCTAGCAAGGGTTCCTGCTCCAACTCAAAGCGAAGAAACACAAAATGCACATCGAAAGACCTAAACCTGGAAGCACCGCCTAATGCGCTACATGCCGACCCCCAATCTACCCTTTATTGCAACGCCTGACCACGTCTTAATGAGGAGTACGAGACCCTGGCACGCCCCGAGCTTCAACAGTCCCTGTAAGGTCGAGGCCCTTCCACTGCAGTGTGTCGGTGCGCCCTCTGCGTGGCTGCTCGGGAAATTACATGTCAGTTGTCTACTCGGTTTGGTGATTTACCATCCCAGCGGAAGCCTTTCATAACACTATATCAGCCTGACTGCGGGCTACAAGTGACACTATGCTACTATTTTGCAGGCTAGAGCTACGAGAAATCATTAGCATTGCTTGATCTGTATTTTTGGCAATCTGCCGGGCTGTGGTCGGGTTTCTCTTTCCCTATAGGCTCCATGTGCCGCAATAGCATATACTTTGGCCCCAAAGTACCTACAAATAGGGACGACATTCAAGCCAAAGTAAGGTACATGGACCCGTACTGTTTTGGACTCTGTGAGTCCTCTGCCACCCTTTTCAGGCAAGGGCTACCGGGACTTTGAAGTCAACTGGTGGCCTACTAAGAATCCACATGATCCCTAGCCCTAAGGCTCCAGTTCCTTAAACGGTGGGTTACAGGGCTACACATTATTAGGTCAGCAACCCACTATTTAAGCAATTGGAGTTAGGGTGTCATTTCGAGGGTCTCAGATTCCAAGGTGGGGGGGAGTCTACCCTACACCCTAAGACCTACACCCTAACCTTCTACATGCTGAAGGAGTCATCCCAGGTGATACGTAGGTCCGGGACCCCACTGCACCCTTGAATTGTATCCCATTTATACTTAGCAGCGTTTCTTTGCCTCCGAAAACCTTGATCTGCTCTTCGTCGTCTTGTGCACTCTGAACCTGCTAATTCGGCCCTGATCTGCGAATTACTGTTCACCTGACCTTCTTCGGGACGATGTACTCTACGGTTGGGACACTATGATAAGAACATATGCCCAAAAGCAGGTACTACGTTACGACGTCTAGATGAAGCGAAACTGACCATAGGGGCTCCTACGATCACACCTTAGAACAAGCCCAATGGGGGTTTCATCCCAGAAGGACCCTTAGTATGGACCATGAACAATAGAATCATGAATACATCCTCGACTCCGATGGGGGACAAATGACTCCATAGGGTTCATCTAAGCATAAGCTATATATATATATATCACAATATATATATATATATATGTATACATAAATGGATATGAATATATATATATATATATATATAGATATATATATATAGGAAACCCGAAACGCCTACAAGTAGGTGGGAAGTGTTGAACCAATCACACCCAATCTCGAAAGCCCAAGACATGCATAGCTCTCTGTTGAACACTGAAACTGACTACTAAGACTCAAACCCGTCATCCGTGTCAGGAGTAAGGCCACTCGCTCATCGCCTTTTAGAATCAAGCCCGTCATCTATCTGCGTGGTTGTCAAAATGAGGGTCCCTTTTGGGGTACCTTAAATGTTGAGTGCCGTATTATATTAAGGACCCAAAAAGGGACCCTAATTTTGACAACCACCCATCCGCCTTGGAGCCATTCTTGGAGACTCCGTTGGTGCGGGCGCCGGTGCAGTTGACGCCTGAGCGTTACGGCTTAATTCTGTTAATGGACAAAATCCTGCATTACCAATTATAAGGAATATACCATCGTTCCCATAGTTTAGAGTCCTTAGGGTCATGCAAAATTTTGTCCATCAACAGTTACATGCCTTCTGTGAATTGCTCGGGGGGTTCCAGACATAGTGTAAGCTTTAGGCTTTACATACGTAGGGTTTAGGTTTCATGTGGTCTCTTGTGGTTTAGAGGGGCTTCTGCATTTCTGCATTTCGAGCGAAGGCGGATTTCTGCGATGTATGTGACACTAGCACAAAAACCGTTCACGGGTACGTTCAGACAAACACACGCACAACACTGCTAATCAAAGGACACACAAGTTGGCTAGAACATCGATGTTTACGGTAGTCGTTCTGCAGTGATTCCGTGGTCGTACTCGTCGACGCTGTCGTAGCCGTAGCAGCAGCACTCTAACTACATGAGCGACAGTTGGACGAAAGACTCACTTGTCATCTTGTAGTAACCGCATGGAGCAGAGAGCACCTTGGAAACCAAAACTGCGCTGCCGAAGCCAGAAAGGCAGGCCCCAAAGGCCTTCTAGAATGTATTCCTGCTGGCCATTCAGGACGGGTGCGTGACGGCATCTTTCATGCAGCGAGAGCCTTTTTGCGGACTGGCTCCGAGCCACCTTTGAAACGATGTCAGAAGAGCCAACCTTTAAGAGTGTCCAAGTACCCAAACCCCAAAACTCCACGTGCCCCAAAAGAAATGTATATATATATATATATATATATATATATACATAGCATACAGTACATACTTAAGCCCTAATCAGACGGGGTTCTATATAGGTACGCCTTTACGCCCAAAGCCATAGGGACATGATGCCATGCTGCTATTCTGAGGAGATCGAGGGTGCAAGCGCCCGAATAGCATGGTGTCGGCTGCCAACACCCCTACGCTTCCATTTGCCAATATAGCAGACACTTTGGCCCTGCTTTATGGGAAAGCTGGGGGAACACACTTTGGCCCCTGAAAGTACGAATTGAGGGACTATTTTGAGATAAGAGCACATGGACCGTTAGGAATACTGGACTCTGAGTAGTTCTGGAGACCTAAGACCCCACCATGTGGGCACTTGGATCCGTAGGGGTGGGAATGATCGCCATGTGCTTTGCAGTCGTGGCGATACGAATGTATAAACACCTCCTTGATTGTGGCTTCGTGGCAGTCAATCGCTGTGAGGTCGTGATCAACATTGCAACAGTGGCCTGTGGGTGCAGTCTAGGAGATTGGGGTCGCCTGCAATTGAAGCCTTTGCTGCCTTTTTGACGAAAGCCACTGAGATACTTCACTGGCAGCCACACACGGTGAGCGCACGATCCCTTGGGGAACTATGCACCAGCAACCAGATGAGGAGGCTTTCTCCGCCCGTGAACCGGAGTGGGCACATGTAAGTGAATTATTGCAGCGAGAACAGGGCGAATCTACGATAACTCGAATGCGAATCCAGGCATTGGGTGCACATGGGAGTCTCAAGATGGACCAGGGCATGGTCCAAGTCGCGCTACACAAACCAGAACCCTCCTCTCTGATCATGGCGAATCCGAAACCCCAGATGCCCGGTTAAACCCATTGTTCAGCTGAATCTGGACCGCAAACCCCTTGATGTAAACGGACTGCGAAACCCCAACCCTTATATACATCCAAAACCTAAAACCTATTTAAAAACTCTGAAGCCTAAGATTTGGGTATGAGGCTTCGAGATTGACTATGATCAGACTCGGGAGTTCAGGCACCACAGGGTTTAGGGCTTAGGGTCGGCGCTTAACATTTTGTGGGAGTTGTGCCTCAGTAAGATACTCTTGCACCCAGTAAGACAGCATGGTGCAAGAATGTCTGAACTGTCTGAATTGTCTACCTACTTTTAGAGAGTGTAAGACATTACGGGCCCCATATTTTCCAGTCAAAATGCTGTTTTCTAAGAGTTTTCATTACAAAAACTTACAATCGTCATAATTTGCATACTAGTGGTTTTCAAGCTTACTTAACCCTGTTGCTCTTGATGCCTGATATGGGAAATACTTTTCCAATCAACATGGGATGCACGTGTGACTACCTTTCATTGTGGAGTCTCATGAAGACTATCCGATAAATCAATGCCACTTCAATCTTGTGGTTGTTCTTTGTGTCTCATAGTATAATCTTGCAGATAAATGAGATACAATGCGTCTGCGAAACCGTGCATTTCTCCACCCTTGAATGATGTACAAGACCGGTCAATCTATATGACTTTTGTATATCAACGTAAAGAATCGCTTACATATCCTACCGGTTTTTGCAGGCCCCATCATGTGCATGGTAACATATGATTTTGGATATAGACGTCCAGCATATACTGTAGCATGACAAGTTGAGTTTGGCATCATACAGGCAGGTTGCTCAAACAGTTCCCACCGTCTCAAGCTGTATACATGCAGGCGATCAACTGGATCGTGTTACCGGATCCATTTGCATATGTACATATATACATATATGTGCATAGATGTCTTTGCTACATTCAGTTTCGATACCGTTTTTTCGTATGAATGCTAGCTTGTTTAGTGCAACCTCCTTCAAAAGCGTATTTATTGTTTGCGATTATTATTGCATTGGTTGTCCTTGTTTCGGAGCTCCCAGTCCAATAATTTGTCCAGTATTTGGAGCTGTGTGTGCGGAATTGTGTATTTCAATTGCAATAGCTTCTCACAGAAGCCAACCCAGAAAACTGAAAACCTACGACCTTCGACGAAGACAATCATCGCATGGATGTTGCTGTATACATCCTGACAGCTACAATGCTGGCTTATTCAGATTAGTGATCATTGCGGCTGAAGCCCACAAGCCCCCAAAGGATAAGGATATAATTGAGTTAATATACTTTTCAAGGAGATGGTGCTTTGCTATCATTATTGTATATGCAGACATATGGAGATCCACCTGCAATATTAATCATTTTCGCTGTCTTGTTGCTCATACCATCTAGTCATAAGTTGACTGCCGTGAAAACACATTATTTGCACATGCACACACAAACATACACCGACACGCACATACGATTGTCATCAGCTGTAAACGATACCGCTTGTTATATCTATGCTGCAGGCAATGCACCTGTATGCCGCAACCATTCTAATATGGTCTTGTTAAAGCCCATGACGCACTTCATCGTGTGTCTTGTGGATATCTCCGTAAACTAAATCCTGTTACCCAAGAAAACGTATAAGAACTATACTATGCCTAAAACCAACTTTTTAATATGTGACATCATCAAGAAGTCAAGAATCTCTTGTGGTGGAAGTAAACATGGCAGATTACATTGGCAGCTGCATGCCAGTTTTGGCAAGAGTAATGGAGCCGTCATATTGAGGCACCCAACCGGCAGCTGAACAGGATATTCGCCACATTCCTTCGATGTAAAATGCATGTTATGTGTTGAATATGGCCATATCAACATAGAGCACCAGGAAATTTCTTCAACATATCATTATGATATTGAGCCATCCGTATAGATCATCGCAGTATGTGTCCTTATAAGATGCCCGCATCGTTCGGGCTTCCCCCTTTACGCCTTCCGGCCGCGCGGGCAAGCGGGATTGCACCAGATATTGGTTAAACCCCTCGGTAGACCTTTCTTAAAGCCCGGAGACTTATTCTCACACATAAACCCAATCTCGCATGAAGTTACAACAGTCACAGCTAAGTATGAATAGGTCGCAAGATGCAGGCAGCATCTCATGACACATATCTTCACTATGAGATTTGACTTAGATGTCCTCGTGCATCCCGTGAGCTTGCCAAGCTCGTATGGCATCTCCCTAGCACCTCATGCTACATGCGCACGAGTGTGTTACGCCATATCATACTATGATGCGCATGGTTCACGTGAACATTGATACTTCACCATGACGTGCTCATGAGATATATTGTTTCCATATCTAGCCAGTTTTGGTATAGTGATATTCAGATTACTGCGAGTAGCCGATCCTGATCACAGGAACATAAACCAATAATAATTTCCAGTTGTAAACTCCCCGACAGAGCCCACCATGTTGCTCGAACATCGCACAAGTGGAATATTCAAACTCCCGTTTTCATGCACCTAAAAGATAGTCGGATTCGGATTCCTTACATCGCAACCTGTCAATGAAAGGCGAAGACAGTGTTTGTTGTATATGTTATCGAGGAGACTGGTCATACATGTATCTGACATCCAGCATATATACCGACCGTATGTCCTCGCATATGCTACCACATCATATGCGACATCAAGCATTGTTGTTATCGCTTGACTACGACAGACCCTTCAACTGGTTGTCCACCTGGCATTGCTCAGGCAGTGGTTGTGTCGTGAGTTCGCATCCATCGAATGTATGTTAATGTAAGGTCTCCTCGTCATATGATGTCATCAGTCATAAATAGTTTATCACCTTTGTGAGCTGTAATCTCAGATATCGACTTTTCTATACGCAGTAAGTCTCTGAGGTCTTTTATAGATTCTATAGATGTTTATTTGGTAAATTTGTAATCTCATTGATCTTAATATTCGGCATAGAGTATCTACTCACTTGCAGTGAGGCTTGCATGGGCTAAGGGCTAAGGACACCAGGTTTAAATCATGTGGCTCTTGGTTGGTGTCCGCTCCCGCAGTATGGCGCACCATGGCGTTGGCTGTCACTTGCCTTGCTGTCCCCGCGCGGGGGGGGGGGGCAGCCACCAAAAAAAAAAAAAAAATCTGGCGGGGGGGGGGGGGGCAGCGCCAAAAAAAAAAAAAAAAAGATTTTATATATATATATTTTTTTTTTTTTTTGGCGCTGCCCCCCCCCCCTCCCCTCCAGATTTTTATTTTTTTTTTTTTCGGCCGCCCCCCCCCGCCTTCCCCTTAGTAGCAGTGTTCTCGCCCTTCGGGCCTAAACCAGCCAAGAAGTGAGTCAAACCTCCTGCTCTATAGTCACGTCGACAGTTGAAATAAGCACATGTATGGGTATACGTACAAGTATCCTACTTAAGAATATGCATATGAGGAGAACGATATCGTGTGCACGAGTGATGTTGCTTCAAATCTGAAGCAAACCAAAAACATGAAAAACAGTAATGCTGTAAATATGGGGCCCGTAATGTCTTATTTTCTGTACTTTTAAAACAAGAGTTGTGTCAGAAGGTGCAGGTTTCTTCATACTGCCCACTTTGTCGTCCCAACTGCATGTACAATGACTCCCACACCAAGTTCCCAAAATGAGCCTGTATCTGCGAGGCTACTGGTTTAGGCCGCGCCCTCATCCTCTCTCACACCTCACCCCAAACTCTAAACCAACAGCTTTCAACGTTACAGATACCAAACCCTACAGACTAAACAGTGAACCCTAAACCCTCTTCGCCCGAAACACCTAACCCTCATCCTCGCTGATCTCCAGACACAGCAGCTGCGAAGCGCTGGCCGCAGCAGAGGCCGCTTGAGAGGATGTGCTCCTTTGTGCAGAGCTTCACGAAATACTGTAGGTTTGAACGCCGTTTTCCATCTGCCCATAGAGTCTACAGGAATCCGGACAGACGAGACGTGTGTTAGCCAGGGGGTGGGTTTGGGGTTTAGGGTTTGGGGTTTAGGCAGTCTAGGTTTTAGGGCTTATAGGGATGTGGACATGGATAGGGATGGGGGGTATATCTAGACAGATGCAGATGCAAATAGCCCTTCCCTAAGGGTCCATGCGCCCGTAAAGTATATACTTTGGCCCTAATGCATCCATCTTGGGACGATGTCCAGGCAAAAGTCTATACTCTACGAATACATGGGCCCTTAGGGCTGAGAGAATTGTAGCCCTGGACCCTAAACCCTAAACGCTATACACCCTAGCTACACCCTTAGCCCTATAACCCCGAAACCCCTACACCCCTAAACACGAAATCCTAAACCCTACATGATACAAGGCTAGCCAGGGGGCTCGCTTTTCTGCCTCTTCAAGGCAGGTCCACCTGGACGGGAGGCCTGCACGAAGCGCATGAGGCTGTCGTCCAACCTCACGTCAGCAGGAAATCGGCTTCAGGGAGTTTGGCATTTGGGTTTAGGGTTTAAGGTTTAGGGAGTTTGGGGTTTGTGTCCTAAACTCTAAACACTAAAAGCGCCGAACCCCACACTCCTAAACCCTAAATGCCAAAACTCTAAACTCCTAAACCCCTAACCCCTAAACCCCAACCCCTAAACCCCAACCCCTAAACCCGAAATAAAAGCCCCAAACCCTGCAGTCGTCTTATCTTGCTTTCCGCGGGGCTCCCTCTCAGAAGGCGGTCGGTAGGGAAGGCCCAGCATCTCAAACACATCTTCCTTCGCAACGTCTTTGTCCAAAGCAGCTCTTGGGGTTCCGGGGTCGCGGGATGCTTTTTTGGGGGGCTTAGGGGAATAGGGCCTTTAGGGTTTAGGAGTTTAGGGTTTAGGGATTAGAGTTTAGAGGGGTTGAAGATGTTTTTTTCGGTGTTTGGCTTCAGCAGTGGCTTTAGCTTTCGGGGGTTTGTGGGTGCAGCGGGTTTCGGTATAAGGCTTCACGGCAGCTTGCAAGCAAGGATGCCATCTGGACCAAACAAGCACAGTGGCGCTTTAGGATTTCATGTTATCTCCGTCCTCCCTTCCGCCATTTCTTGCCTTTCCGGCTTATAAGCCTTAGTCCCAGAGACTAGTCACAGCAGGACCACAGAGAAAAGCGCTTAGAGCGCATACGGATACGTCCCTTAAGGTCCTCCACCCCCACGGGCCCAAACCCTAAAACCCCAAACCCTAAACTCTAAAAGCCCTAAACCCAAAACCCTAAACCCCAAACCCTAAAAACCCTAAAAACTCTCAAAACCCTAAACCCGAAACCAAGTTCCTCCGCAGTCACCGGCACCGCCACGGCGCCCTGGGACGCTCGTGCTAGCAGCTGCGTGGGGCTGATCTTCAGGCCTCGGCTAGCTTTCTCGCCTTTGAAGCTCAGTGTTGATGTTCCTCTGAGTTCCTTTATGTTCCTTTTAAGGGCCCCTTCAAGGGTACTTTAAGGGATCTAAACGGACACTACATGAGAAGCATATAACTTTCGTTAGGGCTCCTTAAGGGTACAAAAACGGATTTAAAGAGGATACGATAAGAACTCCATAATTTTCTTAGGTTGCCTTCAAGATTTCTATGATAATCCTCGAAGCCAGAACCCCGGAACCTCCCAAGCCCTACAGAATAGCAGGGTATGACTCCTCATGATCATCGGGTCTTACGCTGGAGACAATAGGACTTCGGATCGACGGGAAGCCCCAAACTCTAAACTAAGACGGAACCCCAAGTGCAGACGGTGGCACGTCGGGGGACTTAGTAAGTAGGTAGTAAGTAGACTTATAAGTACCCAAAAAGAGACCCTAATTGGGGTTATAGTACTTATACGTCCCTAAAGTAACCAGTTACTAAGTCCCCCTAAACCCTAAACCCTATACCCTTACAGAATCCCTATAGATCCCTTTAAAGGACCCCTAAAGGAACCGCTTAGAGTTACTAATTCCCCCGACCCTCCAAGCAAGTGCAGGCCGTGGCGCCCTTGTAACTGGCCAGACGATGCAGCTCCCTTAAGAAGAGGCCAGATCCCGTCCTGCGGGACTCCCTGCCTTTTCTCTGAACCCTACACCCTGCACCCTAAACCCTAAACCCTGAACCCTGAACCCTAAACCCTGAACCCTAAAACCCTGAACCCCTAAACCCTAAACCCTAAAGTCTTCGCTGAGGGCTCGACAACCGCCACCGCGGAGCCCGAAGCGGCCCGAGCTTCGCGAGCGGCAGAAAACGCGTACGCGGAGCCTAGGTAAAGCTAGGCGACTGGCACCATGCATGCCGGCCCCTCGGGCACCTCCCACGGAGTGGTAAAGGTAGAAACCCTAAACCCGAGGGTTTTTTGCCAGCACTTCCTTTCAACAAAGGTTTGACCCCCCCAACCCTTCATGAACGGCAAATGGACAAGGGTTTGACCCCCAACCCTTCATGAACGGCAAATGGACAAGGGTTTGGCCCCCCCAACCCTTCATGAACGGCAAGTGGACAAGGGTTTGACTCCCCCAACCCTTCATGAACGGCAAATGGACAAGGGTTTGACCCCCCTCAACCCTTCATGAACGGCAAGTGGACAAGGGTTCGACCCCCCCAATTTTTCATGAACGGCAAGTGGACAAGGGTTTGACCCCCCAACCCTTTATGAACGGCTCTCAAATGGACAAAGGTTTAACCCCCCAACCCTTCACGACTTGGAGCGGCTTCCAAATGGACAAGGGTTGGACCCCCCCCAACCCTTCACGACTTGGCGGGTGTTCCTTTCCAGGAAGCTGACAGCTGATTTTCTGTTACCAAATTCTGCTTCTAAAATGTGCCATTTACATTAGGCTGTCGGCCGATCTCTGGGTTCCTCCTTTTTGGTCAGTTCCCAAATGGACAAAGGTTTGACCCCCCAACCCTTCATGAACGGCAAATGGACAAGGGTTTGACCCCCCAACCCTTCATGAACGGCAAATGGACAAGGGTTTGACCCCCCCAACCCTTCATGAACGGCAAGTGGACAAGGGTTTGACCCCCCCAACCTTTCATGAACGGCAAATGGACAAGGGTTTGACCCCCCCCCCAACCCTTCATGAACGGCAAGTGGACAAGGGTTTGACCCCCCCAACCCTTCATGAACGGCAAGTGGACAAGGGTTTGACCCCCCCAACCCTTTATGAACGGCTCTCAAATGGACAAGGGTTTAGCCCCCCAACCCTTCACGACTTGGAGCGGCTTCCAAATGGACAAGGGTTGGACCCCCCCCAACCCTTCAAGACTTGGCGGGTGTTCCTTTCCAGGAAGCTGACAGCTGATTTTCTGTTACCAAATTCTGCTTCTAAAATGTGCCATTTACATTAGGCTGTCGGCCGATCTCTGGGTTCCTCCTTTTTGGCCAGTTCCCAAATGGACAAGGGTTTGACCTCCCAACCCTTCATGAACGGCAAATGGACAAGGGTTTGACCCCACCCAACCCTTCATGAACGGCAAGTGGACAAGGGTTTGACCCCCCCAACCCTTCATGAACGGCAACTGGACAAGGGTTTGACCCCCCCAACCCTTCATGAACGGTAAATGGAAAAGGGTTGGACCCCCCAACCCTTCATGAACGGCAAGTGGACAAGGGTTTGACCCCCCAACCCTTCACGACTTGCAGGATTTGGTGCGAATCCGAAATGGACAAGGATTGGAGCCTCCCAGAAAGCTCATTGCTGCATCCGGCACCCGCCAGGACAGCCTCACAAAAAGCCGACATGAGAACCCGCCAACACAGCCTCACAGCAAGCCCACGCCAGACAGGGACAGCCTCACAGAAAGCCGTCATGCGGTGCTGCTTGTTTCTGCACAGTTCCCGCTTCACAGAAAGCCCACTGCTTCTTCCGGCAGTCGCCAGCACAGCCTCACAGAAAGCCCATTGCTTCTTCTGGCACCTGCCAGGACAGCCTCAAAGAAAGCCCACATGAGAACCCGCCAACACAGCCTCGCAGAAAGCCCAATCCAGACAGGGACAGACTCACAGAAAGCCCACATGAAAACCTGCCAACACACGGAAAGCCCAATCCAGACAGGGACAAACTCACAGAAAGCTCACATGCAGTGCTGCTTGTTTCTGCACAATTCCTGGCGCACTGAGAGTCCATTGCTTCTTCCGGCATTCGCCAGCACAGCCTCACAGAAAGCCCATTGGTTCTTCCGGCACCCGCCAGGACAGCCTCACAGAAAGCCTACATGAAAACCCGCCAACACAGCCTCACAGAAAGCCCACGCCAGACAGGAACAAACCCACAGAAAGCCGACATGCAGTGCTGCTTGTTTCTGCACAATTCCCGTCATTATAGCTTCACAGAAAGTCCACTGCATCTTCCGGCACCTGCCATGACAGCCTTACAGAACTTGCATAAGAATCCAACCGCACAGCCTCACCGAAAGCTTAATCCAGAGAGTGGGTCAGACTCACAGGAAGCCCACATGCAGTGCTGCTTTCGATCCTGCCTGGGCCCCGCTGAAAGTAACGGCCTCCGTCGTTGATGTCCAAGCCCCCGCTGGGATGCCTAGAAGACTTTAGAACTAAACCCTAAAATGCTTGAACTCAGGGTGGTCTTGGGGTGGGCTGTCTGCTACGCACAAGTGCAAGCGGCCTGGGTGTGCACACACCAGCGAGCACCCATGACGTTACCAAACCCTGAACCCTAAACCCTAAACCCTAAACCGGACTCTAAACCAGTCACGGGACTTTGTGTTTTTTCTTCGTGCTTGGGACGGTGTTTTTTTATTTGTCCTAAACAGGATTTCAATGGTCACCTTTCGGCCTCCAGGCTTTTCGAGATTCAGATATCGGCAAAATTCTTAGGGCTTAGGGCATAGCGTTGAAGAGGAGGCAGGTCTGGGGATTCGGGTTTAGCGAAGCTCTGGGTCGTGCATAGGGCTTTTTGCGGATTTGGTGCGGGGCAGGGTTTAAGATAGGGGCTTCATTTTTCGTTAATCGGGCTTCTATTGGGACCACGAGGGGGGAAAGCCGTGCTACAAACTCTAACTCCCCTGTACTAGACAGTGGAAGCTTTGAGGGGCTTAGCCATACAGGTTTCACGACTCTCCAAGAACATCTCTGAGCTCAGTCACCACCACCGATCTCAAGCAGGAGGACGAAGAAATACAGGGGCCATAGCACATAGAATAAGGTTTGGTGAATGTACTAATAGTCTCACTTTATAAGAGGACCTGTAAGGAACAACAGTATGCTGATTCTTCAGGCGTCTACATTCTCCGAACGAAGCCACGCATCTAGAGGGTTTAGGTTGCAGCAAGTTTGAATATGCAGTACCTTGCGGCCTCTATAGATGCCTGTGCCAAACCACAATCAAACCCTAGGGATCAAAATAGCCCCAAAGCCTTACATAGTATGGTCTTTGGGCCCAAAAGCCTTAATATATGAGTCCTTAGATCCCTAGGGAAACGGGCTGTCCAGTTGAGCAGAACCAGGGGACGATGGGCGCGTTGGCACAGGATGAGATCAACCCGCCTGCGCTGGGCTCTTTGGCAATTTAATATGGGAGTCTCCGAAAATCGGGGACCCTAATATAGTACCCTAAATAGTACGATCCTTGTTATAAGGACCCTACAGCAAGGTACCCCTGATTTTCGGAAACTCCCATATAGGGGCTTTGATAATCACCTATACTTTTTGGGTGTTCCTTGTTATAACTACAATATGATGGGCCCCAGTTATTTAGGCCAAGTCTACAATCTCCCGGCTAAGAGCATGCAGAATTAAGAAATTAACCAAGGATCATGGTGAAGACAATCGTCACCCTCATTCCCTAGGACTCCAAATAGCCCAAAGTAGGTACTATTTATAGACTTTAGACCCCAAAGTAGGTACTATTTGTATACTTGGAGTCTTAGGGATTGGGTGAGCCCCCGGACCCGGACTGCTTGAGGTGATTCTGCTGATGGACAAAATCCTGCATGACCCTAAGGACTGTAAACTATGGGAACTATGGTATATTCCTTATAATTTAACGGGTAATGCAGGATTTTGTCCATCAGCAGTTACGAGGACAGGAGGCTAGATGGTTTCCCAGATCCCAAGAATCCAAAATGCCGGATCCAAGGTGCAAAGCTGCCAGTGGCCTTTCACCCCTGGCCCTGCCCTAAGTCCCTGAAGTAGTTCCTTTTTGGAGGTTCATATATAGAACTCTATGAGGTAATCTCAAAAAGGAACTACTTTGGGGCCTATGGGTAAATCCCACATCAACCAAGTCCGAATTCGGAACCCGAGGCTCTGCGAAACCCGAAGCCCTAGACACCACACCGTACACCTTTAAACCTCATGTAGCAAACCCTCAAAACTCAACACAAACCTCAAACTCCTAAAACCTCAAACTTTAGCCCAATGATTCATAAGCCTTATAAGCCCTGAGCCAAACCTTCAAGCCCTAAGCCTCAAACGTTAACCCAATATATCAATAAGGCCGAAAAGCCCTAAACCTTATAAACCCCAAATTCCTAAGTCTAAAACCCCTAAACCTTAAAAACAAAAACCCAAACATTCTAAGCCCTATAAACCCTACATGCCTAAACCCCTATAGCCCCAAGCCTGAACTGTGGAGGGCCCCCCTGTTACACCCCCATAACACCCTTTTGCTTCGCCTAGAAGCCCAAAAGGCCCTGGCCTGTGGAGGGCCCTCTCCTCTGTGAGGCGAAAGACCCCAAGGAAGGTCTCTTCGCCGTCCTCGCGCCAAGAAGCTCCGGGCTTCAAGGTTAAGGTTTTTTTTTTTTTAAGTGCAATGGCTCTTTCTGCTCAGCATGAGTAAGTCGAGCCTGCCTCAGGAAGGTTAAGGTTTAGGGTATATAGGGTTTTAAGAGTTAGGGTCTAGGGTATAGGAGGGCTTCAAGGTCAGGGTTTTGTTTTAAGCGCAAAGGTTAGGGTTTAGGGTATAGGGTTTTAAGAGTTAGGGTCTAGAGGCTCCGGGCTTCAAGGTCAGGGTTTTGTTTTAAGCGCAAAGGTTAGGGTTTATAGGGTATAGGGTTTAAAGAGTTAGGGTCTAGGATTTAGGGCTTATAGGGTTGATGGGGTTAAAGGGTTTGTAGGGCTTGTGGGGCTTCTAGGGCTTGTAGGGTTCATAGGGCTTATAGGGTTTAGGATATAGTTTTGTTTCTGAGCTCCTCTTCGATGTATGCCCAGGGTAAAGGGTTGAAGGTTTCGGGTTTAACGACGTTTAGAGTTTAGAGTTTAGTGGGGTTAAAGGCTTAGGGTTTATGCAAGGTCCTTGCGCCGTTTAGTAGGGTTTGAGTGTTTGTTTGAGATGAGCCCATGCTTCCACTCACCCGCCCGCCTAAGGGGTTACCCTATATAGTAGCAGGTCCACATAATCCTTATTGCGCGAGAATGATTCATTAATCAGGGCCTACATTAGTTTACAACTCTTGTCAAATTACGGTACTGCGCAAGGCAGCTGAAAGCGGCTGTGCTACTAATTCCCACAGGGCAACTGCAAACACGTCAGAAGGGTCTGTGTCAGGAGCGCCCAAAAAATCGACCAGAACAAGATGCGGCGATGAAGAGTAGTCCCAGGGGGAATCGCTAAGTTTAAAAAGCCGGGGTGACTAATGCGGATCCGGTTGGGGCTTAGGGTTGAGGGGTTGAGGTTTCGGTGGTTCGGCACAAATGCGTATACGTATACATCCGAACACCTCACCCTGAACGGCAAACTTGGACTTTGCAACCTAACCGCAAACTCAGTTCTTGAAACCATATAGGTACCACAAGACCACACTAGTTGTTCTCACTTGTTCTCACTTGTTCTCACTTCTCAAGTAGTTTGTTGCCTTTAGAACACAAAAAATACATCTCTTTAAGCGGCCTCCCAAGGAGAATTTGGAGCATGGCCACCCAGCTCCTCCTTCGGAGAATCAAGTTTGAGAGAACGCTTTGCTTGTAGGGTTTAGGGTTTAAATTTAGGTGTTTAGATTTCGGGGTCCAGGTGATGTCGGTTCTTCACCTCAGAGCAGCACGCAGCCCTGAACCCGGAGGTTCTTTTTCGTCTAAAGAACAGAGCATAATACGTGCAGACATCCCGGGAGTGAATACCCGAAATCCCGAAGGCCCCCCCCCACCCCAAACCAAAAACCCTGCATCCTGTGAACCCCACAAGCCCTAACCTGAAACAGAAGGGAAATGGGAGCCCAACCTTCAGAGCTCCTTTAGATGTTTATTGTTAAATGGTTCATGTACTCGTGCAGTATATACTTAGGCCTTCAAGACTTTAATTTCCTATATAGGTAGTACTTTAAGCCTTTCAGCATGTACTATAAAGGTACACAGAGCCTGAGAAGCCTCATAGAACGCTCCTAAAACTCTTTAGAACCCGTATTGCACCCTTCCTCATGAAACCCTCATGGTACCCGTATAGAACCCGTTTTGAACCTACAGTCCTTACCCCTAAGGGTCCATGTACTCATGTAGTATATACATTGGCCTTAATGTAGTCCCTATATAGGCCCTATATAGGTACTTTCGGGCCCATGTATCTCTATATGGGTACATGGACCCTTAGGGTATAATCACCCAACGCCACGAGCTCCTTCAGTTGTCCAGCGCCCTGGAGTTCGGCAAGCAATGGCTTCAGACCTCACATGGCCCCAATCATTCGGGTCTTACAGGAAGATGTATGTGTATATGTATGTGCGTATGTATAAATATAAAAAAGTACATTATATATACACATACATAGATAGGTGTGTGTGTATATATACAGACATAGAGTATAGCAAGATCGACAGGCGTAGCATTTGCTTTTCTCTCGAGGTGGTTTGGGTTGATAGGGTGCTGGGGACAAGGTAGTCAAGTCAATTTAGGGTTTGTGGTTTCGGGTCTTGGTGCGATGTGGTAGATCCATTGTAACGGCTAGGGCTTCTGGATTTAAGCTCAGCCGAGTGAACCTCCAGCAAGCACGCATCCTTCGCGAGGGGCCAACACGATATCGATGTCCGACATTGTCTGGGCTCCTGCCAACACAGTCGGCGCATCAGACATCCCCGTGACTAGACGTAGAACAGCCCCATTGCCGAACAATCATAACTTCAAGATAGCAAGTGTGTCGCAGCACTGAACTCGAGTACATAATTGGAGTCAGACCTCCTTGCCTACAGATCCTACAGGCACCATCATCAACATCACTACAGGCAGGAACGAGCATCGTGCATGAAGGAGAGAGAAGCTGCCTTTCCCATGAAGCATGGCCCATGCTTCTTTCTCAACGATTCGGGGTCGTAGTTTTTAACCCCAGGGTCCATGTACCCATATAGAGATACATGGGCCCCAATGTACCTATATAGGGACTACATTAAGGCCAACGTATATAGTATATGAGTACATGGACCCTTAGGGTAAGATAATACTGGGTCAGTAAGCTGTCAGAATGCAACAAACCCATCTACTAGTAGAAATCGTCCTGCGAGCGGCTGAAACAAACAAACACACAACCCACCCAACGGACAAACGAACAAACACGCATGCGTGCAGGCAGACAAACAAGCAAAAACAAACAAGGAAACAAACCCATACACACACACATAGACACACAAACAAATAAACAAACAAACAAAGGAACCAGCAAACAAGCAACCGAACGAAAGAACAAACAAACAAGCAAACAAACAACCAACCAACCAAACAAACATGTCAGAACAGACCTTGGTTAGAATGAAAGCTTACAGTTCTCTAGAGAAAACGGTAGCAAGCCGACCAAATCTAGGTGCCGACATCCCCAGTTATCCGGAGAGCCCAATAGGCGTGTTATCACAAGTCGCTTGCGGTCAAGCGGTCCACACCTCGTCGCATGGACCCGCAGGGTGTGATCTCTACCTGCCAGATGGTCGGAAACTACAAGCTTGCACTACATAACAGAGACCTACCCCTAGAAGAGGCTTCCAGGACTGCCTCCGGCCCTGATTGCCTAGTGCATCGCTACTGAGCCACTCCCTGGCCCGAGTGCTCAGTGCACCGCTGCTGTCCCGGGAGTAGCCTTTCTTATGCAGAGAGATCCAGAGCAAGGAAAAATGGAGCAACAGAGTTCCTTGCAGTCGAGGTCCATCTCTCAAAGTACACATGTGCCCCTGCACAGAGACTTGTCCAACCCTGCCGGCAATGGCCGTGCCTTCTTAATGCCATATGCTCTGTCGGCTGCTGCGGAAACAGCGTCCACGATTCGCACAGCCTCGGAACAGGAAATCTAGGACGGATACTCCGGCAAGGGGACGACAAAGAACAACACGTCTGGGGATGTAGCATCGGTCGGGTCGGTTCGTATGCAGGAAAAATTTAGGACGATGCTTGTGGTCCTGGATCTGTTTCTCAAGTGGCAAAGCGTTATACTGGAACGACACGAAAAATCATGAACAATGAGACCTCTGACTGCATCCACAAAGACGCTAAGTCTGTATAAACAGTGGGAAATGAGCTGTTCATGCTATTCAAAACCCTGCCACCCGCAAAGCTCTGATCGAAAAACCTCGATTGCTCACTTTGAGCCCAATCTCAAGCCCAGAACCCACGAACTCCGCAAAACACAGCATCTCAACGTCCGCTCCAGATATTTATTTTCTGCATCGAACTCAAATATAACGCACTTTAAACCTTGAAGCCCGCAGCCTCAGCACTAACCTTGAAACCTCATAAGCACTAAACTCCCTAAACCCTAAACTCCGTATAAACCCTATACCCTAAACCCCAAACCCTAAACTCCCTAAACCCAACCTCTCGCCCCGCGAAATAAAACTCTCCAAGGGTTCCTCGCCTCTGCGCGGGGAATGCGCTCCTTGAAATCGCTGACGTACTTTAGACCGAGCCTGCCCAAGGGTGCGGGGCTTTAGGGTTCAAGATTAAGGGCTTGAGGATGTTTGGGGCTTAGGTTTAGGGGTGCGGGGCTTTGGGGTTAAGTGTTGACGGCTTTGCCGCATGTTATTGGCTTTGGATTGTTTAGTACGTTCGGGTTTAACTGGTCTTACGAACAGCACAGAAGGCTAAACACAGCCCGAACCTCACATGGTATCGTGTTTAACCTTCAGCCTACAACCCTCGCAAGACCTTGCTACTTAGAGTTATTCAAGGAAATTAGTTATAAGTGGGGCTATAAGTCCGATAACTATAGTCATAATCCAGATGAGGGGACTTATAACCCTGAACAATACCCATGAACCTCCAAACAGCTACACAAGAAAAGCGAAACCGCTAAGCCGGCAGGCCATCAAGCGAAGCTGCTGGAGAGGGTGAGTAGCCTACTATTCTCTCCTAAACCGACAAAAACTTCTCACACAGCCGAAACCTTCCACTGCTAGGCCTTGGCGCCCTAGAACCTGACACTCTTGAGCTCCTCAGACCTAAAGCCCTATACAAGCCACCTGCACCCCTAAAGCCCTGCACCCTAGCCTAAGGTCTAAGACGAGATACTCGGTCAAGGACGCTGTGAGGCCTTTGCGTTCTCGTGAGGCCCAGCTCGTCCTGCTGTCTGAACAAAGCAGCCGACTCTACTCTTACTGCCACAATTGCCCTAAAGCTGAAAATAACACCAAACTTGTGCAGTTTGCTCATTAGGACACAAAGACCAAAATGTCAACCCGTAGGTTTTGGGAGCCCTACACGGTTACCTCAACCCGAAGGGTGTAAGGACTCCGACTATGAAGGCCGTTCTTTCGAGCAGTCCTTCTTACAGCAAGTTAATACAAATCATTCATGCCCCAACTAGTATGGGCGCCTTAGTTGGCAATTAGACTAGGGTTTGGGGCTTTACTTTTGCTTTTCTGAACATCGTAAGGCAGCCTAAGGAATAGTGTAGGAAATTATTGCAGCGTCTCCTTCGCTCCAACCCGACGGCACTCGGGATTGGCCCAATCAGCTTAGAAAAGGGTTGGGTTTGTCGAGGAATAGGGTGGTGCAATGTTCTAAATTGGAATAATGACTACAACTACTTTTTGCACTATCAACGTAGACTTACAGGACAGCAATACTACTGATTACTGCAAGCCAAGCCGTTTGTATCGTCACCCTTCTCGGTGTCAAGTACTGCGAGGCTGGCCACTCAAGTTTTGGCTTGGTTGGCTGCAGGCTCTCTAAACCCTTAACTCCCAACCTGAAAAATCTAAACCCCAAACCCTAAACTCCTAACCTTAAAAGGTCTTCCGGGCGAGACTCATCAGATCATTACCCGGACTCTGGAATGTAAACCGTTCTGGATAGTGTACTATACCATGAAACAAATTATAGCAGACGTCGTCAAGAGCAAGCAGAAAGCGCTGAAAACAAAGAAAACATTGCCCCGAGAGACCGCAGACCCGGCTAGTTCAGCAGCACATCTTAACATCGAGCTGAAAAGCCAATATGCTTCAAGGTGCATTCCTTCACTCTGATGCCTGCAGCCGATGTACCCTAAATCCTATAGACCCTAAACCCTTAAACCCTATAGACCCTAAACCCCTAAACCCTAAACCCAAAACCCTTAAACCCTAAACTCTACGCCCTTAAACCCTAAACTCTAAACCCTTAAACCCTAAACCACAAAAACCCTTAAACCCTAAACCCCAAAACCCTTAAACCCTAAACCCCCAAACCCTTAAACCCTAAACCCCAAAACCCTTAAACCCTAAACCCCCAAACCCTTATACCCTAAAACCCTTAAACCCTAAACTCTTTGATTCCGGGCTTCACTTTCCATCAATTTGGCGACTCGGGTGTCTCCGGGTCACCGCAGCGATCGGGTTGAGGTGCTCGATTTCGGGTTTAGTGGTCTACCCTAAGCCCCTAAAGTAGTTCCTTTTGGGGGTTCATGTTTAGAATCCTATTAGGTAATCCCAAAAAGGAGCTACTTTGGGGCCTATGGGTAGAGTCTAGAGTTTGGAGCGTTTAGAGGGCTTGCCGGGTGTATAGGTTTAGGGTTGCATACTTTGCAATAAGGTACCCTTGTACTTGTGATTATACTTCCTTCCTGCATTATAGTATGTACCCAAACCCAATTTCAATGATTAAAGAACCTAGCCTAATACCTCTAAGAGCCCGTAAATCCCTTCACTTAGCCCATAAGACCCTTTGCACCAAACGAACCCCGTGTTAAAGCTCTATAGAACACCCATACCAATGATCTGGCGCTCGAAACAACTTGTCCTCTCTCTGGCGAAGGTCATCGAAGCTTCTGCAGCCAGCCGCAACCCACCTCCGGCAACGCCTATAGGAGTGTCCCCCTTTTTCAGGGTACCGGCTTTTCCAAACAACAGATCCTGCAGCTAAGTGTATGACCCTTTGGGAAAAGTGTTTCAAAGCAGGAACAGGTGCAAGACTGGCAGGGTCTTGTTGTTCAGGATTTAGGAAGGTTTCGGGCTTAGGCTATGAGGTTTAGTGTTAGTCGCCGAGGGTTTGGCTACTTGAGAGTCCCACCAGGAACATAATTCAAGAGTTCTGCATCGAAAGTCAGACCCCAGGCTGTTTATGTAAGATCTGAAATGCACAAGAAGTGCACACACACACACACACACGCACGAAGACTGTCCGAGAGCAGACGCCAACGGTGCTGAACAATGCTTGCTGATGTAAGACCCACAGAGTCCAAGTACCAATACAGTAGTGTTCCCCGAACTGCTAACTCCAAATACAAAACTCAAGTACCTAATGCTTGGGTGCTTTGGACCCGCATAAAGGGTCAACGCCAAACTCTAGAACCATGCTGGTATCCGTAGACCCTATAACCCCTAAACCCCTGACCCCTCAAAACCCGGACGCCCTAAACCCTGTAACGAAACACAAAACCGGAATAGCAAACAATAAACCCCAAGGGTCCATGTACCCATATAGAGATACATGGGCCCCAATGTACCTATACAGGGACTACATTCAGGCCAATGTATATAGCTATATGAGTACATGGACCCTTAGGGAAACCCAAAGTAGCTTGCAAGAACCTTTTTTGAGGTATCGGCCGGCGAGCTACGGACTCTCCGGCGCCGTGGATGCAGGTGAAGTCCTGGCTTCAAAGGAAACTTAAGGTTACAAGTCCAGGGCTTTAGGGAAATTAATGGGAAATCCTGAATTTAAAGAAAAACTTCTTTGAGAGGGTTTAGGGCTTTGGGTTGAGGGTTCAGGGTTGTTGAGGTACTGGTGTGTTCTTAACTGTAGAGGCACTTCTTTCTGTCGAAGATGCGCCCGCCTGGGCAAAAGCCCTCCATTCTCCAGTATAAAGACGAGTCGACGGAATAGGGGCAAAGGGCAGGAGCAACACTGCAGGATCTCGTCCATCAGCAACCAAATCAGCAACTGCAAGTCTAAACCATAAACACTACGTCCTAAAACTGCAGTGGAACTGCAACACCACAGAAGGTCCAAAATCTCAAACCCCACACCCTAAACTCTAAACCCCAACACCCGAAAGCCCTAAAGACCCTAAACTCCCAACCCTAACACCCAAGAGCCCGAACGGACCTGGAGGATTTGGGTCGTCTCGTCTCCTGTCGACACTTGTAGGGTTGTAGGGATCTTGGATCTTCTGGGCAGGGGTTCGGGTGTGGGACAGGGTATAGGACTTAGGGTTTTAGGGTTTAGGGCGTAGGGTTTAGGGTCTAAGAAGCACCACCTACACGCAGAGCCCAGCAAAAGGGTCACCAAAGCCCAGTCATGTGAAGAAGCCCATGCACGCTTTATGAGCGACCTGTCCGGGTCTGTGTTGAAGCCGGAATAAGGCACTATAAGGACAAAAGGGGCCCCACAAAAGGGCATTGGTGGCATTATGGGCTTACCCGTAGGCCCCAAAGTAGTTCCTTTTTGGGATTCCCTAATAGTATTCTAAATATGAACCCCAAAAAGGAACTACTTTGGGGCAGTAGGGTAATCTAACAGTCTCACTAAGGCGCCACAACCAAGCTGCGCCCCAACGACTCCGACCCGTGTCTTCTGAAGGTCGAAGAGTCATGTCCCAGCAGAAGCCCATCCCCTGCCTCGCACCGCATCAAGTCGGGTAAGCACCCCGGTGGCCAAGATCTCCCGGCACTGCCACGAGGGATTCCATGAAATCCATGGTCATTATAGACGATTCTGAACCCATTCAGGGAGTCAAGGTTGAGGAAATGGATCAGGAGTTAGCAGCTTAAACTTTATAGAGTCATGGCAAGTGGCTGGTTTCGTTCAGGTAGTCTTCCGCTGCTACCACATCATTCAGTACTTGCAAATCTCACTACTGCCGTACTCTTCATCATGCTCACCAACACTACGACCTGAAACCCGAAAGCCCAAACCCTGAACAGCCTCAGCATCTGATCTAACACTTACGAAGCTTTAGGATTTCCTGCAGATATCCAACAGGCCGACGAATGGTAACTGGAAGAAAGAAGCAATTTTTGGACGGAGCCGAGTGAGCAGAAAAGCAACAAAGAACTGCGGGAATCACGGCGCGCTGCGCAGCCCTTCATGGCATCGGGAGGCTGGTTTTCGGGCTTGTCAGCGCGGGTTGCCTGGGCTTAGGGGATTGTGTTCGGTTTCGACCTCTCCCGAGCTCTAGCCTGCAACCAGCTTTCAAAATCTGTCGACGAACCGAACGACGCAGAAACACGTGGGCAAACAGGGCGTGCCTCGGATTTGCAATGGTTAACGGGCGACTACAAGTTGAACCAGAACCTGTCTCACTCCTGGACTACTCGGTCATCGTCATCGTGGTCATGAATCAGCTTGAACACATAGCAACGCCATGAACAGCAACGCCATGAACCTGTGACCCGCGGGAAGTGAAACAATTCAATAGCTTGAGTAGTGCTATGTAGTGATGGTGGTGGTGGCGGTGGTGATGGTGGCTCATTTGAGATCCTGTTTATGGTTATATCCTGAAAATTGCCGGCACCTTGTCGCGGGTCTTCGGGCCAAGACCGGCGATGCGATCGAAGTCCTCTCTTCTTTCAGAGGCCGCCACCACCAGAAGCATAATATCGGGGCCTTAATAGAAACAATTGGGTTTTGAGGATGTTATACTATAATCATAGGGATCCTTAGGGATGTAGGGGGAGGGGGGGTAGGGGGCCTTAAGGCCCATAATAAGGACTAATAAGGCCTATTTAAGGACATATAGTCCCCTACACCCCTCCCCCCTACACCCCTAAGGATCCCTATGATATAATGTTAAATGGTCTAGGTAATTATTTAGGCCCCCATGGTAAGGGCATAAGTTGGCATGCGGATCGCAGGGTTCAAGGTGCAGCCCTGGAGGGCCCAGAGACTCCAATACCCCTTAATTAAGGAATATATACCTTAAATTATAGTAGGACCCAGAATATTACATAAGGAACAATTCCCTAATTAGGGATATTTTAAGGAATATACCTCAAATTATAGTAGGACCCAGAATATTACATAAGGAGTAATTCCCTAACTAGGGGGTACTGGAGTCTCTGGAGGGGTTCATGGCTAGCTCCGGCTACTTTTGACGACCTTCAGTCCCTCTCATCTGCACCCGAGACCCTGAGTCCTAAACCTTATAACCCTAAGACTCCAAGTATACAAATAGTACCTACTTTGGGGTCTAGGGTTTAGGGGTCTAGGGTCTAAAGTCTATAAGTACTACCTACTTTGGGAAATTTTGGAATCTTGGGGTAAGCCCCAAGGATTATTCGGCGCTGTCGCGGGGCAATGGGACTTTGCATGACTCGGCTTCCGATCGCTTCTGCCCCCCAGTTTCGCCTATGACAAACGGTACCGAAACCCTACACTGCAAGGTTTATGTTGGTCCTTCTTTGTGGGTTTGGGGTTTCTAAACCAATGATGAGACTCAAAGGGTTCCTGAGAGACCCTGAATGCATGGTGCCAGTGTCTCGCGGCTAGTGGGACCGCTTTCTGGACCCTACAATAATCTGTTGCCGCTGTTCGAACAACCTGCTTGATGGTTAGGATCGGATATCAAGAAATGCGGCCACGAGACAAATGCTTGCACAAACATCTCCAACAAGACACGGGTGTCTCGGGCCCCTGCAGAATCCTGGACCTTGTCAGCCCTAAGCCCCAAAGCTTGCACTTTAAACCCTAAAGCTTAAACCCTAAACCTTGAACCCTAAACCCTAAACCCTAAACCCTAAAACTAAAACCTAAACCTTAAACCTTAAACCCTAAACCTGAAAACCTTAAACCCCTACAGCTTATACTTCAAACTCTAAACCGTTAGTCTAAACCTTAAAGTTAAACCCTGAACCCCTAAAGCTCAAGCTTCAAACTCTAAACCCTGAGGAGTCCTCCGGTTTGCGCAGCGGCTCGGGCCAGGTACGGACCAAACGCTCGGCCTGCAGTTTCCATAAGGGCCCCTTTTAAGGGGTTCCTTTTTTTTTCAAGGGGTTTCTTTTAAGGGTTTCTTTAAAGGTTTTTTTAAGGGGTTCCTTTTTTCAAGGGGTTCCGTTTAAGGGTTCCTTTCTATAAGGGGTTCCGGGGATCCCCTGGGCGTTCTAGAGAGGGGTTTCTAGAAGGGGTCCTCTGAGGTTCTAGAAACGGAGTCTTGTAAGGGTTGTAGAAGGGTTCCATACTTGGAGGATCATGGGACTTGGTGAGGTTATAAGTACCCTAATTGGGGCTATAAGTATGGATACACCTAGTAATAACCCTAGTTACTAAGTCCCATGATCCTTTAAGTAGGGCCCTTATAAAAGTTCTATGTCCTTGAGTGCTGGCGGCCTTTGGTTCGTAACCGTCGGTTTTGCTGCCTGAGGGCCTCCACTTGATTCAAGAGAGCACAGGAACCCAGACCCCCAGGACGATCCAAAAAGTAGATCCCTTAATGGGGGTTCCCATAAAATACCCTTAGTAGTATAGCGCCCCAAATTAGGGGATCTACTTTCTAGATCCTCCCGGCGGTGGTCTGGGAACCGGGTGCTGCTCCCACACAACCTTCCGGCTTCGAGCTCTTTCTTGGGCCACCTGGATCCCAGTAGAGTTTGGGGGGTTTCGGGATAAGGCGGCTTACTGTCAAAGTAGATTCTTGTGTGGGCGGCTTTTGGGAGCGCGGGTCCTTCTGATCTTGAGAGTTTTAAGGTTTATAGGTGTGCGACTTATCCAAGCCAAGGGTCCTGTAAGCGCAGCATAAGTATAAGTCGCTCAATAAGGGTCATAGGGGTCGTAGACAAGGGTCCTTCAGGGCTCATATACCGATTCAATAAAGGTCAAACGGGGCCGAGGGTTTCAAAGCTCCAAGTACGGGTACTTGGGCAGTTAGGTTCTGCTGATTCTCAAGCATGCCGTGAGCGGAAGTAGGAATTTGAGTGTAGGGTCTTAGGGCTTAAGGGTTTGGACTCTTGTGGCTTTGCATGTTGCGGCTTAGACGGCGTCAGCTACCTTCAGGGACGCCAACTACAAAAATCGAGTGATCAAAGACTGTGCCGCTGATTCACTCCTCCGCTCCCGCTGAGAAGGAACCGAGCAACATGCTGCCTGTTTTCCGGCGGCAGACAATTGCCTGAACCTTATAAACCCACACCCGACGAGTCGAAATGCCTAACCAAGCCTGCCGGTGATTAGGTTTAGGGTTTAGGCTTTAGGGTTTAGGGGTTTAGGCTTTAGGGTTTAGGGGTTTAGGGTTTAGGGGTTTAGGGTTTAGGCTTTAGGGGTTTAGGGTTTAGGGGTTTAGGGGTTTAGGGTTTAGGGGTTCAGGGTTTAGGCTATGTGAACCCGACTTTTGGGCAACCTAGCCTCCGAGCCCGAAGCACCCCCGGAAAGAATCGCCCAGGGTAGCTGTGGGATCTCTCGACCCCCCTAACTTACCCCCTATTATTATCCCCCCCAAATACGGTCTAAGTATCCAGGACCATACTTGAGAGGCGGGGGGGGTGCTGGTAAACTCTGGATCCTATATAAAGCTTGCTGCTTCGTAGTAGAGTTTTCCGGGAAGACGGGAGCCTTGGCCAGTTGCCAGCTGCGCCATCGATCACCCCGCACGGAATAGGCCTTCGTGATCATTATACGGATCTCATAATGTTTCCAAGATGCAGGGCTTCAATGATGAGAATAGGCTCTTATCGGCCTTTTGATCATGGCGTTTTCAGGGCTTACAGAGGTTTGGGCTTCGAGGTTCCGACTGTCTGATCCAGGCTTGGGGCTCGCGGTATGAGTCGAATATAGGGGCCATAATCATTAGAATAGGGTTTTGGGGCCATTAGGCTACAACTATAATGAGGAACCCCCAACTTAGTATAGGTACTTGTTTAGGCCTCTATATTTGCCGCTCCGAGAAGCAAGGAAGCTCTTGAACCTCCCAGACGGCCTGCAACCCTAAAGCGTGAAAGCCCGACAGAACGCATGTGTTCAACCGTGTAAAACTCGCATGGCCTATAAAGCCCACAACCCGAAATCCCAAACCCTACACCCTGAAGCCCTGAACTACGACAACACGCACAAGAAACATCAGAGAAGCTGAACGCAACCCTCAAACAGCTCCACTAGCCCTAAAAGTGTAAATGGAGAGGCCTAAACAGTTTGGAGCATTGAACCTTATAAACAGTAACCGGGAAGCTTATAGGGAATAGAACTGATAAAGCACCCCCCCTGCCTCTGCCAGCTCCTTCAGCTGCCTAGCAATCGCTTCCTGGAGCTGATACAGATGCAGGGGCAGCTTGCGTTTTCTAGGGATTGGGGTGCATTATGCTTAGATTGTGGTGGGTTTAGGGGTTAGCACTTACGGCCCAAAGGTTTTGAGCTTGCAGGGCCTCAATGGGCTCGCAGTGTAAGGTCATTACTCATTTCTAGGTTCACCCCTAACCAAAACCCGAAACCCTCAACCCCTGAACCTCAAACCCTAGATGCACGGTTTTGGGTTTAGAGTTTACGGTTTCAGGTGTAGCGTCCCTAAAACCCTTAACTATCGACTGCTGGTAGAGCTCTCCCCAAGGCACTGAGGACTCAGATTCTTAAGGATCGTGGGCCCGAAGACCAAACTCAGCAAGGCGATGTATGGTCCTGATTTCATAGGGATCCTTAGGGGTGTAGGGGGAGGGGGGGTGGGGGGCTAATAAGGCCTATTTAAGGAAATATAGTCCCCTACACCCCTCCCCCCTACACCCCTAAGGATCCCTATGATGATTTGAGCCGTTGTGTTCGGTCTTGGGGAGGGCTTGGGGATTTCGGGGCACAGGCACTGACGGGAGATGGATGCCTTTTTTGGGCCGTCTCAAGGTTTGGAGATTGGGTTTGCAGTTTAGGATGTCAGCTTTGGGTTCAGGTTTGGCGTTTTTCGGCCTCGGGATCAGGGTTTCGGGCACGGGGTTGAGAGTTCGGGGGTTACCGGCCGAAGTGCTTCGTCGTGGGGGCAGCTCCCGAAACCTCGACCCCACCAAGAATCCTGGCACTAGAACCCCTAAATTGCTCTAAATTTGGAGCCCTTCATCCCTGCACACGATAGCCAAGCATAGCCAGAAAGAACAACGAAGCATCAGCTTCATGTCGAGTGTAAACTCCCTAACTAGTCTTGAGATGCTTAGGTAAACAGGTGCGACAGGCAAGTACATGATTCATGGATTTAGTTCACCTCCGGTGCTATCAAGCTCGGAGCGTAGTATTTCGGTGTGAAACCCTGCCACAAAGGCTGGCTGGACTCTTGCTGTTAAATCTTCTGGGTCTAAAGACTACACAATTTTATGGCTTCTGGGCTATGTTGAGCCTTGCGGGTGACTCTTCGCCTTCCTCATGACTGCAAAACCCTACCTGGACCCGAAAAGTATGTAGAAGAATAGCCTTTTATGGGTATTGGGCCATTATTTTACCTACTTTAGGGGGTTAAGGTAGTCCCTATATAGGTACATTGGGGCCCATGTATCTCTATGTGGGTACATGGACCCTTAGGGAACCCTACTGCGGTCTGCGCGAAATCTGCAAAGCGTCGTTGGACACGTCTGGATCCAGCTCCAGGGCCGATCCTGGTCCAACTTTTGGCCTTCAAGGGATCTATAAAGGGTTTGGGTTCCTTTAAAGGGGCTTTTAAGGGTTACTATAGGGGGTCTATCAGGGATCTACAAAGGGTTTAGGGTTTAGGGTAGGAACCTGATTAAGAAACCTTGGGCCTAAGGGTTCCTTTAAAGGGGCTCATAAGGATATAGGGGGGTCTAGAAGGGATCTAGAAAGGGTTTAGGGTGTAGTGTAGGAACCTGATTAGGAAACGTTCGGTCTTGATTATGGTTCCTTTCATTTTTGGGTTATAGGCCCAGGGTTTCTTTATCAGGTTCCTACAGTACCAGATCTGGTGCGTAGTAGGGAATGGGGGAATGGATCCCCATAGTCGTCCCTATATAATCAACATAATAATCTCCATAATCCATTCCCCCATTCCCCGCTACGAACCAGACCGTAGTGTACCAGAACCCCCCAGGTACCCTTTAATGGCACTCTTAGGGTCCATAATAGTGGGTATAGAAAGTATTTTAGAGGGTAGTTGGGGGGTCTAGGTATGGCTTAGGGTTCATGTTTTGTGCTCCAAAGACCACCAAATACCAAAATTTTCAACGACTTACTTAACGCTGAATAAGCCCTTGCAAAGAATCCTTCTAGCAACCATCACAAGCCCAAGAAGACCCAACCAAAAAGCATGCCAGAAGTCTCTGTTCCTAAGTCCTCAACCCCTACGCACTAAATTTCCATGAGGCTCCATGTCGCAGAGCATACACTTTGGCCCTACAGTGCCTATATAGGAATAGGAACCTTTCTAATTCTAAGGCCAAGTATCTTGTATCTGAAGCGCCCGTAGAACCATAATTCATACAATGTTTAACACTTCTTTGGAGTGCTATCATATTGGGTAAACGGCCAAACAGCACTAGCGCTTTGGTTCATGTAGTTCTCTAAATTCGAGTCTCTTTAAGGGTCGTCGCTCTACGGGCGCGGTATCATTTTTCGGGGACCGCAAAAGGGAGCCTAATTTAGAGAACTACTGTTGGTGACATAAATCCTGCATTACCTTAAGGACCCTAAACTATGGGAATTATGGTCTATTCCTTATTATGGCTCATGCAGGATTTAGATCATCAACCGTACCCACATGGGCTCCGATGGAGCACAACATCCACGAGCTTTTCGGCCTCTTTGGGCTCAAAGTCTCCGGAGACTCCTCCTTGGCGGCCTCGGGGGTGCTACTTACCTTTGGTTAGAAGGGAGTGGATGAATTCTAGTAGAAGTAGTTACAATTGTACCCAATTCATCCATTCCCTGCTAACCAAAGGTAAGTTTGGCGAGGGCTTCGGGTTTATGAGTCTCGGTCGTGCCTCGGCCTTTCGTGACCCATTTTTTGAAAAATCCCTATGTAATAAACTCCGGTGTCTAGCTCAAAAATGGCAAGGCCAGGGTTACTCAGGGTCTGGAGCCCTATAAACTCTAGTTGAATAATCTTCATAATATAGATATATTAGAACCTCAATAGTAGCCCTATTATAGACTGTTACTGTATGGGGGGCAGAACCTGCAACCTTACACCCTGAACCCATAAGCTTCTACACAAACCTCACAGAATAAACTCTGAAGCTTAAGTAGGGTCCAACACCCTGCATCCTAACCTTGAACCCCGAGCCCGAAACACTTATTTTCAAAATCCAAGCCCACCTCGATGGCCTCTTCTTTGGAGGCAGGGGAGGTCGCTTTTGGCGACTCCTGTCAGCAATCTAAGGACGCATGTCTTCAGGCTTTGGGGCCCGACGACGAAGATATATAAGACGTCTGACCTACCCATAGGCCCCAAAGTAGTTCCTTTTTGGGATTACCTAATAGGATTCTACATATGAACCCCAAAAAGGAACTACTTTAGGGCCTTAGGGTAGTTTGCACATCAGGGATAATAACTTGTATTCCATTTATCGACTGAAGGTTCTGGAGTTTGCGAGTCGGCCTTGTCCTTTCGGGCTAACAAACTACACACACGGACAATGGGACTTTGCAAGTCCTCCGAGGCCTCAGTTGTCTCAGGTGTCAGAATTATTGGGCTATCCAGGATTGACAAGATAAGGGATTCGGAGACTTCGACTATAAAGCTATGTTAGAGGTCTAGGGTGCAAGGGTGGTTACCCTGAATCCTAGCTGTAGTGCACAAAAGCCTGCTGTTAAAGAACACTGTCAGGAACGTGGGGTAAGGAACTTCAAACCTTAATGACGTAAGTAACATGACTTCGTTAAACTACTGCAATTTTAACCACAGGAAGAACAAACTGCCCGAATTAAACCCTAAACGCCGAACACGGACGATTGCTGCACCCTTACACTTTAAAGCCTTACATTAAGAACCTCGACATCCTCCCGTGCCTTGGTATCCCTCCAGTACCCTCTCAAGCTCAACACGAACTCAACACAAATACTCACCCCGAACCCCGAATTCCTGACAACCCATCACTCATCAAAACTTGGAGAAAATGTCAAGCCCATATAGGTTAAACTGCTTTTACGAGCCACAACAGTCAAACAAATCAAAATCCCAAGCCGTCCCTCAGCCCAGCTGCCTACACAACGGACGACGATTCCGTAAACCCTAGACAACCCTATGTTTCCCATAAGCCAATAACCTACTGCATAGGTAAACGGGCTCTTACAGAATCGTATCTAAGGCCTGGGATGCAGGAGCCGCCGCTCGCTTCGGAGACATGGGGTCGGATGTCTTCGCCGGCGCCGGCGAACACACCTTCTGTTTACGACGAAAGGCATTTGAACCTTTGCAGTCAAAGGCTTGGGATTCAAAGCCGGCCCAACAATTGAAGGGCTAGTTCTTGGCTCCGGCCGCGCTCCACTACGGGTAAGGATGATGCTTGCGGGGATGACTGGCTTCTCCTACCGCTCTAGTACTGCTGCTACCTACGCTACTACTATTACTTCCATTACTCGACACTCACTCTACTACGACGACGACGACTACTACTACTACCACTAAACTACTACTACCGCCGCCACCACCACCACCACCACCACCACCACCACCACGACCACGACCACTACCACTACCACCACCACTACCAACTACTGCTCCTGCTCCTGCTTCCACCCTAGACCCCAATATGCCAAACCTTTGTGGAACCCTAAAGAAAACAATACTACCTCACGGTGCTTCCCAGGCTCCATAAACCCTAAACACCCCCTGAAGCATAAAACCTAAACCCAAGCTCCCCTGAACCCTAAACCCTAAGCCTCTCTTCTTCAACAACCGGGCCCAAAAAAGTTCAAACTTCCTGTTCTAATATACAAAGCCAAAAAGATTAAAGTTCCCCTGTTCGCTTTGTAAGAAGCACATACCCTAAAAAACAAACTCCCAAGGCACCTGGAACTTAACCCTGAACCCTAAACCCTAAACCCCAAAACCCTAAACCCCAAAACCCAAACCCCAAAACCCAAACCCTAAACTCCAAAACCCTAAACCCCTAGACCCTAAACCCCAAGACCCTAAACCCCTAGACCCTAAACCCTAAACCCCTAGACCCTAAACCCTAATCCCAAGCACCTGGAACTTAGCCTCCTCCAGGCGCTGAGCTTTCAGCACCGACTGGCCTGGGCTCAGGGTTTAGGGTTTAGGGTTTAGGGTTTATAGAAGGTGTGTAGGGTTTGGGTCCGGAGTTTTGGCGGGTTTTGGCGGGTTTCGGGCGGGTTTTGACAGAGTTTTTGCTTTTGCTTTTTTTGTGCAGGTGGCTTTGTTTTTTGCTGCCTCGAGCCCTGCCCTGCCCCTGCTTTCGGGCTCTCGCGGAACAACAAATTTGCAATGAAAAGACACTTTTCACAACACGCTTATTGCTATTGTCATGACCCTGCCATCCGAACCGTCCAACACACACCTTCTATTTATCATTTGCTTGAGGGTTTAGGGTTTAGGGTTTATAGAAGGTGTGTAGGGTTTGGGTCCGGAGTTTTGGCGGGTTTTGGCGGGTTTCGGGCGGGTTTTGACAGGGTTTTTGCTTTTGCTTTTTTTGTGCAGGTGCTTTGTTTTTTGCTGCCTCGAGCCCTGCCCTGCCCTGCCCCTGCTGTGCCCTGCTGTGCCCACCAAGGTTTGGGTTCGAGATTCCTTTCTGGGAAAGTCGGGGGTTTGAGATTCCTTTCTATGAAGGTCGGAGGTTCGAGATTCCTTTCTGGGAAGGTCGGGGGTTCGAGATTTCATTCCGGGAAGGTCGGGGGTTCGAGATAACTTTCTGGGAATGTCGGAGGCTCGAGATTCCTTTCTGGGACTGTCGGGGGTTCGAGATTCCTGACTCTCGCGGAACAACAAATTTGCAATGAAAAGACATTTTTCACAACATGCTTATTGCTATTGCCACGACCCTGCCATCCGAACCGTCAAACACACCCCTTCTATTTATCATTTGCTTGAGGGTTTAGGGTTTAGGGTTTAGGGCTTATAGAAAGTGTGTAGGGTTTGGGTCCGGAGTTTTGGCGGGTTTTGGCGGGTTTCGGGCGGGTTTCGAGCGGGTTTTGACAGGGTTTTTGCTTTTGCTTTTTTTGTGCAGGTGGCTTTGTTTTTTGCTGCCTCGAGCCCTGCCCTGCCCCTGCTTTCGGGCTCTCGCGGAACAACAAATTTGCAATGAAAAGACAATTTTCACAACATGCTTATTGCTATTGTCATGACCCTGCCATCCGAACCGTCCAACACACACCTTCTATTTATCATTTGCTTGAGGGTTTAGGGTTTAGGGTTTAAGGTTTAGGGTTTAGGGTTTAGGGTTCTTGAGTTTACACTTGGGTTGGGATGCTGTTCGGGAGGACAGGGTTTTGGGGCTTGGAACTACGGTTTTAGGCTTCAATAAATCCTGCATGACGCATAATAAGGGTTATACCATAATTCCCGTAGTTTAGGGCCCTTAAGGTAATGCAGGATTTATATCATCAACAGTAGCTGTCAAGGTTCCTGAGTCGGGGATGCTTTTTTAGAATGTTGAAAGGTCTAAGGTTTTTAGTTCAGTAGAGTCCAGGATTTTTGGAGCTCAGGACTTTTGAGGGCTTGAGGGGTAGCTATAGGATTCGGGGTTCACGGAATCGAGCGAAGGGCTGCTATCCAGATACAAACCCTCAGCTGTGTTTCGTCTTTCTGGTTGCTGCAGTTTGTATCATTACGGAAGACTTCAATTTGCCGCGAATGTCGCTTAGAAGTTAGGGGACTGAATACTCTACTTAAGATGAGGTAAAAGGTATGGGCCTCTCCGAGAATTTGGAATTTCGACTCTGAGCCGCTCCTGCGTCTGCGTGGGGTTCTGGAGGCCCTGCGAATTGCATAACTTGTTCGGCTGGCCGAGAAGCCTATCAAACGGACATACCAGCAAGAAGTTCATCACTGGAACCTCTGCCACGGACCGAAAATACCCCACGTTTCTCTGGGGCCGGTGCTGAGCCAGTCCGCACTCACCAGCTTCGCCTGCTTCTTCGTTTCAGGCTTTGGGCCTTCAGGCTGGCCTTCAGAGTTACGGATTGAAGCTGAGGGTGGAGGGCGAAACTTAGCACAGATTACTCTGAAGCACGACAGCATGAAGGAAGAAAGAAGCATGGCAAACTGGATCACCGTTTCCATGTAACGCCGCCGAGCAACAAGAAGAACATGCTTGGTGGTGTGGCTTTGTTGCGGGCCTACTGCTAGGAGGCGCAGCATCCCCAAAGAACCACACAAAGTATACACTCACCCGTGTTTTGAAAGGACATTTATAATACAGTTGCACATAATCAACTGGCGTACTTTGCACAGGACCTGTAGCATACCTAGACTCTAGATGGTAGCATCTTGGATTAACTAATTTCGATGACACTTTATGCCTAGGATCCTGCAGTGAGCAGTCAAACCATCCACCAGCAGTTTAGAGTCTTATTATGGACCCTGACTCTGAGCCAGAAATCCTGCGCCCTCATACAACGGTTCAAGGAATCAGTAAAGGAACCCGAACATATACCTGTAAAGAAATCCGCAAAAGTACCCTTATGAGGGAGCTGAAAAGGAACCCTAAGTCGACCAAACCTCCACGGGCATCGCAGCACTGGGCGCAGTGGCTGCCACGACATGACTCACGGAAGAAGTCAGCTCCTAGCTGTGTGAAGTCGTCATAGTTTTGGGGCTTAGGCTTTTTATGACTTAGGGTTTAGAGGGGTTTAGAGCTTAAATTATGGTAACTTCGGGTTCAGGGTCTTGAAGGCTTTAGAGTTCGTGGTTTGGGGTTTAAGGTACTAGTGCTAGTGCGGATGCTGATACTAATTTTAGTAGTCGTCATCGTGGTAGTATAGCAAAAGTCAGTACAACCGGGGCAGTGGTGGTAGTAGTAGTAGTAGTAGTAGTAGTAGTAGTAGTAGTGGTAGTGGTAGTGGGAGTAGGAGTAGGAGTAGTAGTAGTAGTCGTCGTCGTCGTCGTAGTAGTCGTAGTCGTAGTAACAGTGGTAGTGGCAGCTGCAGCAGTATCAGCAGCTGTAGAGCAGCAAATGTGAAAGAGTATTAGCTGCAGCACAAGTAGAACATCACACAGAAGGTTGATACCTCTAAGTTAATGACCAACAAGTATACGAATTTTCAATACACCTACCAGCCGCAATGACAATGGCGGGGACACTCACCCCGCACCTTCAACCTGAAAGCAAAAGGCTCCAAGTTCGGTGCCTTGATAATTCGAAAAGGTCTTTAGGCTTTTTGTTGTAATCATAATAAGCAACACTAAGGCCAAGGAATAGGATTACTAAGTATTTAGACCCTGCATCACAGAGGAAGAACTTCCTTGCCACTTACAGTATACAAGTCCACAAGTCCTCGGCAACCACCCCACCGTGATCGCGAACAATGCCTGGCACCACACATGTCGAAACAGGGATTTTTTAGGATGCATGTGCCTCAGCAACTGCATTCAACCGAGCAAGGCTCTGGGAGGGTCAAGATCTGGCAGTACAACCAGGTCACATCAGGGCAGAAAGCACTGCTACCTGCCCCATATGCCGGACACACAGGCCAGCGTTCAATAATCCTGCTTGTCTTGAACAGGAATTGCCTGGCATAAGCCAAGCAACACGAGAAGGTATAGCCGCAGCCCAAACTCTAAGTCGTTCTAGCACAAAACTCCTAAACCCTATACAACCCAATCAAGGAAACCGAACGCCTCGAAGCACATTCAGCCGGACACGGGTCATCCCCCGCCCGGGCAGCAGGTGCACCGTGCAGCCAGCGAACATGGCTTCAAGGATTGCAGGAGTTTGAGAGGCAACGCCTTGTGGTTTTAGGTGTAGCGAGCCTCCCATTGTAACTATTAGGGTTCAGGGTTTGAGATTCTTGCGAGCTTCGGGTTCTATTCGGGGTCTTTTAATCCTTTGAGGAAGGTGCTTTCTGGAGAGTGAGCCTTTATGGGGGTTGAGGTTTGCGGTTCCGGGTCTCAAGGCTTAGGGTGTGTTCCGGGGCCAGTAGACTGTATGCCAGTATGGAGTCGAATCCCGAAAACCTTTGGGGTTTGTTGGGGCCTGAACTGAGGATGACACGCCCAGATCTGACCAGGACCCATTGTTTTCATTGTCCACGTGGAGCCGGGCACTGTACTCGTTGTTCAACTGTACGGTCGAACAGTTGAAGCTGTGGGTCCCGCTGCACATGTGTGAGTCCGTCTACAAAAATGTCCACGATTTATTTAAGGTTTAGGGGTTTAGAGTAGCAAAGCTATGAAGCCAACATTGTTTACTTCTATTGAAGTTTTCATGGCCATCACACCCTTTGGGCCCCAAAGGGGCTACCGAGGCAATGTTGAATGTGCCAACCGACATTCCCCAAAAAAGAGGCTCCTTCGTTCTTCAGTGCCTTAGGGTCCAGGTAAGGCTTGCACCTCCCGTGTCCTCAGTGTCCCTGAGCTTTGTGATCTTAGTGTACGTGGGCTAGGGGCAGGCCAGGCTTGTGGGCCTTAGGGTTTAGGGTTTCGGGGCTTTCGGCCGTTAGGGTTTTGGTGTTTAAGGTATTGTGGTAGCCTTCTATGAAGCCCTCGTAAAGCGGCCAAAACCCTTACCATCAGCCTGCGTGACACAATGCCTGCGAACAGCCCTTTCCACAGCCGTCGAGTATAGGAAAATATCTTAAACCATCGAGGCTTTTCATACTAGGAAGTCACGGCAGTTTCCATCAGGTACAGGGTGTAAAAACGTCCTCAGAAAACCACTGGTTGGATGCAGTAAAACCGACTTAAATCCAACAGCACACGAAACGACCCTGTAAGACCCTATTCTACTATTTTACTGCCCTACCCCCCCCATCGATTTTGTCACTCAGTGGTATCGGGCTCTTCCAATAGTTTGCTGTGGGGCATGCACCTCGTCCTTGAGCTTTTTCAAACGCTTGTTTTCGTTGTTCCCCAGCTTGCCTTCTTCAATGACTTCAAAATCCAGGGTCGCCGCTGCGAGGTAGATGATCTGGGCCAGGGTGTCTTGACCCACCTCGAGGACGAGAGCAGGAAACCTGTGGCGTGGAACCAAGATCGACAAATCCTCGTGCTTGCAGATCAACTAACCCTAAACCCTAAACCCTAGCCACAGGGAAACTCTCCGGGGCTTTTGCGATGAGCTGTGTGACTTGAAGATAAGTCAGCATGGGGTCCAAGGCCTGCTCGGCCACCCAAGCAATGGTTTAGGGTTTAGGGTTGGCTTACAGCTACAATTAGAACCCTTCTGGAAACAACTTACTCTTTTCGCCAAGCCTCATAATCCCTCGATAGAACCCTGCTTCGAAATTATACCGACCCTAACAGCCAACATCCCTATAACAAAAAACAGCAACCTGGAATAAAACCATAGAGCCCAAGAACCACCCAAAAAAAGAACCACAACGAACACCCCAAAACCCTAACTAAACCCTTAACCCTAATCCCAAATCCCTAAACCCCAAACCCTAATCCCTAAACCCTAATCCCTAAACCCTAGTTAATCCCTTTAAGATGAACAGTTCCGGCTCCCGGCTGAGACACGCGCCGATTCCGATTGCTCCGTCTCCCGCGGCCTCGCGTCGGTCGCAGAGGGCTCCGGGGGAGCGACCTGGGTTTAGAGTACTTAAAGGATCATGGGACTTAGTAACTAGGGTTCCTTAAAGGGCTCCTTTTAAGGGATCTATAAGGGCTCTGTTATAAGAGGGGTTTTAGGATCTACTTAAAGGGTCATGGGACTTGATAACTAGGGTTATTAGGGTAACTATACCTATAACCCCAATCAGGGTACTCATAACCTTACTTACTAAGCCCCATGATCCTGCAAGTAGAAGCTCCAAAAGTTGGAAACCCAATAGCCGCAATCCTGAAGAGTCATGTATAGGGAATCCCAGCAGTAGTTGTCTTTAATCCGGTTTCCAACTTGTTAAGGCTTACTATAGGGTTCAGGCGTTTGGGGTTTCGGGTCTAGGGTTTAAGGCCCAAGACCCCGACAGCCGAAACCCTAAGCCCTTAGTTGAGGGTGTGGGGCTTAGCTGGTGAGGATGTCGGGCTTCGGGGTACGGATTTTGTAGGGTTGTATACGATCGAAAATGTGATCTTAGTTATCCCGGGTAAGATTCTCAAATCTCATGGAGCTTTGTGTGAGGGCCGTAGTGAACGGGGATAGGGCGCCGGTTTCTTTCTCATTTATGTCAAGCACTTGGTTCTTCGATGCTCTCAGTGTAGATATCGACCGACCAAAGGGTGTATTTAGGGTTTAGGGTTTAGGACCCTAAACCCTAAACCCTAAACCCTTGTAGGGCTGAGTTCATGCAAGGGCTTCGGGCTCGGGCCTGAAGTTCGGGGATGAGGGCTTGGCGATGAAGACCGGGCCTAAGGCTCTCGGCTTAAGGTTCCGGTATCACTGCCAGAAATACTGCAGCTTCCCTCACAAAATTTCCTGGGGTTAGGACCGGTCTCTGACCTCATACTAAGGGTCTAAACCTGGAAGCCCCGGTACATTTCCACTAGGCTGGTGATTCAAGGACAGCAACCAACTAACGGCTCGGTGTGGCATTGAGGCTGAGGGCACTGGCAGGAATTTTGCAGGCGGGCTTGTGCTTCTAAGAAGGCTCGGCTTTAGGACTACATGGCGCGTGTGCCTCAATCGGAGTCTAAGGGTTTACGGCTTGAGGCAGAAGGATTACAGGAACTCATGTCCTAGAGGCAAACTGCATAGTAAGTATAAGGAATGCCCGCCAGAATCCTCGCTGGTTCCAATCTTTTCTTTTCTTATGGGGGAGGGTTTAGGGCCGCAGGCTTTTGGGTTTTTGCGCGTTCAGCGCCTAAGGGTTGGAGATTTAGACCTTGTGACCTCAAGGCTGCGTGGGGCTGAGGAAGAAGAACCCTAAGGCTCCATGTACCCATATAGAGATACTTTGGCCCCAATGTACCTATGTAGGGACTACTTTAAGGCCAATGTATATACTATTTAGGTACCTGGACCCTTAGGGGAAGTAGGCAAAACAACAAAGGTGAGACGGCCTAGGGATCCAAAAGATCTCTGGAGTCTTATACATCCAATCTCAGAATACTTCTTTGCCGAAGCAAGTCTGAACTCAATTGCAAAACCATCGTTCAAACTACTGCAACATGCTGGAAACCCAGAATAATATAGGGGCCTTACAATAGAATAGGGTTTTGGGGCCCATTATACTAAAACTATAACAAGGATACTCCACAATGGTACAAGTATAGGTAATTGATCAGGCCCCTATACTAGACACCCTGGAAAACCCTAAACCCTAAAACCCTAAACCCCTAAATCTTATAAACCCTACAAACTTCCGGGCCGCCTCCGCTGCTGGCGCCACAGCTGCTGCTGGCTCGGCCGTCGTACGCGAGGAGGGGCGCACGGCTGTGCCGGAGGGAGGACGGACCTGCCACTGAATTTGGGCTCTACCTGAACCTACCAAAACCTTCTTTTTGTAGGGTCCCTATAAATTCCATAGTAGGGTTTGTAATAAGAACCTACATAAAAGTAGGGTTTGGTAGTTTAAGTTAGGGTTTATTAGAGCTTCTTGGGTTGGGTCAACTCCGATTGGAAGAGCCCGGAATGATTCAAGAACACCTTTGTCCTCTTGGGGTTACTCCTAAGGTATCGGGGCAGATGATGGGGAATACAAGTGTATGCTAACATCGGGAATATGGGTTTTGAGGCCCTAAACCCCTCGACACACCCTAAATCCCAATTAAACCCTAAATCCACCCTAAACCCTAAATCCAAAACCCTAAACCCTAATTAAACCCTAAATCCTAAACTCCGAACCCCTCCTTTTGCAAGGGGTCACTCCAGGCCTGGGCTCTGGAGGATCTTCGTCGCCGTGGCGACTCCCCGCCGGCTCCGGTCGCCTGGACATCGCAGAGAACATGCTGCTTCCTTTTTTGGGTATTGCGAGGACCTTAATAATGACTTTTAAAGGGGTCTATATACGGGTTACTATAAGGGATTTAAGGGATCCATTACTGGGGTATATCATGTAGGGGCCTTAATAATTAGAAGAGGGTTTTGGGGAATATTACACTATAGCTATAATAAGGAACCCCCAAAATAGTGTGGGTAAGTATCTAGGCCCCTATAGTACATTCTTCTTTCTCTTCCGCGGCTTGGATCGTTTACTATGGATACCAACTTCTTGGCGTTTTGTTTCGCCCGCAGGGGTTTGCATCTTTTACTAGGTTGTGGCGCTTTGTTGTTTCTGGGGCTCGTGTGTGCGTGGGTGTTCTTATGGGAGTCGTAGGACATAGGATACTTTTATACAGACTTCAAACACTACACCCTAAACCTAGGATTTCAGTATATAGACCTCAAAAACATTACACTCCAACCTCCCATGACTCGTAGCCTGTTGGTGATAATCTATAAAGTCTCTGGGCCTTCTTATCTTTTTCAGGTTTGATTGTGTAGGGTTGAAGGAGTTAAAGGGCTTGGGGTTCAAAGTTAGTAAACGGGGTATTGAGTAGGACAGGGATTGTAGTGCCAGGTCAGTCGCTGACGCCTCCGCTCGCTTCTCTGCAGCCGCGGCGGGTGCTGCCTGTGCCTCACTTTCGCATTCTTGCAGGTCAAATCCCCGGGTCAAACCTTTTGGGTTGAAGGTGAAGGTGGTAATTAAGTCAATTATAGCTATAAGTTTATCAGGTTTGGGGCTTATAGTGCATTTACTGCTCATATATGGGGGGGTCAGGGCTCAGGGCTTAAAGGGTTTTGCCTTAGGGCTCACGGAACCTGATCACCCGAATCGTAGGCCGCTGAAACTCTATGAGAGCTCCCACGAAGATCCGATCCTGCTCGCACCCTACAAACCCTAAAACCCGAGAACCCTAAAACCCTAAACCCACAAGCCCTGAGCCCTAAAACCCTGATTCCTAAACCCGGTTTGCTTTCTGCCCCAACCTTCGTCGCTGCAAGCCGTTTAAGCCCTATAAATCCTGCGAATCGAATTTCGGGGTATACCATCGTGTACTTGGAAGGGACATACCATGGGATATCGGTAACAGGTATTCAGAGACCAGTATTATCGGATCTTCGAACACCGTTGCAAAGAGATTCCTGCATGCTGGGTAAATGTTACGAAACGTCAAGCACAGGCAGCCGATACAAGGAACACAACCTAAACATGGCATATATGTCATTTGCTCCAGCACGCCTTAGCCACTTACTGAAGTAAACCCTGCATCAGCCACATTCTGCACTCTTGACTCTTGACAAGCCAGAACCTCCATAGCAAATCATGTCTAAGTCGGCTCATCAGCTCAAGCCCTATGACCTAGTCTCCTCGTAGATCCGGTAAAGAAGACCCTGAAAAGGACCTTTCAAGGGAACCACAAAACCCTGTACCCACAAACCCTATCAAACCCTGAAACCTGGCCCTGAACAACAGGACCCTGAAAAGGAACCCGAAAGAGAGCTCTAAACCCAAAGCCCTGGCCCCTATCAAGGCGACCCTGAAAAGGAGCCTGAATGGGAGCCCTAAACCCTAAATTTCAACCGGAAGCCTAAAGCCCTAAGTCGTCAGCCGTGAACCCTAGAATCCCTAGAAGCCCGAAACCCTGGCCTTTGTGAAGGGAAGCCCGCAAAGGAACTTTAAATTGAAGGAAACCCCAAACCGCAAACCCTAAACCCCTGCAAGCCGTAAAATCCTAAACCTTAAACCCTCAACCCCAAACCCTATAAGCCCTAAACCGTTAAAGGGAATCCGAAACCCAAAACCCTAAACCCTCAAAGGGAATCCGAGACCCTAGCCCCTAAACCCTCAACCCTAAAGCCTATAAGCCCTTAAACTCTCTTCTTCAACAACTGGGCCCTAACAAATTCAAGCTTTCTAAGATACAGCTAATATACAAGGCCAAAAATTTTGAAGTTCCCCCGCTCGCTACCTAAGTAAAGGGACTCCGAACGCTAAACCCTAAACCCTATAAGCCCTTAAAGGGACTCCGAACGCTCCACCCAGCGCCTTGGCGGAAGTTGCCTTGGCTGCGGGTTTGGCAGTCGCAGGCGCCGGCGGAAGCTCGGGCTCGGCGCCCTCCTGATTCGCTTCAAGATGGACATATATCTATCTATCTATATACATGATTGATTATCTTTTTGTTTGTTCATATATATATATATACAGATGTATATGGATGTACGTATGTATGTATGTATGTATGTATGTTTTCTCGATTGCTGTTTAGGAAACCATATACACGCACAGAAACAGGTACTTTAGGACAAAGGTATATACTACGTGGGTATGTGGCCCTTAATGAAGGCAGATTAAGAAACTCCTTTGGCCTTATCGGGTTGTATTTGGGATGCTAATGTTAGTTAGCCAGCACCCCCCAAGTACCCTTTCAAGGGCTCTGACATTTCTCATTAAGAGGTAGTTGGGGGCTACAACAAAGGGTAGTTGGGGGGTCTAGGAGAGCCTTTGGACCTGTGATTAGTAAACCCCTCTCCCTCAAAATGGTTACACTAGGATCATAATCATATCCGGGCCGTCAATGAAAGGGGGTCGACCTTTAATCGGATTCTACTAAGGATCGTAATACTCGGGCCTTTTGAGCTTCAAGACATGACTATCAAGTGTGAGAACTTGTGTGGTATACGGGATCAGTTAAAGGTTCCTGTAAGGGTTCCTTCAAGGGTTCCTATAATGGGCTCTTGCAAGTGTTCCTGGTGTAAAGTGTATAGCTTCTGGGGTTTCAGGCTTTGTGTGTTCTGGCTTGGTGTGTTGATGTGTTTGCAGCCTTGCTGTTGGCGTGTTCGGGTTTACGGGTTGAGGAACTTCTTGTCACAATTCAGGGCACTAGTATTTATGATGTTTATGATTATGTCTACAAGTTCTATATCAGCCTGCTTCAAAACAGTATGGGCTTCTCTTTCTCTCTCTCTCTCTCTCTCTCTCTGTCTGTCTCTCTTTATATTTATATATATATATATACATATAGATATATAAATAAATATATATATATATATATATACATAGACTTAGACACACAAACACGCACGCACACACACACACACACACACACACACACACACACACACACACACACACACACACACACACACACACACACACACACACACACACACACACACACACACACACACACACACACACGGACACACGGACACACGGACACACGGACACACGGACACACGGACACACGGACACACGGACACACGGACACACGGACACACGGACACACGGACACACGGACACAGACAAACAACACAGCAGCCAACCAACCAAATAACCAGACAAACACATAGGAACACGTACATGGTACACACAGTGTTCATGGGTAGCTCGGATCTAAAACCATGTAAAGTGTAGGGTCCAACTTTTAGGATACAACTGATTGGCCGGGCAGTCTTGACGGCTCGAATCTCGTGCATGAACGAGCCTCAGCACACCATTCGAGGCTTCTCTCACTCCAAAACCCGACTCAACAAAACAACTATATGAGCCCCAAGCCCACAAGACACAACAACGAACCCTTACTACTTCGGTTGATGATATAAATCCTGCATTACCTTAAGGGCCCTAAACTATGGGAATTATGGTATATTCCTTATTACGGGTCATGCAGGATTTATATCATCAACCGTTCCAAAAGCCCAAAGCTCTCGACCCTCAGCCGCCCAGTCCTGGGAACCCTCCTGGCCCGCCAGGAAGGAGCGTCGTAGCGCCTTCATGTCCAAGGAGTACTTCTCCTTGAGTTCCTTTGCCTGGGGCTCAAGCATGTCTTAAGGAGCTGATTGAATCTATAGGGTTGAAAATATTGTATGGTTGAGAGTTGAGAGGTTAAGGTTCAGTGCGACGAATTGATTGCAGCTTTACAGGCTGAGGGCTCTGGGCTTGGGCGTGGATTTCGGGGCCTGGGGAGAAGAGGAACCCCCTCCCCGAGGCTCCCCGAACCCTGAACCCGAAGTTGCAGGACACAGGCAGCATAAAGAGGGAGGCACATAGCACGCGCCCGCATGATCTCAGGTACTGTACCAAACACTGAAAGCGAAGCCTCTGAGGCTGTAGGGAAGTAGGGCTCTCGGTTTGAACGTTCGAGCGCAACTCTCCCAACCTTACTTGGAGGATCATGCGTTTTAGTTTAAGTAAGGTTATAAGTACCATAATTGGGGTTATAAGTATACTTACCCTAATAATCACTCTACTTACTAAGTCCCATGATCCTTTAAGCAACTCCCAGCTTTCGTGTCCCGCCTTCTCGACGCTCTTGAAGAAAAGGGCTTTGTGGACGTCTAAGGCTGCGACGGCCTCACAGGTTTACGGTTTGGAGTTTAAGGTGATTTAGCAGTTAGGGCTTAAGGGGTCTAAGGTTTCGGGTTTGGGGGTTTAAGGGGTAGGGTTCGGGATTTGGGATGTGAATTCCCAAGTAAGCCCCTCTCAATCTAAGAGGTTTAGAGTTTAGGATTCAGGGTTGTGTTGGTTTCTGGTGCTGGGATTCATCTGGCTCGAGGCTCCACTTATTCAGGGGTTTTGGGGCTTAGAGTCCAGCCTTTCTGTTTCAATACTACTACTACTTCTACTACTACTCCTACTCCTACTCCTACTCCTACTCCTACTCCTACTCCTACCCCTACTCCTACTCCTACCACTACCACTACCACTACCACTACCACTACCACTACTACTACTACTACTACTACTACTACTACTACTACTACTACTACTACTACTACTACTACGACTACTACTACCATGCCACGATGGTTCCTGAGAGAGCTGCTCTTTCTTCTTCCAACTCCTCAGTCTTGAGAAAGAACCAGCAATAAAGGAACATACCTTTAGTCTCCATTGTAGTTCCTTTTTGGGGTTACCTTTTAGGGTCCTTTATATAAAATTGGTTAGACCAAAAACAGGAACTACAACGGAGATTATAGGTAGTTTGCTGGTTACTGGGTAATCCCTCCATGTACTCCTCAGCCTTGGCGACTGCGGGTCCGTGTTCAGAGCACAATGCAACACTGACCGAAACCCTAAACCCGAAACCCCTAAACCCCTAAACCCCTAAACCCTAAAACCCTAAACCCCTAAACCCCTAAACCCCTAAAACCCCTAAACCCTAAACCCTAACCCCTAACCCCTAAACCCCTAAACCCTAACCCCTACCCCTAAACCCTAACCCCTAACCCTAAACCCTAACCCCTAAACCCCAAACCCCTAAACCCTAAACCCCTAAATAACCCCTAAACCCCTAAACCCCTAAACCCCTAAACCCCTAAACCCCTAAACCCCCCCCTAAACCCCTAACCCTAAACCCTAAACCCTAAACCCCTAAACCCCTAAACCCCTAACCCCTAAACCCCTAAACCCTAAACCCCTAAACCCCTAAACCCTAAACCCCTAAACCCCTAAAACCCTAAACCCCTAAACCCCTAAACCCCTAAACCCCTAAACCCCTAAACCCCTAAACCCCTAAACCCCTAAACCCCTGACTGTGGGTCTGGGAGTTTATAAACACTCGGGATAACCCCCAGAGGGCCCCAGCTACTTAAATAGCAGGTTACTAGCCATATCATAGCCCAATAGCCCATTACTTAGGGAACTGGAGCCCAAGGGAACAGCAAGAAACAGCTCAACCTTCTCAAAGAAGCATCCTTCTTAAGCCAGAAAACTTGAAGCTTATTGTCGCCCAAAGCGGCCCAACCACTAGCCCGTCCCTAAGACTCCAAATAGTCCAAGTAGGTAGTATTTATAGACTTTAGACCCCAAAGTAGGTACTATTTGTATACTTGGAGTCTTAGGGCGTACCCTTGGGGTGGATGGGTGCCGGAAACATGAAGAAAGGCTGCCCTCCTTGTGCTCTGTGGAGGTGAAGTGATGATGCATACATGGCGGCTGAGCTGCCACGTTCAAACCCTAAACCGTAAGCCCTAAACCCTAAGCCCTTAGCCCTAAACCCTAAGCCCTAAACCGCACGAAGTCCCAAAAAAAACAACGCCCCACGACTGTTCAGACCTCGAGCTCTGCCAAAACCTTCGACGGCTAAGCTACCCTAAGGCCCTAAAGTAGTTCCTTTTGGGGGTTCATATTTAGAATCCTATTAGGTAATCCCAAAATGGAACTACTTTGGGGCCTTCATGAATGCCATACTGCCCAGAGTACTGAATGCTAATGGGCCTGAACAGGGGCTTCCGTCAACTCCAAACAACGGGATCCCGATCTCCCTCACACTTCACCCCACGATGGCGGACAAGCCTGCTTGGCAGCAGGCACCTGACATGTGCACAAGTCAAGCCTAAATCGACTGACATGGTCCATGTCTTCTCTGTTTGACTTTTGCATTCTGCTTCAATGATTCGGGAACGTGGAGTGTATGATTCAGTATGATATATCTAATTCTAGATCGGCAGGAGGCACTCTGAATGATGCGACTTTCGCGACTCAAACTACTACAAAGATACGTACTGTCGTCGATGACCAGCCCTACCAGCAAAGATGCCTCTGACTACCATCAACTAGCACCAGATGTCTAGCAAGCGCCCCCCCCCATCCCCGACACCTCTGCAAACCCCAACAAACTTCGTAATCCTTGAGATCCGACAGTAAACTCTGAACCCGACTGTCTACACCCTAATTTAACCCTGAGGCCTACCCTAAGGCCCTCAAGCAGTTCCTTTTTGGGGTTCATATCTAGAACCCTATGAGGTAATCCCAAAAAGGAACTACTTTGGGGCCTATGGGTAAAGCTTAAGTAAGCTGGCGGCCCGAGGCCACACCCTTTCCCCGAAAGCCCAAGGCCCACGCCTTTGAGACCAGTTTAGGGTTTCCGGCTTAGGGTGCTCTGGTATCTAGCTTCAGCCTTACCTAACCCCCCCCCAAACTAGGTAAAATAATGGCCCAATACCCATAAAAAGGCTACTATTCTACATACTTTTGGGGTCCAGGTACGGCTAGTCCATCGGAACTCCGACTAACAAAACATATCGTTGAGAAGTAAGTGCATACTTGGACCCTGCGGAGTTCAAACCCACAGACATTGAAACCATAAACCAAGCCGGAAACATTACCTGAATGAAGCAATCCAACCCCAAACCGCCAAACTCCCATAAAGTGGAACCCATGAACCCTAGACCCCTAGTGCCTAACTTGGCCACCAAACTCTAAAAGTCCCGAAGCCGAAGTGCGATCTTCAGACTCTATCCATCTCACTCCTATGGGCACCCTAAACCTTGGGCCCTGCACCCTAATCCCGAAAACCTCAACCCCGAAAGCCCACCTGCTCCTCCAAAGCTGAAATCATCTTCGAGGGCGGCGGCACGTCACCCGAAAGGAGGCGTCGACCTAAACTCTACAACTACCGGCAACTCTCAAATATCACTCACGAGGCTTTTAAGTTTCTATTCTCTGTGTAGACATACACAAGTGCATACATGCATACGAATGAATACAACGAACATACCTGCGTACATGAAGACAGGCAGACAGAAAGACGGACGGACAGACGGACGGACGAATCTGCTCGTGGTCTCTGGGTGGTCTCCTAGTGGCCGTGGTCGTCCTTAGTCGTCGTACATAGTGGTCGTCATGGTTCCGATAGTCGTGATTGTCTTAGCCGTCGCGGTCTGGTGCTCTATCACTGTTTGAGGATCACTGGCATAACATGGTTAAATGTTAAAACTGCGTAGGTACAGGTCTACGCTAGGAGGATATTTATAAAGCTTCAAAATATTCAGACCTTTGTCTTAGGCATCTTGGATCGTAAAGTTGTGTGACCCTTAAGGGAGGGGGGGAACGAAGCCTCGCCGCATCATTGAACGTAGCAACGTCAATGACGGGAATCTTGAAATGACGGTTTAGGGTTGAAGGGAACTACGATTTAGAGTCGAATCAGCCCGCCAACCCCCGCACACCATCCCCTACACCCCCATCCCCATTCACTAAACCCCGAATCCGAAACTCTAGACCCTCAACCACAGCGAGCTAAAAGCCTGTAACTGCCCATGCTTATAGTCTTCCGTCGAGCCACGAAGTTCAGCTGGTGATGCCCTGCCAGGATCCCAAAGTTTGAAAAGAAATATATGGAAGATGGTAGGAGCCAAGGAAGCTGGTGTTAGACTCACAGCACTGCTGATGCAGCAGTGCCTTCAGCAAACTTACGTATCCGAATGATGCTTAATGCTGGCCAGGGCCGGTATATTGATGAACACAGCAAGGAAGACGACCACGACGCCTACGGACACGACGAAGACTACCACCGCCACTGATACTACCTCAACTGTTGTGGTTAACAACAGTAGTAGCAGTCATCGAAACATCGAACCAGCAAGCCTTAGCCTGACTGGCATGGGCGCCGACACAAAAGGCATTCATCATACTTGGCAGGAAATGTGTTGAATGTATTAGCCGGACAAAGAAAAGAGCTGTCTGCAGGACTGCAGACCTTTAGCTCCTTGCTTGGGAACGGCTTAGAGGGTTTGAGGTGTGGCGCCAGGGTATAGGCCTCGCCCTGCACCCGGAACTCTCGTAACAAGTTAGACCCCTCTTTTTGCCGACCACAACCTGAAACCCAATGCAATTTGCAAGCTTACTTCATTACAATATGCAGGGGTTTTGGCGTTGTGTCAGAGGCTCAGTATCCAGCACAATGATTACGATTTATTTAACGAGTATCCCAGATGATGTCAACTCAGCTCACACATGCAATCTAGTGCAAGCAGGCAGGACCACATACTGGTTGATACGTAGCAGCATGCCAAAATGACTATAGCAGCGTCGCGCAAAAGTTCAATGCTGCCCTGCGAAATACTTCCCACAACGCTAAGCGGTCAACCATTAAAAAAAAAAAAACACGGCACCAATCTCTGAAGCCCCAAACCCAAGCCCTGAAGGGCACCTTCCGTTCTTGTTGGCTTCGGCGCCTCAAGCGATGTAGTTTGATTGGGCTTTTCAGGCCCTGAAAGAACTAGGGGTTAAGTTTCTGATGGGTAGAGGCTTTCGAAGTCTGTACATGTCGTTGAAGTAGCACTTTCAGCACCTCAGAATCTCCGAGCCCGAAGGCCGCCTTGGCATATCTGAAACTCTGAGAAAAAACGCACTGCATCAGACATCAGAAGCCTGCAGACACTAGACCCCGAACCCCCCAAGCAAAAACGTACAACCCTAAACCCAAACCAAAGACCGGAAACCCCCAGGTTCAAAAACTTGCAACCTCGAGCCCAAGCACCTGAGCACCCCAAACCTGAGCATGCCAAAGTCTCGTAGCCTGCGAGGTTTAGGCTTTAAGACTAAAGGTCTAGGGGCTAGTAGTTTAGGTTGTAACTTATGGCTTAGAGGTTGGACTTTTGGGTTTAGGGCTGTTTAAGGCCTAGGGCTCCCCCAAACTCTAACAGGATGGTCTCTTTGCGGAAACTAGACGAGCCCTGGTCCCAAGACTCCTAGCCCCTTGAAGGAAGATTCGTCGAAATGTCGGTTGTTTGGAACCCTAAACCCTTCTGTCTCACCGGCAACCTAACCCGAAATCCCAAAGCCTAAACCTTAAGGCCCAAAGTCTTTAATCTTCGGGTCTGCAAAAATGAATAATACTATTCCAAAGGTTCTTTAGGAACAGCCATAGTGGAAGCCCCAAGACCATGTTCGAATCTTTATGGCCAATATATTATAGAACTCTCATACTCTTATAGATCACATTGTAGTCTTGCAGACCCTGTACAAGTCTTCCAGACCCGTTTATAATCTTAAAACCCCTTCCTTTCGTGATTCAGGCCCCCGCATGACAAACCCGAAACACTAAACATTGAATCCTACCTGGATCCTACGAGTATATAGAACAAAAATCGTTTATGAGCCTTGGCCCACTACCTTACCTATTTTGGGGGCATAGGTAAACCCTAAACCTTAAACCCCTAAATAACCCGACACCCTAACCCCTATTCCTTAAACCCTGAACCCCAAGCCCTATACTTTGAACCCTGACTGAGGTCTTCGGACAAGAGGCGCGGATCCGCGACCAGCGAGTTCCTTCCCCGAAGGCTTTCTTAGGGTCAAAGGCCGGATGGCGGAAGGATCCAATCGTTGGGTACTTGGGTTTGGGATCGTAGCAACGTTCCGGTCTGACGGTCTGGTTATCTAGACTACTTTCTCTGGGGGTATGGTCTCTGTAGCTGCTGGACGAATGTCGCGCAAAAGCGTTGAAACGTCTGAGAAGCATGAGACGTGTAGGTGAAACTGTCACATGAGAACTCACAAGATACTTATGCTGTTTGTAACCCGACCTTATAGCTACCCATGAAGCTCCAAGTAGGGCTTAGGAAAAAGGCCCGTGGGTGTACGGCCAAGGTTCAAAGATTTAATCGGGTTTAGAGTCAGGGCCTGGGACTGACAAGCGAGGGTGCAAAGGTCAGAGGGGTCAGAACCAGTGGTTCAGAGGTTTACAAGATTCCTGTGGCTTATGAACGGATAGGGTTTGGGGGTTTTGGATTTAACGACGCTTTAAAACTTGTGACCTTCAAAGTTTGGCAGCCTTCTCTACAAGCTGGTGCCTGTTAGAGCCGAGGCTGTTGAATCGACATGTGGGTAGTTGTCAAGATTAGGGTCCCTTTTGGGGTACTCTTAATATTAGATGCCACATAAAATTAAAAGGACCCAGAAAGGAAGGTAATTTTGCCAGCCACCCACGTCGGGTTTCCAATGTTGCGAGGCAGCGATAGTCGCAAAGTTCTGCTCTGCTCCTTCCAAGCAAAAGCCCTCAAACGCCCGCAAACCTACAACAACATCTACTGAAAGGATCATGGGACTTAGTAACTTGGGTTTCTGTTTAGGTATTTAGACTTATAACTATATATAACCCCAATTAGGGTACTTTTATCCTGACTTACTAAGTCCCATGATCCCCCAAGTAGCAACTGCTGTGTCAAACCCGGAGGTAATGCAACATGTGGTGTACACGAAGCTTGCCCGAGTTATTGAGCTTTGCTCAGACATCCGACCCTGAGCCCCAAATTCTTCGCCCTCCATTAAGGAAGGGCCAACACACACACACACACACACACACACACACATATATATATATATATATATATATATCACGTGGGTACCCATAGGGAGTGAATAAGCCCTGATGTGGAGGTCGGAACAGCTAGTAACTATGCCTTCTTTGTGTGAGGCCTTCTATGGGGTTTTGAGATCTGTATGAATTTTAGACTGATTAGTTATCATGTGAAACTTATCCCTTTACCGCCCTCATATAAGTATACGACTACACACGCACACACGCACACACTGACACCCCTATTCAAACCATGAAGGCCTCTGTACGAAATCCTTATAGTAGCCCTTTTGAATTCCCTTCTCGCCCCCTTTAAGAAGGAACCCTTTTCTAATGATTAAGGCCCCTATATCATATACCCCAGTTATAGATTCTACTTTTAACCCTTATTTTAAAGAAGGAAGCCTATTCGAATGATTAAGGCCCCTATCCTACTTCATCTGCTCCCCCTCCCGTGACCTTCTCGACCCAGCATCCGGTCCGCCTAGGTTGCACGGGGTCTTTTGTCGTTTATTTCTGGTTAGGGTTTAGGGCTTAGGACTTAGGGTTTTGGGTTTAGGGTTTAGGGCTTAGGGCTTACGGTTCTGGGTTTAGGGCTTAGGTTCAGGCTCAGATTAGATGATGATTGTGGGTGAAATATTCTTGTGCACCTGCAGACCTTATTGATGGATATACAGGGTATAGTTATCGTATCATCATGCAAGAATGTACAAGGGCCTAAGGGGCATGATTCCAGCCCTAATAAATTTGTTGCAAGTGCGACATCGACCCTGAATTGCAGTACCTTTCTCGGGACTACTGTAAGGAGGTTAACACGGGTGCTATACGATCATCATAAGATTTGTGGTTAGGGTCAGGCTCTTATATAGCAAGCAACCAAGACGAGCTAGAGTTGAGGGTCTGGGCTGACTGGCAGTTAAAAATCTTAACGTCCAGAATTCTGAATCGTCTGGAACTCGGAGTGAACCCTTTGTCATTGGGTCTCGGGGTACCTTGCTTAACGGTGGACAAGGAAAGAAGACAACAAACAGCATGTCTGACCTATCGCGAGCTTGAAGGAAACGGACTTCAAGCCAGCAGCACCAGCCAGCAGGTAATGATGGGCAAAGCAAGGCAAGGAATGCAAGACGTCAATAACAGTAAACAAAATATTAGAACCCACAAACTCTTAAACCCTAAACCCCGAAGATCCTTCCTACTTCTTCAGGCTTTACAAACCCCGAAGATGCTGAAGAGAGGCCATCGCCACCGGGCTGCTGTAGCATCAGGGCCTCTGTCTTTCCCCATGAGACTTTCAAGAGGTGAAAAGTCCTTGAGGGGATACAGGGCTTAGAGCTCATAACCAGTGGGTTTCGGGCATAGGATACGTAGGTTTAGACTTTAGAGCTGCGACGGCGACGGCTGCGACGGCGACCACGACGGCGGCTACTCCTCCTGCTGGTGCCGCTACTGCTGTGCTGCAACTTACTACTTCTGCTGCTACTTCTGCCACTACTATGTACTACTATATACTTCTGCTACTACAACTACTACTACTACTACTAGTATTATTATTATTACTACTACTACTACGACTACGACTACCACTACCACTACCACTACCACTACCACTACCACTACCACCACTACTACTACTACTACTACTACTACTACTACTACTACTACTACTACTACTACTACCACTACTACTACCACTACTACTACTACTACTACTACTACTACTACTACTACTACTACTACTCCTACTACTACTACTACTACTACTACTCCTACTACTACTACTACTGCTGCTGCTACTACTACTACTACCACAACAACTACTACTACTACTACTACTACTACTACTACTACTTCTACTTCTACTACTACTACTACTACTACTACTTCTACTACTACTACTACTACTACTACTACTACTACTACTACTACTACTACTACTACTACTACTACTTCCACTACCACAACCTCTAGGACTACCGCTACCGCTACCACTACAGCGGCAACTGTTCTAAGTAATACGACAAGATGTGTTAGTCATGCTGCAACAAAGATGCGGGTTACGGCAGTATTGTTTGTCCTGAGTGCGCTCTGGCCTTACCTTTGGTCACTAGGGAATGGAAGAATGGTAGTAATGTTAAACTTGTACCCCATTCCTCCACTCCCTACTAACCAAAGGTAAGTGTCTCGATGCAAAATTGCACAAATGAGTCTGAACCGATCTCGTCAACCCTTGAAGATCCGACCCTTAACACGTATCGCAAGGGTTTGGGCGGTTTGGGGGCTAAACCCTCAACCCTAAGTCCTAAACCCGAAGCCCTAAACCCTAACCCCTAAGCCCTAAACCCTAAGGGCTTCCCGCAATGACACAAATTCTTGATCTCCTGGGTACGGAAACACTTGCTGCAGGAAACCTCGAAACCTCTTGACTGATTCTCAACTCCAGTTGTTGTTTATCAGTGAGCACACCACACGCAACGCTTCACATCCGCCAAACTCTCTACATCTCATGAGTCCTCTGAAACTTTCTTCTAGAAAACTGCCCACATTATCACATTTGGGGCTTCGTAAAGCGACTGGTGCCTTGCTAAGCGTGCTCGTAGGGAGAATCTTGCTGCTTTGGGTCCATATTGGTACCCTCCGTTCCAGAAACTCACATATGAAGCCGCTGCCAAGTAGCAGCTTTTCTGGCCCTCCTGTTTGCAAGAGGGCTTTGGCACAGGAGAATTGCAAGTCTACAGCACGACTGGCGTTCTATAGAGGGCTTTGTCAGGGCTGTGTAGGGGGTTGACGTGGATTGATAGGCCCTCCGGCTCAGTTTGTTTTCTGGGGTCAAAACCCCAGACTCTAAACCGCGGAGTTCAGTATCCCCACACAATGAAAAAAACATCGCCTCTGGTGGGGGGTTCAGGACAGAGCTTGCGTATAATATAGAAGCCTTGATCGTCAGCATGCTCCGAGGTTCATGGGTGGCTATAAGTAGGGCTACGGCCCTAATATGGGGTATCCTACTTCTAACCCCCACGTCTAACTACTCATGCAGCTCCAAGCAGGGCTTTCAATTGTGGTGTGCCTCAAAGCATGATTGGAAAGGGAAAGCATTCGTAGATACTCAGACGCCTAAGTCTTCAAGAGTAGTTCGGATCAGGGTCATCCCTCACCGAAGGAGTCCGAGGGCTTGAGGTTCACCAGGATGTCACGAGACTGTAAGCTTCTTGCGAACAGTAGGGGTACCTTGTCTTGGGGGTCCTTGAAATGAGGATCCTGCTATTTAGGGTACTATATTATTAATATTAGGGTCCCCCGTTGTCGGAAATCCCCATATAGTTCGACGCGTTTAGGGTCAAAGCTTTACCTCCGCAGCTCTAATGAGCGTAGGGGAAAGCGTTGAAATACTCGCGAGACGGTCACACCCAAGTAGGGGTTCAGGGTTCATTTTACCCCTCTTGCAGTTTTCCGGTAACTGCAAGGGCACATCCGATGCTGCATCAACGGAAGCCTCCCTCCCCAAAGTCCAAGACGCAGGGACACAGGACCGTAATAAACTCCGAGCAACCCCCGCGAACCCGTGAGATTCTTGAAGAGCCTTAAAGCGGCACTGCTCCATGTTTCAATGTGCGGGCTCCTAACCCTCAATTTTCCCAAAATCCATGCAAGCAAAGAATGAGCTTCCTGTTTCTTTAGGGATGCTTGCACCCTGCCGGCGAGGTGCTGTGAGCGGTCGGGTCCGCCTCGGGCATCTGCGATCCGTGCAGATTCCATCTCCTGCGTGGGATGGGGTTTAGGCTCCTACGCAGGACCTTAGGGTTCCGTTAAGGGTACTTCAAGAGCTCTATAAGGGGCTATCCGGGTTAGGAACCCAGCAATACCTGACGTAGGAGTCCTTATGGTAAGCCAGGATCGTTTTGGTCAGGCTCTAGTGTAGGATCCCTGGTCAGCTGAGACTCCCGACAGAAATGGTAGTTTAGGGCTTACCTAGATCCTCGTTACAGTTCCTCTGGTCGTTCAGCACATGCGTCCTTGCCAACAAGATAGGTCGGAGCCTTGATATAATCAAGAGGAGGATTTTGGGTGTTTTAGACAATGATTGTATAGGGACTACTATTCCGACTTCCACATCCTACGACACTGGCAGAAATACTTTGGTCTTTGGCTTCACTGGTTGGATGCTTACAGATTAAAACAATAATGAAATCTTTAAAGTAGTCCTCATTTGCATCAAATACTTTAGGATCGAAGTCTGTAGTATGAGGGCCTTAAATAATTAGAATAGGGTTTTGGGGCCTACTATACCATGCTTATTATAACAAGGAACCTCCAAAATAGTATAGGTAATCATTACGGCCCCTATATTACTATATTGCTATATGGGGTACTCTAAGGCCCAAAAGTAGTTCCTTTCGGGGTTCATATTTAGAAACCTATTAGGTAACCCCAAAAAGAAACTACTTTGGGGCCTATGGGTACTTGCTGGCGGACCGACGCCAGCTCTACCAACACCCGATAAACCCAAACCCTAAACCCCTAAACCCTAAACCCTAAACCCCTAAACCCCTAAACCTGCACTCTCAAACTCAATATGGGTACCCTACATAGTAGGTGCCGTATTTATATTAATGACCCCAAAACGGACCCTAATTTCAACAACCACCCATATACTTTGGTCCCAAAGTACTTATATAGGGTAACCCCCAAAAGGAACTACTTTGGGGCCTATGGGTGCATGGACAAGGCCGATTCACGCTCGAATTTCGTGCTCTGCAGCGCGATGTAGCTCTGACCATCCTCGTTTTTGCTACCTAAAAAGGCCAAAATTCCTACGATGTTGAGTGCTTGGACCGTTAGGGTTACAAAGATTCCACGATTTCTGGGGCAAGCTCCAAAATTGGTCGGTTGCCGGCTGTGCCCTCTCCACGTTCGACTTCGTGGGCTTCCGGACCAACTTCTGCGGCCGCGTCCTCGGTGCTCTGTGCAAAGCACCTTCACTCGGGCAGCCAGTCCCAAACCTTGGCCTTGTGGCGACTCTTAGCCGAGAGGAAATTATTTAGGCCCCTATATTACACCCAAGCCCGGGCTTGGAGACAAATAGTCTGGGCTGAGGGCCGGCCTGCAAATGGGCAACCTCTAGATCCAGAACCTTCTCAGATCTCAAGGGATTATTAGGCATTAGGGCGTTAAGGGGTAGAAGTTTAGGGTTTAGGGGTTTAGGGTTTAGGGGTTTTGGGTTTAGGCATTAGGGGTTGAGTGTCTGAAGGCCTTTCAATTTTGAGGTAAGCCGTTTGAGGTTACATGAAGAGACCGCGCCAGCCCATACCCCTTAAGATCTGTTTCGTTAAAGTGTATTATACCGGGGTTATAGGGATTCTGATGAGTTGCCTTGCGTCTTGTGTGGTGAGGGTAGGTCGGGCTTCAGCCACACATGGAAACCGACCCACAGACGAACTGCAACACACATGCAACTCTTAAACACAATGACATAGAAAGGCAAGCAACCTTCGAGGCCCTCTGTTCTCTGCGCAGAAGTCCCGTAACTCACTCCCATACTACTCCACCGATTGCTCTACAATGGTGCTGAATAAAAACTCAAGAACAAGATGTGAAATAGAACTTCCACTATGAGTATCCCACTGACTCCTAAATAGCACCCAACACATACTCTCACCAAGATTAGTCCAAAGGTACCATGCACACAGTCGAAGACTAGATGGAAGACAACACCCACATAGACTTAGGAAGCCAAGCACGATGCTAAGACTGACCTGCACCTTCTTCTGGAGCATGTCCACGTCGTTTTCGAACTGTGTTAAGTGCACCTTGCACTGAACCCGGAATCTTGAATGCCCTAAATCGTAGAACCTCGACCCCCAAAGCACTCAGCATAAACAAAATCCACCCAAGTCCTAAATCAAAAAGCTTTGAATCCCTGAGTCCCTGAAACCCAAAACCTTGGAAAGCCGACGGACACCCAACCCTTTAAAGGGATCTATGAGGGTTCCTTTAAAGGGAACTTTAGGTTTATTGCTTGGGGGTTTAGGGGTTTAGGATCTAGAGACCTACAGCAAACCCCAATAAGTTGGAAACCGGGTTAAGGCCACATAGTGCTGGGATTCCCTATACATTACTCTTAAGGATTGAGGCCCAACTTTTAGGCTTCTACTGTACCTGGACCCCAAAAGTATGTAGAATGATAGCCTTTTATAGGATTCGGGCCATTATTCTACCTAGCTTTGGGGATCTAATTAAGCCCGAAACCCACTTGATGTTGTAGTTGTTGGAGCTCGGCTCCGAGAATAGTGCAGATCTTGGGGACCAGCGCAACTGATGCCTTACAGATTTCATAAGCCCCAAGGCTCCATGTCCCTACATAGTGCGTACTTGGGTCTTCAAGGGCTTCTATACAGGTACTTTAAGGCCTAAGTAGATAATGTATGGGGACATGGAGCCTTCCGGAACGATATAAGAGGATCAACATTGAAACCTGGAACCACAGACATACATTGCTGAAGCTTTGATGTCGGAATGAAGAGGCACATGGACGAGCATATGCAAATACCGTGCTTCGTTCCTCTAGAAGACGAAAATCTCACGAGTTGATGACAAGGGCAACAATCCCAGAAGCCAGCCGGCATAAGCCTGAAACCCACCAACACCAAAGCCCTGGCCCCTAATTGCACAACGGCGTCGAGCTGACCCTCAATCATGAACTCAATTGAACCTATATAACCCCTTAACCCTTCACTCCAATGTTCTACCTCCATGAATTAAGCTTGCAGCCCCAAGACTCAAAACCTCGAAGTTTGAACTCTCATAGTTCAGTAGTAATCAGTAATAGGTTTTCAGGCTTCAGGGTTTAAACCCTAAACCACGGCCATAGAGTTTAGGGTCAGGGCTACTTGGAGGTTCATGGGTAGTTCTAAATAGGGTTATAAGTCCGCTAGAAGATGCTATAACTATACTTGTTGTACGTATAGCCGCACTTATAACTACCCATGAACCTCCAAGTAGAGCCTATAGTTGGAGGATCATGGGACTTAGTAAGTAAGGTTATAATTACCCTAATTAGGGTTCTAAGTTAAATATATTGTTGCCCCAAAGACAACCCCAGTTACGAAGTACCATGACCCTTTAACTAGGATGCCCAATAGCCTAGGAATAAGAAGGGCTCCCTTTTTGGTATTGGGTAACTTTATAACTAGACCTAAGAGTAACCTAGGAATAAAAAGGGAATACGGGTACTACTGGGCATCCTAGTTAAGTAAGGATCCGCAGTCAAGCCTTCAGCTGCTTTGGGTCCATGTCTTTCAGCAACTCCTGGCTCTCTGTGCTTGGGGTTTAGGGGTAGACCCTGCTGGCCAAGAAACAAACCCGAAACCCTTATCCCTGAAACCTAAATCCCTAAACCCTAATCCCTAAACCCCACACCCCTATCCCTAAAATCCCGGGGTTTTGGGCATGGGATTACGGATTGAAGCCTGCCCTCTTAAATGTTTGGGCCCTTGTTGAGGCTTCCTGGCTCAGGGCCACACTCTTTCAGGGATTTGGGTCATTTGGGCCATTTGGGAGTTTCCGAAAATAGGGGACCTTGTTATAGTACCCCAAAATAGTAGGATTCTTATTATAAGGACCCCCAAATAAGGAACCCCTCGTTTTCGAAAACACCCATTTGGGCTATGTTGGGGTATTTGGGCTATTCTGAGCCTTGGGGTACAAATGCGGCTGATTTGTCTGCAGCCGCAAACAGACTCTCGACGCCACTTGGCTCGAGTTTGCGCTTTATTGGGACTCCAGCTCCTGATCAACGAGTGCTAAACTCTGCATTTGCTACAAGGAGTCCCAAGGCACTGCTTAGCTCCAAAGCCATGTGTAGCTAGGGTGGACAGCCTGGATAGGGCTTCTGGTGCTTTATGCTTTAGGATGCTAATTTTAGGGTTTAGGGGTATTAACCCCTAAACCCTAAACCCTAAACCCCTAAACCCTAAACCCCTAAACCTTAAACCCTAGACCCTAAACCCCTAACCCCTAAACCCCTAAACCTTAAACCCTAAACCCTAAGGGATCAGCTGCTGTTTCGATCTCAACCCTGACCCGAAAACCCCAAGCCCTCGACTCGAGGCCCTAAGCGTTGAACCCTAAACCCAAATCCTACAAACCCTGCCTTAACCCTGAAGAACCTACCTTTTTAAGGCTCCCTATTATGATTTCCTTATATGAATCCTTAAAAAGGTAGGTTCTTCAGGGTTAAGGTAACCCCTAACCCCCAAACGGTCCATCTTGACCCTGACAGAAAACTCAAAACCCCTGCGGCCTCTGTCAGGACAGTGTTGTCTGCATTGACCTCCTGCAGCCTGCCAGACAGTGTCTATGGCTTAGGATGGATTTAGGGTTTAGGATTCATGGTTCAGGGTTTTGGCTTTAGGACTTTAGGATTTAGGGCTTTGAATATAAGGATCAGGTTTCGGGGTTTAGGGTCCTATGGCTAAAAATGATCCCGGAATACAGCCTGTAGTACACAGCACCGTTTCCTTACTTCCCCAATAAACCATGAAAATAAAAGGTTAAACTTTCCGATTCATACTAAACTATAAGAACCCAAAAAGTTTAAAGGCTAGGTATTGGGGATCTAAGTTTCTAGTGGGGCCCCCAGGTTCGAGCAGAGCAGGATTTGTTGTATGAGCGCAAGTCTCCCTAAGGGTCATATGCTTTGGTTTAGGGTACCACGAGGGCTAGTTAAAAGGGATCCCTAAGAGTTCTACAATAGAAGGGTTTAGGGTATAAGGGATCATGTACCCAAATAGTATATACTTTGGTCCCAAAGTACCTATATAGGGACTACTTCAAGGCTAATGTATATACTCTTTGGGTACATGGGCCCTTACCCAAAGGTCCAAGCACTCAATACTGTAGGACTTTTGATCTTTTTAGGTACCAAAAACCATAAATATGGACTACTTGGACCCTAAGGGTTAGGGTATGGGGATCATGGAGAATGATTTGTTGTCCAGCTATGGACTTCAAATTCCCTGCGTGGCTCGGCAGGCGACAAGTCTTTGTATAGGGGCCTTAATAAGTAGAACAGGTTTTTGGGGCCCCATATGCTATAATGATAATAAGGACCCCCGCCAAAAAAAAAGTATTGGTAATTGTTTAGGCCCCTGTGTTAAATGTTCCTTGCCCCTCCGCAGCTCAGAATCGTTGAAAAAAGGACTTCGGGGTTCAGCTACCATCATAAGAACAGGAAAGGTCTTTGGCTTCTCAGAGCCTTGAAGGCAAAACCTTAGGTCTTGCCCTAAAGTAGTTCCTTTTGGGGGTTCATATTTAGAATCCTATTAGGAAATCCCAAAAAGGAACTACTTTGGGGCCGATGGGTACTTGCATCCAGCTGGCGGACCGACGCCAGCTCTACCAACACCCTGATACCTGAAGCCTACACTCTCAAACTCAGTGCGTCTTGAACGTGGGCTGGAGAAACCCGACGAGTGCAAAGCCACTTCCGGAAAGGCCAAGCGACTACGTACGACAAGGATAGATGACGATAGGGGTTCTGGTGACACTCGCAGTAATGGATCGTCACTGAATCGTCACTGCATTAGCAACAGCAGCAGCCCAAGGAGTAGTACAGTATTGTGAGTCAGTCAGTCTTTCAGTGAACAGGTGAGTGAGTGAGTGAGTGAGCAATGTAATCGTACCTACCAATGTCAGCCCCGAAACGTTGACTGTGTGATTCTATGGTCGCAAATTGGTTAGTTGGTAAGCTGGTTTGTGGTAGCTCGCTCTGAACTATATTCAAGTAGGGCCTGTTCGTGATCCCGACCCGGAGGCACAATCTCAAACACAAGGTCTCAGCCGGTCGTCAAACCCTCAACCCTAAACCCTAACGCCCTAAACCAGAACTGAACTATTAAGGTTAGTGTTTATGGTGCCGGGTTGTTTATGTGTGTAGGGCTTAGCGGCTTGAGCCTGATATGGGGTTCGGGTTAGGGTTTCGGGTTTTGGGTATGGTTTAGAGTGAGTTTTGGGTTTAAAGTTTAGGGTCAGTTTAGTAGAGCATACAGGCAACGAGCATAATACACCAGGAATTGAAAATTCAACCGTAGATACGATGCCCACAAACATTTAAGAACAGGGCTGAGGGACAGCGGCTCGCAGTGGAGTGGTGCACAGTACAGGTGATCCTGCACGGCAATGCTGTCACCACCATACTCAGAATCGCCCCAGGTCACGACTGATCCGTTGTCCAGGATGGCTGCAAAAGCGACACGAGTGGCTTCAATGTGCCGCACTGTCTTCAACTGGTCCTGTGCAGAGCTGCTGTCGCCGCCTGAGTTAGCGTCGCCCCACGTGACGACAGACCCATCACGGAGAACGGCTGCGAAAGCATATGCAGCGGCATAGATATTTTGCACGGTCTGCAGCTGATGCTGCACAGCCGCGCTGTCGCCGCCAGCACCTGTATCACCCCAGGTCGCGACAGATCCATCTCCAAGAATGGCAGCGAAAGCATAAAAAGAGGCCTGGACAAGCTGCACATCCTTCAGCTGGTCCTTCACTGCAATACTGTCACCGCCGTAGTTGCTATCCCCCCAGGTCACGACGGATCTATCGTCAAGAACAGCAGCGAAAGCATAAAGCGAAGCGTGAACTCGCTGCACATGCAACAGTTGATCCTGCACTGCACTGCAGTCACCACCACAACTTGCATCACCCCATGTCACGACCGATCCATCGCCAAGGACGGCTGCAAAAGCGCCGCGAGAGGCGTTGATATGCTGCGCGTTCTTCAACTGATCCTGTACAGAGCTGCTGTCACCGCCAGAGCCAGCATCGCCCCAGGTCACAACAGATCCATCGCGCAGAACGGCAGCAAAAGCGTTAAAGGAGGCGTGGATATGCTGCACATTCTTCAGCTGTTCCTGCACAGTACTGCAGTCACCACCGCATCGCCCCACGTCACGACAGACCGGTCGCCAAGAATCGCTGCAAAGGCGCCCTCCGTGGCTTGGATCTCCAGCACATTCTTGAGCTGACTCTGAACTGCTTCGCTGTCGGCACCATCAAAAGGTTTACCCCAGGTGACCACACTTCCATCTTCAAGAAGGGCCGCAAAAGCTGCCCTAGACGCCGTGATTCGCTTTACATGGTTTAGCTGATCCTGCACAGCACTGCAGTCAGAACCACCTTCAGTATCGCCCCCAAGTCACGACCGTTCCATCACCCAGAGTGGCAGCAAAAGCATACGCACTCGCGCACACTTGAACTCTGCCTACGCGAAAGGTCAGCAAATCACCGTTTTGCACCACAGCCGTGATCGGCCTGCATTCATCCAGCGCAAATCCAGACGGGTCCAAGAGCCGCCCTTTGCCGACTCCTAGTGCGCTCTGGGCACGGGAATTCACTTCCTCCACCTTCTCAGTTAGCCCTGCTTCCAGTATAACCTTCCTCCCACTGAAAAGTCCAACTTCTACAAGAATCGACATGGTGGTTTCCGAAAATAGGGGACCCCAATATAGTACCCCAAAATTGTAGGATCCTTATTATCGGAAACTCACACATGGCAACCAAGGAAAAAACAAACAAGGAGCAATGCGCGGGGGAGATTCTCGGCTCTGTTTTTGCTGCTCTCCCTGGCTCAAAGCTGCTTTAGATGCACCAGCCCTGGGGGGGAAACTGCAGAGCTCGCACCTAGTTTTTGTGGCTACCCATATATAGGGTCCAAAGTAGTTCATTTAACCCTTATAGGATTCTAAACATGAACCCCAAAAAGGAACGACTATGGAGCCTATGGCTACAGCCAGCCCTGAGCCGGTGTCTGCCTTTTTTCTTCTAAAGGGCAAAGCCTTGTTCCGAAAGGCCACGATTCTTGAAGCTGTACATGTCGTTTCGGCACTGTAAACCACCAAACCCCATTGACCACATAAACCCAGCTTTGTTAATCGACAGCTCTATACAAGCTCTGATACTCCTAAAACCACTTTATGGCTTGTAGGGTTTAGGAGTTCTTTGTTCTGACTTCCTGATACAAGTTCGGAAAAGGTAGGTTGTTTGGGCCTTGGGTACTGTTTACGGCTTACGCCTCAGGGCTTATAGATGGAGTTTAGTGAGGGTTTCGGAGGGTCTCCTTGTTAAATTAAGGGTGCCACTAGGGTGATTCTACGGTGGGTTACACATCTAGGGCATCCTTCACGGCTTTTATAACTCTTTCAGGGTTTGTGGGCTTTTCTAATGTTTATAGGGTCCAAGTAGGCCCTGAACCATAAAACCCGATAAGCCCTGGTTCCTAAACCCCCAAACCCTAAAGCCGTGATACCTTAAAGAGCAAGTGACCCCTTAAAAGCAGGGCCCTTGCACCCGTAACTATGATTCCCTATGTACGGTGTTTGACCCTTACACCCTTGCAGGGCTCATTTCGTCCTGAAGGTATGTACTAAACCCTAAACCCTCAACCCCTAAACCCTGAACCTTGAACTGAACCCCTAAATCCTAGACCCCTGAATCCTAAACCCCTAACCCCCCCCCCCGCCTCCCCAACTAACCTCTACTATGACTATACCCCAACTACGGACTGTTCAGGACCATAAGATATCCATAAAAAAGGGCCACTCCTACTTCTACTAATTACTACTACTACTACTACTACTACTACTACTACTACTACTACTACTACTACTACTACTACTACGACTACTACGACTACTACGACTACTACGACTACTACGACTACTACGACTACTACGACTACTACGACTACTACGACTACTACTACGACTACTACTACTACTACTACTACGACTACTAACACTACTAACACTACTACTACTACTACTACTACTACTACTACTACTACTACTACTACTACTACTACTACTACTACTACTACTACTACTACTACTACTACTAACACTACTAACACTACTAACACTACTAACACTACTACTAACACTACTACTACAACAACAACTAGATCCCTTTATAGATCCCTTTAAGGAACCATAACCCCAGTTACTAAGTCCCATGATCCTTTAAGCCCTCCCTCCCGGCCTCTGGGCCGTGGCCTGGCGCTGTTCTGCCTCGAGTTGTTCTTTCGCCTGGCAGCTCTGCTCTCAGTTGGGGTTAAGGGCTCCGTTTAAGGGCTCCTTTAAAGGGATCCTATAGGTTTAGGGCTCCTTTTAAGGGCTCCTTTAAAGGGATCCTATAAAGGGCCCGGGGTTACAGGGTTTATGGGTTTAGGGATCAGGGTTGCAGGGCTTTGGGGTTTAGGGTTTAGGGGTTTAGAGTTAGAAGTTCGGCATTTAGGGTTACAAAATTTAGGGGGCTTAGGGTTTAGAAGTTCGGGGTTACAGGGATCGTCAGTGTCAGGGCATTTTTTCATGGGACGCTACATACCTCAACCCTAGTCTCAAATTAGAGTTTGGATTCCGGCGTTGGGCTCTTGCGGTTTGCATAGATTCACACGTAGAGGCTTCAGGTTATGACCTGACACGCTTCTTAGCTGGTAAGTCGATGCTTCGCTGGCGAAAGGGTTTGCAGTACGATTGGGATGGGCACTGCGTTTACTTGTAAGTGCCTATCCTTCGATTCAACTCAAACTTGTTGAGCAGTGCACATGGATAACAACAAACCCCCAAGCCCTAAGCCTTAACCCGGCAAACCGTCAGTCCTAAAATGTATATGAGACCATCAACCTCCGCCCCGAAACGCGTAAATCCTATCAACAAATCCTTATAAACCCTAGACCCTACACCCTAAACCCGAAATCCCAACATTTTTCTGTGTGACTTGAGCGGTATTTGGGCTCTTTTGCAGAGGACTCAGGGCTAGAGAAGGCCAAGGCCCTTGAGAGCAAGCACGGTTTAGTTTAGGGGTTTAGGGTTTGCGGGTTGAGGGTTTAAGGTTTTAGGGTTGTCTTCGTAAATACTGCCGGTAGAGACAGTTCAAGCTTGAGGGTTCAATGATAAAGGGTTGTATTTTCAAGCTCTGGTAGCTAGAGCTTCGGATTTCAGGCACAGTGTATAGTCGAGGGTGTGGTGTCGGGACGATCTCCCTTTGGTTAGTAGGGAGGGGAGAGAATGGTAGTAATAGCAGTTATAATTCTACCGCATTCCTCCATTCCCTACTAACCCAAGGTAAGACGATGACCGCCCCCTCACCAAAAGCCGCAAACCCTAGACCCCTAAACCCTAAACCCCTAAACCCTAAACCCCTAAACCCTAAACCCTAGAACCCTAAACCCTAAAACCCTAAACCCCGAAACCCTAAAACCCTAACTAGAAGACAATTGGCCCGAAAGCATCATCAGCGAAGAGTGTTGTGCTACGTTATAGAATCCAGTGTATAGGATCATATAGAGTCACCGAGCCAAAAGCACAGAGTCACACAGCATACAGTCAAGAGTCGTACAAGTCATAGTTCATAGAGTCACAGAGCCATAGAGTCGAGTACATGTCAAGTACAATTCATAGTTCAAAGAGTCATAAAGTCATAGAGTCATAGAGTCACAGTGAGATAGAATCATAGAGTCATAGTGCCCTAAACTGTGCAACTTTACCTAACGTTTGAGCTCTCGACGAGGCCAATCCCTGTGAAGGGTTGCGCGCGGCGCCTAAAATGTGCAACTTTACCTAGCGTTTGGGTGCTCGACCAGGCCAATCCCTGTGAAGGGTTGTGCGCGCACCCTAAAATGTGCAACTTTACCTAGCGTTTGAGCGCTCGACGAGGCCAATCCCTGTGAAAGGTTGCACGGGGCGCCTAGTAACTTGAAAAATGTGCAACTTTACCTAGCGTTTCAGCGCTCGACGAGGCCAATCCCTGTGAAGGGTTGCGCGCGGCGCCTAAAATGTGCAACTTTACCTGGCGTTTGGGTGAGTCAAGTGTCAAGTATAGAGTCAAGTGTCAAGTATAGAGTCAAGTGTCATAGAGTCAAGTGTGAAGTATGTCAAGTATATCATAGAGTCAAGTGTCAAGTATGTCAAGAATAGTTCACATGTCAAGTATAGAGTCAAGTGTCATAGAGTCAAGTGCCAAGTATGTCAAGTATAGTTCACATAGAGTCATGCAGTCCTTGCATGTTATCGATGTGCTTGATTCTATGCCTGTCATCGGCTCCGCACACCCTAAACCCCTAAACCCTAAACCGCAAACCTTTTTAGGGACCAGCCTCGGCCTGCATCTTGTGGAGAAGATCTTGGATGTCCTGCAAAGGCTTTGGGGTTAAGGGTTTCAGGGCCCTAAATCAAAGGGGAAAAAGAAGGGACCCTTAATGGGGACCCCTACCCTATAATGGGCTATATAATGGGTATATAATAGCTATACTGAGGTTATATACCTAGGGGTCCTTATTAAGGGTCCCTGCTTCTACCCTTGGGGTTAAGGGTTTCAGGGCCCTAAACCCCCAAAGCATACGAAGCATAAGTCTGCTAAGCAATGCTTAGCTGAACCCCGAACGCTATAGGCCACTAGGTTTAGGGTCGGGCAGCTCTGCACGACCCTTAGGGTACCAGCGCTCGGCTCGACGTTGCATTATTTGGTTCTACAGGTTGCGTTGCGCACTCTACCATCCACTGAAACTAGGTTCAAGGTTTCAGGATTAAGTATTGAAGTTGGAGGTGAAGGCTTTTGGTCGAAGTACCCAGCATGAGTAGTAATGCCAGAACGACTTCACTAGCATCAGGATCCCTATCACCAACTACTTCGGAAGAAGAGCATAAACAAAGAGATCCAAAGCAGTAGCGGTAGCATAAGCAACAATATCAACAATCAAAAACAGCAGCAGTCATGCACCCGCTTGCCGCCTTGTCCGGCTCGGGTGGGTCTACACCGTTCTCTGCCGCCTGAGCGCAGTGAGGCTTTTTCGTGGTCAAAGATTCGCAGCTCTCTGAAGCCTGCAATAGACCTAAAAAACGAATCACGATGCTACGGTCGATGATATACATCCTGCATTACCTTAAGGGCCCTAAACCATGAGAATTATAGTATATTCCTTATTATGGGTAATGCGGGATATATATATATATATATATATATATATATATCATCATCATCAACCGTAAGACTGAGAAGGCTCCAATGTTTCATTCATCTTTAGGCCCCACCTGAAGCCCTACAACCCTGCGATAGAAAAGCAGAAGACATCCACAACAACCCAAAACCCTAGCCAAACCCTAAACCCTAACCCCTAAACCCTACACCCCAAAAATCACAAAACCCTAACCAAACCCCCCCAATTCCTCAAACGCTGATCGCAGGCATCGGCCTCCATCGCCCCTTCCAGAAAGGAAAGCGCCTGTCTGCAAAGCCATCCCTAAGGGTCCATGTATCCATATAGAGATACATGGGCCCCAAAGTACCTATATAGGGACCACATTAAGGCCAATGTATATACTAGACCTAAGAGTAACCTAGGAATAAAAAGGGTGCCCTTTTTGGTTTAAAGGGGTTTACAAGGGAACCTGAACCCTGTCAAAAGGGAATAAGGGCCTACTCCATGTCCTAGTATACTATATGAGTAGATGGACCCTTACGGCATGGTCAAGAGCGGCCTTTAAGGTTTAGGGGGTTTAGGGTTTGGGGTTCTGGGTTTAAGGCTGGTTGCTTTTCGTTAAGAAGCTTGTTGAATAAGTGTGCAAGCGGCTTTAGGCGGGCCTATTACATCTCTTTTTTATGAAGGAATATGCCTAAAATCATGTTAATGTCCGTCTGTATCTGCTTTCCCGGCTTGAAGCCACCACGTTGGTACCATGACCTCTATCTGCATCATACTACATGAATCCTCGTGGCTGTTGGTTAATTTGTTCCCTAGGGACAGGATGTAAACCTTAAGCCAACATAAAACAAAAAACGGGTGCATCAATACAACTACTGCGGCCACCACTCCACCACCACGACTTCCACCTCTCCACCACGACCACCACGACTGCTACGACGACGACGAGGACGACAACGACGACTCCTGTTGGGGCTGCTGCATCGCCATTGTTCCGAAGCCCTGAATCCTGAATTCTCCGTAGTAGAGGGTACCCTAAACCATAAACCCTAACGTCCTAAACCCCATTATTTGTGGGTCTGGTCCCTGCCTTTTGGTTCACGTCAAGCGTCTGCTTCTTGAGGTGCGCATCCCGGACAAGCTCGTTCATGACTGAGAGCCGCGGATTTTGTGGCTTGAGATTTATCAAGGGGGTTGGGGGTTTAGGGTTTAAGGGTTTGGGGTCTGGGGTTTACGGTTTAAGGGCTTTGGGTTCAGGGCTCTAGCCGCGCCGCCCCACATCCCGAACCTAACTCGTCAATCTTACAAGGCTTCATGCTCTAGGGAGTTGGGTGTAATTAAGGCCCCTAAACTAGTTCCTTTTTGGGGTTCATATCTAGAACCCGATTAGGTAATCCCAAAACGGAACTACTTTGGGGCCTATGCGTAGGGAACAGGGGCTCGCGGCTCGGGTTTGTGTTTACGGTTTTTGTTGTCGACCTTACGGGAATAAACGGTTCACCACAAGCACCTGAATCGTTTGACGAGGGCTTCCGGAGAGCTTCATGCTGAAGTGAAACTCTTCAAAAGTAGTGCTTTGTATCGCGATGTGAGCAATTACAAAATCCTAGTCCTAAACCGTCAGCCCTACTTGGAGGATAATGGGACTTAGCAAATAAAGTTATAAGTACCCTACTTGGGGTTATAAGTATAGTTACCCTTAATGACTCTGGTTACTAAGTCCCATGATCCTTGAAGAAGCCTCAAACCTTTAGGCCAGATATACAGCCGAAGCCTAGCTGCCGGAACTCTGAACTCCAGACTCTCAGCCCTAAAGCGGGCCCGAGAGCCGCAGTTCTACCAGTAGTGGCCATGAAGCTGTATCGAACTCATATACTGGGGTCTAGGGTTTAAGGATTTAGGGTTTAGGGTTCAGGGATTTAGGGTTTAGGGATTTAGGGATTTAGGGTTTAAGGGTTAAGGGTTTACATTTAGGGTTTAAGGAACTATTACAACCTCTTATAGGGACGTAAGAACCCCTATAAGGACACTGAACCGTACCCTTACAGCCACCCCCTACCCAGACCCCTGGGGAGGATCTAGAAAGTAGATCCCCTAATTTGCGGGCCCTATACTACTAAGGCTACTTTACATTATGGGAACCCCCCCCATTAAGGGATCTACTTTTTGGATCCTCCCGGGGGTCTGGGTGCAGGAGCTTCGAGAGATCAGAAGAAGTTGTCTGCAGCTGGGCCGAGCCGCTGGATTGCAAGCCAGAGATCCTGGGTTCTTGTCAAGAGGTTTAGTTTAAGCTACAATAATAACAGGGGCCTAGGTCTTGAGGAGAAAGTTACCATTCTAAGAAAACCATAATACACATTATTTATTATAGGGCCTATAGTATACGGTTTATGGTTTCCTTATAAAGGTAACTTGTTAAATTCAACTCCTTAAGAAGAATCCGGGATCCTTCGCAGCTTCGACACTCCGGGGACTGCTTGCTTTGGGACTTCGGAGTGTAAAGTCCTACCCTAAGAGTCCAAGTACCGATTTATCATACACTCTCAAAAATAGTAACCTGCACAACTACCATCCCAAACCCGAGTAAATCATTATTGGGTCCTTTGGACCCTTAGGGCTAAACCCTAGAAGCCCGAAGGGCTTTTGGGGGCTTTGCTGTCTGAAGGGGTCGTTGGGAGTTTGGGGGAGGTTAGGTGGGGATACCAAAGCAGCGTGGCTCTGAAGAGTTCTTGTAGTCGCACATGTGGGAGTTTCCGAAAATAGGGGACCCTAATATAGTACCCTAAATAGCAGAAACCTCATTATAAGGACCCCCACATAAGTTACCCCTAATTTTCGGAAACTTTCATGTGCCGCTTGGGCTTACCACCAGGCTGGTGTCGCCAGTCCGAGCGTCCTTCACCCTAAGGGTCCATGTACTCATATAGCATATCCATAGGGTTCCTTTAAGGGTACCATAAGGGCTACGTTAAGGGGTAAGGGTTTAGGGTATAAGGGTCCATGTACTCATATACTATTATACTATATACATTGGCCTTAATGAAGCCTTAGTGTAGTCCCTATATAGTACATTGGGGCCCATGTATCTCTATATGGGTACATGGACCCTCAGGGCGATATCAGGTGCACGAAGCCTAGCGGCCTAGCGTCTGGGTCTCCCAGCCCCGAGCCATCTGACAAGGTAGAACCTGGTCCAACAAGGCATACATCAAAAGTCGCACACACTAAACAAGCCACGCAACAAAAAAAAAAAAAAAACACTTATAAACCACAAAACGTGCCAACCTGAACCCCGATTCGCAAGCTCCCTGCACCGAGGCGCTGTGTCAAAAGCTCTCCGGCACGATGCCCCTTTTTCGAGTCCACCTCCTCAGTGAGAGGTTGGGATTGGGTTGGGTATTCACGGGGGGTTGGGTGGTTTGGGTAGCTCGAGTGGGCTAGGCAGGTGGGGTAGCAGTTTAGGCGTTGGTTCTGGCTTCAGACGTTCATGGTATGTGGCTGGGAGGGTTTAGGACCATAGTGTTCTCTAAGGGTCCATGTACCCATAAAGAGATACATGGGCCTTAATGTAGTCTCTATATAGGTACTTTGGGGCCCATGTATCTCTATATATGGGTACATGGACCCGTAGGGGTTGTTTCTTTTGGTTGCTTGCGCTACCTGAACTTCCATCCAGGCCTGGGTCTCATTTCAGGCTATTGAGTGGTTGGCGTAAGGGTGATGATGGCGCGTCGACGACGACAACCTGGACGATGACAACGTCATCATTGTCGTCATCGTCGACGTGGTTGTGGCTGTTGCTGTTGCTGCTGGTGGTGTTAACTGCTTTTGATGCAATTGCTGCTCTCGCTGTTGCTGCTGCTCTCGCTGTTGCTCCTGCTGCTGTGGCGGGACACCGACAAGTTGCTGGTCATCCGATCCGGACCTCGTCTAGTTCTACAAAATATTATCGCGGCCTTGGACATTGGGTACCTTATCCAGCCATGCATGTTACAAGCAGGATTAATCCTACCATTTAGTGTCTGTTTGGGGTCCCCCGTTTTCTATCCTTCCCAAGTGGGCTCGTGCATTACATTAATTTTCCGATGTCTGCCCGAGTTCTTGGATCATACACGGCGATGACACATTGAGTGACTTAAACTGGGTTGGCCTTTAGGCACCCTGAAAAATATTTATATATAGGGTCCCTTATAAACCCAAATAAGGAAAATAAAAATGTCCCAAAATCCAACCCAGTAAACCATTTACAACCTGAAAGCTGCAGCCAGAAGTCTGTCGAGGTTTGGTTCTCCGACTCAACGCTTTTGTGCCCGGAAGGTGATTCTTCTTCACCATCCCTAGGATCACAGGGACTCTTAGGGAGGCAGGGGGAGGGTGGTTAGGGGACTATACTTCCTTAAATAGAGGCCTTGTTAAGTCCTTATTATAGGTACTAAGGCCCCCTACCCCCCTAAATGTGCTTATGATAGGACGTTGCGCCACCAGCACCGGCCGTTCACAAACCCCAAGCCCTGCCTGTAAGGAAAGCAGGAGCCAGAGAATGTAATGAGAATAGGGCTTTGGGTGTAGTAGAACAACCATACATACAAGGGGTAGTCCAAAGAATAAGCTTGGCAAGTGCACAGGTTTAGAACTCAAGAGTTTCACGTCCCAGAAAGTCGAGGGTTGAGGGCGGGTAGGGGAATTTCCGGGGACCTAGTGGATCGAGCGCTGCAAAAATTGGGCTATGTTCCAACAGGACCTTTGCCGTATAGTGTGGGGCCGTAGAGTATAGTGTAATACAGTAGAGTAGGGTGGTACAGGAGAGTAGAGTATTGTGTTTCAGGGCTTGGGCTTCCATTGTAGTTCCTTTTTTGGTTAACCAAAGATCTCTATTATAGGATCGGATCCTAACCATAAAACTGGTTAACCAAAAAAGGAACTACAATGGAGCCTCTAGGTGAGGTTTACATGTGTTTGCGGGCTGAGGCTGTTTCACATCGGGCTCAGGGTTTTAAGGATTCGATCAAGCTTCAGAACTAAATCCGAATTCCTAAACTCGACACCCCAAACCTACACAACAACCCCTAAACTCAAACCCTACCTTAAGCCGGAATAACCTACCTTTTTAGAGTTCCGTATTATGATTTCCTTATATAAGTCCTTAAAAAGGTAGGGTATTCCGGCTCAAGGTAATCCCAATCATGCTAGTCGAAACCGAAACAAACAGGAAACCATGGTTGGAGCACCTTGGGGTGTCCATTGATTGAACAGTTCGCAGTTGCAGATCGTATCGCTTTTCTATCTACTAACAGCAATACAAAGTAAATGAGCTAATCTCTCTCTCTCTCTCTCGTCGCTCTCGGGTTCTCTCTCCCTCTCTCTCTCTCCTTCTCTCTCTCCTTCTCTCTCTCCTTCTCTCTCTCTCTCTCTCTCTCTCTCTCTCTCTCTTCTCTCTCTCTCTCTCTCTCTCTCTCTCTCTCTCTCTCTCTCTCTCTCTCTCTCTCTCTCTCTCTCTCTCTCCCTACATGCACCTGGTCCCAAGGGCGACACAAACCACAACCGAAACAAAACCACATCATGTCAGGATCGCCTTAGCACCGACAGCCCCAAGCCTCTGTACCAAAACGGCCCCAAACCAAACTTAAAACCCAAACCCTAGGCAGCGCAACATCAAAGACTAAACCCCTGAATTGCAATCCCCATACTCGAAAGTGAAAACAAAAATAGCTTCGGTGCCCAAGGGGCTTGACCACAAAGCGCACCCTGAGTTCGGGGCGTTCAGTCACACGTCTGCTAAACTTTTCGGGCTTAGGATTTATGGTTTAGGGCATGAAAGAAATAAGGATAGCTCAAACCCCCAACGCCTGGGCCGGAGCAATCATCAGGTCTCTAGGGACATTTGGTAGGGATTCTTGATTTCGCCTGCAGTACAAGATTGCTGCTTAATCTGGTTTTTGAGCTTGATGATGAGTTGGCAGGGGTTCTCAATACGATGGGTATTTCATATCGGTGCCCTTTCGGTCCGGATCATACTGTTGTATTCTTTGCGGTCGTCTGTATTCCAGTCCCGTATGTCCAGAAACTGTCTGGGACTGCCGCGGTCTAAGCCTGTACTTTTGATCCGGAGCATCTGAGCAGGTCTACTTGGTCTACTTGGAGGTTCATGGGTAGTTGTAAGTGGGGCTATCAGTCGGATAACTATAGTACTAGCCCATACTAGGAGACTTATACGCCTACTTGTAACTACTCATGAACCTCCAAATAGGCGAGATTCGGGCTATGTCGGAAATCATCCACATGCCCGAAGAGCCCAAACTCCACGTATACCTTTGCATATATGTATATGCATATAAGTAAATATACATACACATGCACATGCGCACATAGGTTTGCACAAAATATTTACACACATACGATATATATATATATATATATATATGTATATATAGATACAGATTCATTCCCTATACACTTTTACATGTGTGGGTATGTGCATCCATGTATGTGTGACTGCATATGCATGTATGTATGCACGCATGTATGTGGTAAGACAAACAAGTGTGTGTACAGATAGATCGGTAGATAGGTAGATAGCTAACAGATCGAACGTTGAATCGAGATATGGATAGATGGAGAGATCGAAGGATCGATAGGGGCTAGATAAATGCCTAATGAATCGTGTTGTCAGAGGCTACGACGCCAATGCTCCTAAGTTTCTAGGTCACATCATCTCACCATGATGCGTAAGTCTAAAACCACAAAGATACCAGCAAGACCCGCAGCAGCAAGTAAAACTCCAAGGGTAAAAGGAGGGACCCTTAATAAGGACCCCTAGGTATATACCCTTAATATAGCTATTATATAACCATTACATAGCCCATTATAGGGTAGGGGTCCCCATTAAGGGTCCCTCCTTTTCCCCTTTGAAAAACTAGCAACCGCTCCGCCCAAGCACCAGAGACCCCTAACTCTCAAAGACAGGAGCCCTCGTGTCGCAACCCAAGAACAGGAGCTGTAAACTCGAAGCCCAACATTCTGTTTAGGGAGCCACGGCACACTAAGCCGTCAAGCTTTTAAGACCGCGGCGGTAGAGGCAACCGTAGCATGGCGACTAAGCTTGCGATTACATCCCTAAACCTGACCCAAAAAGCTCAAATCCAAATCCCCCGCTTCAAACCCAGGCGCTCGTCCATGTTGGAGAAGCTAAACTTCTTCTTGACTCTCCTGCGGGCCCGTCGTCTCGCAATGACCTCCTGTCAGGGGACAAAGGGGCTTTGCATTAAAGGGATTCAGGGCTATACAATTGCTTTCGGCTTTCGGTTAGCAGGGGTCTAGCTTGGTCGAGCGTGTGGCGTTCGAACCCGCGCAAGCTACGCGGGTTGTTCTGGGTTGGCTGTCCCTTTGCGGGGTCCTTCGTTTTCAGAGGGAGGAATATAGCTGGAATCATCGTAACAAGCTGAACATGAATCAAGGTATACTCGATGATGCAGACATGCTGAGCCCTGCACGAAACATTACAGGACTTCACAAACTCTACAATAATTAAGCATGATCCAAGCTAGCCGTTATGTAAACAAAACCCAATCCTTACGAAGAAACCTTGATGCCTGGCGCACTTGGTGTGCTGGGAAAGGTCTGGGTGGCTTGTGGATGGGTCTCGAACCTTGCCATGCCATCCGGTTCAGATTTCGGGCATCGAAGGGCGGCTTAGTTTCGGACAAGTCTTGGAGGTAACAGCGCGTAGGGTTCAAGGAGAGGCTGCTAAACTGCAAGACCTGAAGAAGGACTGCAACAGTAGCTTGTCGGGTTGCAGAACTGGTATTACCTGTTTAAAGAACCCTTCGGTTGTTCTGTACGTCGACTAAAGAAGGCTCCCACATTTCAGCCCTAAAACCCTAAACCCGACCCCCCAAACCCCAAACCCTACACCCCTAAAACCCTACACCCTAAACCCCCAAACCCTAAACCCCTAAAAACCCCTAAAAACCCCTAAACCCCCAAACTCTAAACCCTAAACCCCTAAACCATACACCCTAAACCCCCAAACCCTAAACCCCTAAAGCCCCTAAAACCCCTAAACCCCCGAGCCCAGGACAGGTCCCGAGTGGTTCTCTTGAGCGACTGGCTGAAGGTGGTGAGATGCGAGAGGATCTCCAACTGTTTCGACTCCACCTGGGACAGGCTACAGGGTTCCTTAAAAGGGATCTATAAGGGTTCCTGAAAAGGGATCTATAAGGGTGCCTTAAATGTGTCTATAAGGGTTACTATAAGGGATCACCAACTGTTTCGACTCCACCTGGCACAGGCGAATATAGGGTTTGCAGGTATACTAAAAAAACTGAAGGTGTCTATAAGGGTTACTATGAGGGATCTATAAGGGTTCTATAATATAGGGGCCTTCGAAATTAGAATGGGGTTTTGGGGGGGTATATTATACTATGATAGGCTAATATAGGGTTTGCAGGTATACTATACTTTTACTTTGATTATCATAAGGAGCCCCCCAAAATGGGGGCCTTCGAAATTAGAGTAGGGTTTTGGGGTACATTATACTATGGTGATAATAAGGAGCCCCCCAAAATAGTAAAGGTACTTATAAGGCCGCTCTATTGCCTACGGCCTGCAGTCTCCATCGTCGCTCACGCGTTGGATCCTATAACGTGCACTTTTAGTTAACCAGCAAGAAAAGCGAAGGAACTACAATGTAGACTACAGGTAGTGCTTAGTGCCTTTAGGGCTCTGAGGGTGCGAGAGTTCTTAGCTTTACGTGCTCTTGCTTGATTATTGACCTTTAAACTCGAGATACTACTGTTTCTGGATGTTTCTGGATACATGCAAAATCGTCCCGTCTTTCTCATAATTTCACCTAGGACAGACACTCTGCAGAGAGATGATAACCAATGGGTGAATGCCCTGCCAAAGCGCTGACTAACTTTTCAAATATCTGCAAAACAGAACCCTCTGGGAAGGTAGTTAATACGGGTCAATTATGCATCGGGGGTCTCAGCCGTAAGTCGTGAAGCGAGGCTTTGTAGCGGTCAGCCGGGTTGACAGGTTTCACGCTTCCGTCTAGATTACTTGTGGGCAAGGCGCCGCAACACACAAACGGCACGGAGCCTTGCCGAACCGTTACCTCCCCTCGCTCGACCAGATGGCATGTCATACTGAATGGCACACGTCGTTCGCTTTCTTTCGTGAGCTGCCCCATACATGCCGAACTTCATTCGGTTTGGAGAATGCCAACTTGCTGTCGGAGTTTCTGTTGCCCACGTCTTCGTAACATCGAAACTGGAACGATGACACGTGAACTCTACATCTCTACATGCAAGAACACTAAGCCCCTAAATCAAAGCCCCTTCATAAACGGCAAACCCTAAGCCGCCATCATCCTTCATTCTTTTTCGCATGCGGTTTGCCTTTCCATGCACGAACATGGTAACGGGCCCTCTTCGAGGACGCCGTGGGGACAAGTGAGACACGTTCAGCTCTGTGGATGGACTTAATCTTGAAGGCTGTTTTTTTGAACACCTTTTGCAACTGAAGGCTGGGGTTTAGGGTTCATGGTTTCTTGAGTCTTTAGTTGCTATGATCGTGATTGCAGTTTTGTTTACATGAAGGTATGCTCGGATGTCGTCTCGGTCGCAGAGCTGTCTTCGAAAACCTAGTGCTACTACTCCTTCTAAACCAACAACCTTTAGCCCAAAAACCTTTAAAGCCCTATACCTTCATCAACCCTCTTCCTCTTCTTCATCTTGGCCCTGCCCAAGCGCCTTGAGCGCCTCTTCCTGAATTGCCTGGAGGACACGACGGCTTCGAAGCTTGTGTGGGGCCCAGGATTAGAGAGTTCGGGGTTTAGGGCTTGGGGGTGGGACTGCTGATGATATAAATCTTGCATTACCTCAAAGACCCTAAACTATGGGAATTATGGTATATTCCTTACCCTAAGACTCCAAATAGCCCAAAGTAGGTAGTATTTACAGACTTTAGACCCCAAAGTAGGTACTATTTGTATACTTGGAGTCTTAGGGTCATTATGGGTCATGCAGGATTTGCATCATCAACCGGAGAACCGAGCCACCGAACCCAACGTCTCCAAGAGACCGGGTTTCGGCTGAAAACCCTCCCGAGGCCCTACAGACCCCATCAAGGACCGTTAGGAGTCGCTGGGTTTTTTTTTCAGCTTCAAGGACAATAATTCCTATTAATTCCCCATGGTTTTGAGCCACAGAGCCCAAAAACGAGAAGATTGGTTCATGCCCCCTACATCTGAAACGGCCATCCTCAGGGGATGAGTACCTACCCTAGCGCAAGAAAAGGTTAACCGTTTCAGATATGGCAGGACTATATCTACCCCGAATGGTTAAAGGTTACCTACTCAGCTACTAAGTCTTTGTACCCGGACCTAAACCACCACCAGCCCGACACCCTACTACTAAGCTTCTCCCCTATACCCTAAACCCTAAACCCCCCCACCTTCAGCTTGGCCTTCTTCCGATCTGCTTCGCGCTGCTTGTCCTGCAGGGACGAGCCACCGGCTCCCAAACCCAAACCGGAAACAGCTGTGGCGTCTGATCTTCTTACCCTGATTCTACTCAAGGCTATACTTTATGATATATGCATAACAAACAATATAATAGCCTCTGAAATATTGCTTATTACGACATGTCATAAACTGTATGTTGTTGCAAAGGATGTAAGGATGTATTACATATTATTGGCCCTAATGTGACCTCCTGGAGTCCGCACACAGCGAAACGAGCTTACGCAAGGACCGTCGAACTTCGAGCATGTAGAACGTCTGGATGTAGCTTGTGCTGCGGCTTAAGTAATCCTCCTATCTGTTTCAGCTTTGTGGCTTCTACAGGGTGTGCAGAATATAGGGTTTATAGGGGGTGGGGTTGAAGGGTTCAAGCTGTTGAACTTAAAGGATCATGGGACTTAGTAACTAGGGCTATTAGAAGGGTAACTATACTTATAACCCCAATTAGGTTACTATAACCCTACTTACTAAGTCCCATGATCCTCCAAGAACGCAAAGGCAGCCTGCCACTGTGCGAGGCACACTTCAGGAGGAGGGCCGGAGCCGGGCTATGTCTACCCAAATGCCCCAAAGTAGTTCCTTTTCGGGATTCGTATATAGAATCCTATTAGGTAATCCCTAAAATAAGAACTACTTTGGGGCGTATGGGTATGCATGACTTCGGATGAAGAAGAACAGAAGCTGGGAAGCGCTGCGGGCGTTAATGTAGGGACCTTATATGCCTTATATAATGAAGACATCAGTTTTGGCACACACTTTTTTTTGTATACATGTGTATGTATGTATGCATGTGTATATATATATATATATATATATATATATATCAGTTCAGTGAGTTTGGTGGGAGTGTAGCGGAGACTCCTGCCTGCATCAAACACGGTGAGCTGTCGTAACTTCCGGGATTCCAAGAGAAAAGGAATGCGGGTGCGTCTTTGCGGGGTCACTTCGGTTGGCCTAAACACTATAAACTCCAGACCCAACCACAATTAATCGTGAACCCTGAGCCTAAGCCTTAAACTCCCAAGCCCTAAGCCCAATACTGCCTATGCTCAGGTCAGGCTCTGTTATTCTGTAAACCTTCCCATGTTGAGTCCTGTTTGTGCACCTTGTCCATGTAGTCGTTCAGCCTGGGTATGTTAAGGAGCTTTAGGGTTTGAGGCTTAAGAGCTACAGAGGGATTTAAACCAACTTTCCTCATATTAGCCCTCAGCAGAAGGTAACAGCCCACTGGAGTGTGCAGCTGTGCACCATGGTATGTGCATGATGACATCCGGAGAGTAGCAGAACTATGCTGGTTACAAGAGTCACGGAACAACACAAACAAGATGCCGGGATCTCACATTCACTACCCTCTTCAAGCAAGCCGTAAAGCTTGGATACCTCCTTATAACCTTTTGTTCTGGTCGGCTTTGGTTCCTGAGCAACTGGAAGAAAACATCCTCTCACTAGGCTCCAGGCCGATGGTACATCTCGTGGAAGAGACCCACCATACCTAAGTCAATCTTGAGCGTTACCAGAGCAACTGTCTGCTTCATCCATACTCTTAAGCTAGACCCAAGAGTAGCCTAGGAATAAAAAGGGTGCCCTTTTTGGTTTAAAGGGGCTTATAAGGGAACCTGAACCCTAAAAAAGGGAATAAGGTCCTACTCTAGGTCCTGGTAAGTCAAGTTGACCGGACTACTGCCAAACTCTTTGTTCAACATGTTGCTATGCACGTGCGTTTACGGGCTAGCACACTTTGTGGCAATGCTTGATGACTGCTAAGCCCCAAACCGCAACTCTGATGTGTAAAAACTTGAGCAGACTCGGCACGCCCGGTGTCGTCGGCAATTCGTGCGCACTCGCCCTCGAGGAAGCTGATCGAACTCGCAGGGGGAGCCATCACGGGACATGTGGCACCCAAAACCCAGACCCAAGGACCTGAACCCTCTCTAAACTCGGGAAGGGCCCCCAAAACTCTCTGAGAACCTGTTCAAGGCTCATGCGACTGCATAGTACGGTACTGTAGATTGGACAAACATGACCCGCACGATGGAAGCCCGGAAGCCCCATCAACCGTACAGCACGAAGCACAGAACCCGAAACTGCAGCAGCCTGGCTGACGAGCCCGGACTTTCCCTAAACTAAACCATACGCCACACAGTACGCCCTAAACCGCATGCCCTGAAACCTTAAAGCCGAAACGAAGCCCTGAAGCTCGCAAGGTCCAGTCCTGTGGAACTGGTTCGCTTGTGCCAGCAGCTCTCCAGCACTGCGCGTGGCGTGTCGGAGCCTCTTCACCGTATCAGCCAGGTCCTCTGCAGGGTTTAGGGTTTATAGGGTTTAGGGGTTTAGGGTTTAGGGTTTAGGGGTTTAGGGTTTAGGGGTTTAGGGTTTAGGGGTTTAGGGGTTTAGGGTTTAGGGGTTTAGGGGTTTAGGGTTTAGGGGTTTAGGGTTTAGGGTTCCGACGGCACAGCCCTAACTTAGGAGGCCTTCATAAGAATAGGGCTTTCGGGGGAAAATTACAGTGGAATTATAGAAAGGAACCCTACTGTAAGGAAAAACTTCACAATCATTGAAGCGCCGCGGAAATAGTTATGTATGTATGTATGCATGTATGTAAATGTATGTAGGTATGTATGCATGTATCTTCGTATAGTTAGTTACTTGTATCTTTATCTTTATATACAGGTAGAGAGAGAGAGAGAGATAAAAAAACAAAAAAGGACAGAGAGAGAGAGAGAGAGAGAGAGCGCGCAGTCGAAATCGCTGTAAATGCGGTAAGCACTATGCACAGCCGCCTTCGCTTTGGCCTGGCCACGCATTCTTCGAATACCCGTCGTAAACTCCTGGCAGTCTGAGAGGCATTCCTGGACCCCCCAACTACCCTCTAATACGCTTCAAATACCAATTATTATGAACTGTAAGGGCACTATTAAAGGGTACTTGGGGCGGCCTGGTTGGTTCAGGGCCAGGGTTTAGGTGCTTTAGGGTTTTGGGGATTTCGGGGTTCAGGGGTTCAGGCTTTTAGAGGCTTAAGGGGGTTTAGGCGGTTCAGGGGGTTCAGGGGTTTAGGGCTTGGACTTCCAACTTCTTGATTTTGACCCAAAGGCCCAGATACCTGGATAACGGGGGTACACTGTCCTTCATAGGATTGATAAAGAAGCCGAAGATGCGACCCCACTGCAGCAGCTGACCAGGCAATTCGGTTTAAGTTTGGCCTCGGGGGGCAATGATGGTAAACGGACTCCACCTTACAGGAGCATACCACAAACTCCGACAGCCTAACATATTTCGTAGGGTCCTACATGTAAACCCTAATGATGAAATCAGCTTAGACTTTAGAGGGGCCCTGCGAAAACGAGAAACAACGCAGGTTCCTGCAGGTTCTTACAGAGGTTCCACCCAAGATCCAAGCTCTTTATATAGTCTAAACTACCCAAATCCTGAAGCCTAAACCCTCACACGCTAAAGACCGACAGCCCCAAACTCTGAAACGAAGATAGGCGTGGAGTTCGACACCTGAAGAGCCGTAAGGGGTTCCTCCAAGGGATTTGTAAGGGAGTAGTAGGACTCTATACGGTTCACTTTCCCAGCCAAAATCCCCAAACCTTAATCCCGAAGCCCAACAAGCAACCGAACTCTCAGTCAATAAAAGCTTCGGTCTTAAGCGAGCTTAGGGGCTTAGGGCTTAGAGCTTGGGGCTTAGGGTGTAATTTAAGGTTTTAGGGCGCAAGGTCTGGGGCTTCGGGTTTAGGGCTCAGGGTTTGTCCATGCCGAAATCACCGCTCCTTGATTGTAAGGAGGTCATCGCCATCATCCAGCACGTACCAAACTTCCTGCCAAGGAAGGAGGACAGCTCAATGCTGGACAAGCGGATAAGATCACCAAGTGTTCCGACCGATATGGGTGGTTGTCAATATTAGGGTCCCTTTTGGGTCCCTATGATACTACGGCACCTAATATCTAGGGTACCCAAAAAGGGACCATAATTTTGACAACCACCCATATGCTACTATTCCCGGAGGGTTCTTCAAGACTCAGGGGCTCAGGGGGGTGGCCAGGGAGCTGCAACATTTCGACCGAAACCCTGGCCCAATGCCATTTTAAACACGCGTACGTCGGGGACGCAAAAAGTTCAATGAGTTTTAAGCACGCGTACGTCGGGGACACAACAAATTCAAGAAACTCCTATGTCGACAGCCGTGCTACATCCTGTAGATCCCTTGCACCCCAAACCCTAAACTGCTGGTGAAAAAGCGACCCACAGGGGGGTTGTGTGGATGGCCGCTGATTTTGCTTCAGTGATAGGGTTTCGGGCGTGCTTGTTGAAATTAAGGGTTGACGTTCCGGTTCAGAGGTGAGGCTATAATTCTCGCTGTTTGAGGCTTTTTATCAAACAACCTCCAGTTATAGTACCCTAAACCCTGAACCTTAAGCTCTCAGCACGCAGGATCCTTACTCCAGGTGTCACGGAATTCCGCAGACTGGCCCGGACCGAAAACTATGGGTTCCTTGCTGCTGTGGTATTTCATAAAAAAAAATTTGGGCTATACTGGGGGGTTGAAGGATGATTCCTCCAGCTCGTTGGCTTGGACGTCCAGGACATCCAGCATCTGCTTGACCTGACATTGCGCACGAGGGCAGCTAACATGACTCCCTCGAGGCTTCGAAAAAGATTTAGAATCCCTAAACCGTGGCACCTCAAACCCTAAACCGTCTTAAGTCTTAAGGGAAGGATTTCTTCAGGGCTTAGTCACTTAGTCATGGGACATGGGTGCTAGGTGAACCTTGCTGCCGATGGCTCTAGTCGTCACGGATTTGGGATTAAGCTGAGACCTAGACCATAAACCCTAAACCCTGAACCCCAACACCCTGAAACGACACCCTCGAAACACCGAAATCTTCAACAATACACCCAGAATCCCAGCACCCTTAAACCCTACTGCAGGGGGAATCACGTCAGCCCTGTATGGCTACCCTGAGGGTCCATGTGCCCATTCACTATGTACCTTGGTCCTAAAGTACCCATATATGGAATATCTTATAAAGCCCCAGCCCTAAACCCTAAACCCTAAACCCTAAACACATGTATTTTCGGGTTTGGTATGTAAATTAGGGTACAGGGTGTAGGTGTGGGGAGATGTGAGGCCTGTCACCCAACACTCGTCCTCCATGCGGTTACACCATGAACCTGGCCCTAAACCCGACCAGCCCTAAACCCTATTGAAATTAACCCCGGGTAAGGGTTTAGGGTTTAGGGTTTAGGGTTTAAGGGTTTAGGGGTTTAGGGTTTAGGGTTTAGGGTTTAGGGTAAGGTCAAACGATCACATCACATCCCGTTTTTTTATTGATTGTGGGGTCCAGGGTTTGGATGATACCTTTTGTCGTGGCCGCAAAAACCCGGAAAGGCAATCACACTGGACACTTAGTGCAAGGGTGCACCCTGTTTAGGGGTTCCGCTTTTTAGGAATCCTTAAGGCAGCCCCTGTGGATCCCTTAACGGAGCCCTTAACAGAGCCCCCGTAGATCACTTAAAGCACGAAGCCCTAAAAGCCTTGCTTCAACCCTAGAAAAAAGCCACAACAACCAGAAGTACGATTTGTTACCGATAAGATTGGGCCAGAAAGAGCCACCAAAACCCCTGTGGATCCCTTAACGGAACTCTTAACAAAGCCCCGTAGATCACTTAAAGCACGAAGCCCTAAAAGAATTGCTTCAACCCTAGAAAAAAGCCACAAAAACCAGAAGTACGATTTGTTACGGATAAGCTTCCCTAAGGGTCCATGTACCCATATAGAGATACATGGACCCCAATGCACCTATATAGGGACTACATTAGGGCCAATGTATATACTATATCAGTACATGGACCCTTAGGGATTGGGCCAGAAAGAGCCACCAAAACCCGGCCTTCTTGTTCCGCAGGGCTGAGAAGAACTCGTCCGATGTCAGCTCACCCGATCCATCCAGGTCCTCGCTCGCCCATGTTTCTAAAATTTAGGTTCGGAGCTTCGCTCGGTTTAGGGTTTAGGGTTTAGGGGGTTTAGGGTTTAGGGTTTAGGGTTCTCCGAGGGTGAGAAGGTGAGGGGTTTAGGGGCCTACGGTAGGCTTCGAAGACTCGCAAACTTTAAGAGTTCATTTTAGCTTGAATATTTCAGTCTGGGGCTTAGCCCCAGACCCAAACTCTAAACCCCAAAGCGGAAACAGGTATCCCTAAACCGACCCTTATAATCATAAAACCTGAAGCTTAGGGCCTAAACTTGCCCTCAACCCCAAGCCCGAAACATTTGCCCTTTACTCCACCGACCATGATACCCCTCCACCGACCCTTATACACCCTAAACCCTGTAACCCTACACCCCTAAACCCTGAAACCCTAAACCCTGAAACCCTAAACCCCTAAACCCCTAAACCCCTAACCCCTAAACCCTAAACCCTGAAACCCTAAACCCCTAAACCCCTGAAACCCTAAACCCTATAAACCCTGAAACCCTAAACCCCTAAAACCCCATGGCCGCGACCAAGACTCGATCTCCAGGAAGATCTCTGCCAGACTGGCCTGAGCCACTCGCTTGAAAAAGGGCGTTTCCGAAAAGGAGGGGTACCCATTATAGGGAATATACCATAATTCCCATAGTTTAGGGGCCTTAAGGTAATGCAAGATTTTGTCCATCAACAATATGGGAGTTTCCGAAAATTAGGGGTACCTTAAAAAGGGATCCATAAGGGGTCCTTAAAGGGATCTATAAGGGTTCTATAATGGGTTTAGGGTTTAGGGTTTCCGAACTGAGGGGTTCCTTTTTTTAAGGGTCCTTATAATAAGGATCCTTCTATTTAGGGTACCATATTAGATTTTCGGAAACCCCCAAAAAGGCGCCGTAACAATGAGAATAGGTCCTTACGGCCCACTATACTATCATTACAATAAGGACCCCCCCCCGCAAAAATAGTATAGGTACTTAGTATAAGGCCCCTATGGTACAGCTCAATGGAGGAGTGACTGGCTATTGAGGGTACCATCTTAGGGTCCCCTAATTTCGGAAACTCCCATATAACCGTAAGGGTCCATGTACCCAAATAGTATATACTTCGGCCGTAAAGTAGTCCCCATATGTATTTGGGGGGCTGACTGATAGTAGCCTTATGGTAACCCTTTAAAGGAACCCTTATAGTACCCTTATGGTAACCCTTTAAAGGAAGCCTGGCTGTGCGGTCAGCTTTAGACTTTCAGGGGTTGATGAACTTTGGGTTGATCCTTTAGGCTTTCATGGCTGATGAGCTTCCCAGAACCCCCGGGAAGATCCAAAAAGTAGATCCCTTAATGGGGGTTCCTATAAAGTACCGTTAGTAGCATAGGGCCCCAAAATTAGGAGATCTAGTTTCTAGATCATCCCGGGGGTCTGCGTTAATGATTAAAAAAACGGATTCATCGGAATCCTGAAATTAGGGCCCTTGCAGAAAGGGAGGTGATCAATCAGGGGTCTACGTGATGAGCGACTGTTCATGACTTGTATAGAACCTGAATCCTGAAACCATACACGCTTTCTCAAATTACAGAACCAAACCCTTAACACCAACCCTTAAACCCTAATCCCTAAAGCCATAAAACAAAAGAGTAGCGAAGAGCAACCCTTGGAGCAACACGAGGCAATCGGACCGAGATGCGAGCTCGGCCTTCTTCTCCATCTCCATCCTCGGGGCCGCTCTTGCTCTTACTAGGGCTTAGGGCTTTAGGGTTTCGGGTTTAGGCATTAGGGCCTTAAGGTTTGGGGGCTTGGGGTTTAGGGCTTCGGATTTAGGGTTTAGCGATGCATGTCTGCTGAACGCCTCCAAACCACTAAACATGTACCCTTCTCACAACAAGAAGGAGCATCCCCCCGAGACCTTACACCCCAAATCCTAAACTAGAAACCATGGGCCCGATACCGCACACCCTAAAACCCTGCGCCCCCAATCCTGAATCCGATAAGCCCTGAACTACAGAACCCCCTGATGGAACCCTAGTGCATCTCGTTTAAGAAGCCCTGTAGGGAAGCCTCTATGAAGGAACCCTAGTTACGAAGTCCCATGATCCTTTTAAGTAAACCCTGAACTCTAGAACCCCAAGCCTTAAACCCTAGAAGCCTACTCTAAGCCCTAAGCCCCTTATAAACCCTAAACCCTGAACTTTAAACCCTAAACCTGAATCCTATGAACCCTAAATTCTAAAGCCATATAAATACATATATATATATATATATATGTATATATATGCATACACACCCTAAACCCTGATCTATAGAAACCCTAAACCCTAAACCCTAACCCTAAACCCTACACCCTAAACCCTCACCCTAAGCCATCTCCCACTGGCCAAGAGTCTCTCGAGCCTGGGAGCTCGCATCGGAGTCGGAGATGGCGAAGGCCGTCTCCACGATGATGGCTGTAATCAGATTCCTGGGCTCCAAAAAGGGCTCCTTAGGGTTTAGGGTTTAGGGTTTTCCTTAAAGGGATCTATAGGGTTCCTTAAAGGGATCTCTAGGGCTCCTTAAAGGGATCTATAGGGCTCCTTAAAGGGATCTCCAGGGTTCCTTAAAGGGCTCCTTAAAGGGATCTATAGGGTTCCCTGAAGGGATCTCTAGGGTTCCTTAGAGGGATATATGGAGTTTTGGGTTTAGGGTTTACTTACCTTTGGGGGTACAATTACAATTATATGATTAGGACGACCACACAGCCAGGTTCCCAAAATAAATATGTTTTGCATATTTGTTGCAACTTCCTTTGCCGGCCGAAAACTTGGCTTGCATATTTTTGTATATTTGTTGCAGGTTGTTTGCGGCTTTGTTTTGTTCTTGAAATTTTGTTTGTATATGTTTTGTATTTTTTGTGCAATTATTGTCCTTAGTTGTTGCTCATGCTTTGCTTATGTTTTGCATATTTTTGTGTTTAAAAAGGATTTTGGTATTTAAAAGGGTATACAACTTCAAACGCAAAAAAATGCAAAAATGTTGCAACGTGCCACGGCTCCGAAACCCCCAGTTGCAATCCTGTGCTCCCCCTCCAGTTGCAAATAAGATGCATACATGGTGCCAAAATAATTATCTTGTGGGTGAATCATTCTGTGGCTGGCTCCAAATCATACAAATTACAACTACTATTACCACCATTCTTCCTTTCCCTACTAACCAATGGTAAGTTTAGGGTCTTGGGGGTTTAGGAGTTTGGGGGTTAGGTTTTAGGGTTCAAGGTTTAGGGCCGAAGGGGTTGATTTGGGGTTCAGGGTTGAGTTTGCAAGGCCTAGGGCTCGAGATTATTTAGTAGTAAGGGTTATTAAAGGGCTCTTTAAAGGGATCTATAGGGTTCCTTAAAGGCATGTATGGGGTTTAGGGTTTGGGGCCTAGGGTTGAGGTAAAATCGTCTTTGACTGGCTTTTGGGTTAGCTATGTCAGCTACGTTGTAACAAGAACCGTATCACCAAAATCCAAACAACTGATGCCAGTGCACATCCTGGGGTCCAGAAGACGAAGACACCAATTCCAATGAAGCCAACGAAAAACAAGCAGTAGTAGAACACTCCATCTTCGATAGTCTTCTCCTCGAAGTTGTAGGTACCGATCACCCATCGCGCAATGTCGTCCGTCCAGGTATCCAGCGTAAGCAGCTGTATCATCGTATACCTGATAAGCAGCAGGTCCGTGCTACTGGCTACACCCTGAACATACATATACCTATACGTACATACATACATACATACCTACAGACTATACATACCTAGCGGCCAACTTGTTGATTCGATTCAACAGGTAGACGTTTCAGAGTTTGGGGGCCCTTTCGGGTTCAGGGTACCGGGTATGATAAGTTGGGGTTCTTGGGTTTCTGTGCCTGTAGGCCTTTGGAAAGGGATCTGCCATCCACAAGCCCGGCCCGGCTTCCCGTTTGAGGCAGCTGTCCTTTCCCCTAAGGGTCCATGTACCCATATAGAGATACATGGGCCCCAAAGTACCTATATAGGGACTACATTAAGGCCAATGTATATACTATATGAGCACATGGACCCTTAGGGTTCTTGACTGCAGTTTACGGTCACCTCTCTGTTCCAAAGCCCTGGCCTTCTAGAAGCTCAATTTTCTTCTTAACGAACAACTCCATACAAGAGTGGCGAAGCCACTTAGGCTTTAGAGTTTTACAAAGACTGTAGGCTCTGCACTAAAAGCTAAACCAGAGCCTAAACTCCGACCTGGTTCTGTCCCAAGGCTAGGTGAGCAAGGAGGAACTTGCAGGCGAAAACTTTCTCCCCAGCATTGGGGCTCCAGGACATGTAGGTGTAGGGTTTTGGGACGGTTTCGGACTCCTTTCAACCATAAAATCGAAACTCCAGAAGCCCGCCCTAAACTCTATAGACCCTACATCCAGAACCCTAACTTCCGAAATCTTCGACCGCGAGCTTTAACTCCTTCTATACATTGCGAGACTTTGACTCTAAACCCCTAAAACCCCTAAACCCTAAACCCCTAAAACCCCTAAACCACTAAACCCCTCAACCCTAAACCCCTGAAACCCCTAAACCGCTAAACCCTAAAACCCTAAACCCTTTGTCCAAGGAGGCACATAGACCTTAGCAGATCTCCAAAATATTCAACAACTCGGGGAACTTCCTGAGCTCAGAGATGGAGATGCTTTGGGTCTCCAGAGTTCAGGGTCCTTTTGTTTTAGGGTTTAGGGTTTAGGGTTTAGGATTCAGGGTTTAGGGTTTAGGATTTAGGGTTTAGGGTTGAGGGCTTAGGATTTAGGGTTTAGGGTTGAGGGTTTAGGGGTTTAGGGGTTTAGGGTTTAGGGGGTCAAGGTATAGGGCTTACGGGGGTTTATACTAATTTCCATAAAGGTGGAAACCGGATTAAGGCCAAATGGTGCTGGGATTCCCTATAAATTGCTCCTAAGGATTGAGGCTATTGGGTTTCCAACTCTTGGGCTTCTACTGTAGAAAAAGCCCTGATGGGCAAAAAGCTGCACCTAGTTTCTGAACCCTGAATACACTGTAGCAGGCATGGTACTCTTGGGGTTGAGCGTGACATTCCCTTTCATTCGTACGGGTAGATCATACTGGCGTTTTTTAGATGCAAGCTGATGACCAACGGTCGTTTGAGGTTACGAGCTCGAAGGTACCCAATTCGCTGACTCCTTCTATGCTGCAAACGGCATTCTTCTCGGAGGATACTTGTGAATACCCGAAGCCTCCACGTACCCGTAGCATATACTTAGGCTGTTGAAGTGCCCTTATAAGAACCCCTTTAAGGCCCAAGTACAGACTATGTAGGTACATGGTGCCTTGGGGATATTAGTGCAGAAGATACGCGAATTATCACAGAACGGCTCAGAGCGAGGGCGTTAAGGCTGAATGTGCACCCTCATTGGGTTACAAGCTTGGAACCCAACCTTGGACCCCAGCAGTATGTAGAGTATTTGCCTTTTACAGGCTTTTGGGGTTTAGGGTTTAGGGTTTAAGGGTTTAGGGTTTAGGGTTTAAGGGTTTAGGGTTTAGGGTTTAGGGTTTAGGGTTTAAGGGTTTAGGGTTTAGGGTTTTTGGGGCATTATTTTACCTACTTTTGGAGGTCTAGGACCTGCACTGCCAGTGGGTACAAGTCTATCGACCAATGCAGCAGTACGATCCAAAAGAAGCCCTGCCTGAACCCTAAACTCTCAAGCTCTAAACACCAAGCAGCCCTGCACATAAAAAAGGATGGCTCAACCGAAACTAAACCCTAAACCCTAAACTCTAAACACTGAACCCTAAACTCTAAACCCCTCAGCAGTCGCCAAGTCCGAACCACCATCATGCAGGGCTCAGGATTTAGGGTTTATGATTTGGTGCTTAAACGGTTCAGGGTTTAGGATTCAGGGTTTGCAGGACTTCGAAGTCCTTCTGAGGCTTTCTGGGGGATGCTAGATGCATTTCGTAATAAGGGTTTGATGAACCAGTGTATGCTTTGGTGCAGGCATCTAGGGGTGCGTTCTGACATCTGTCATTTTGGTCCTCCGTTTGCGGGGGATAGGTGGTACAACTGCCCGCGATCCGAAGGAGGATCTGCATCGGGTGGTGTCCGAGCTTTCAGATCGCAGATTGGGTCAAGTCCAGAGTTGGGGTTTGGGGTTTAGGATGGTGTAGAAGTTAAGTGTTAGAATTTAAGCTCCGATATCCCTGCGTAAGATCATCGAAGCGGCTTCTATTCGGCTGTCCTTGCCGATCAGCTCCGTTGCCACCAGCCCACCGAGATAAACCACGATCCTCACGGGAGCCCGTATGCAGCAGGACATGTTAACTAAAACATGAAGCCCTGGTGTCAGGGCCTACGTATATAATACACAAGGCTCTTATTCCAACAGTATCCCCATAATGCTAACTCCAAAATCAATGGCCAATACTCCTCAGGAGCCTGATACACACTCAATCCCCAAGCTTCATATGAGTAGGTTGTAGTATACCGTAGCTACAAAGGAAGTCAGCAAGGGAGATCTAGCGGCGGCATCTCTTGGGCTTTCTACGGCTCCAGGCTGAGCGTGCACCCACCTTATACTCATATTACTCCCCCGATACGAACCTACAAAATGACCCCCCTAAACCCAAGTGCCTCACCATTGGCTCCTTTGGGCCTCTAGGGTAAGGCGTTGTACGGCTGTTTCGAGGCAGAGTACAGTGTAGGGCGCCTGAAAAATCAGAATAGGGTTTTGGGGTATGTTGAACTATTAGGACTATACGGGGATATTCTTACTTGCTTCACAGTTTGCTTTTGAGCCCTAGGGTTAGGCTTAAGGATTGAAGGATCTGGTCTTCTGCCTCCGGCTTGAAAGAGTGCGCCATTGGTTGTAATATGCTGGGGTTTCAGGTGCCTGTAATTCCGTAGTACATTTCACGAAGTCGTCTGTAGCCAAGAGACTATCACCTACTAATAGTCCGGGTTCGGGGTAGTAGGTCACGGGTACGATCTAGGAAGACAGCAGGAGTGCCGCAACGCCTAAAAGGCCCGAACGCCTAGGAAGAAGGCTCCATGGACCTACACAGCACATACTTTAAAGTACCCTAAGGGTCCATGTACTCATACAGTATATACATTGGCCTTAATGTAGTCCCTATATAGGTACTTTGGAGCCCATGTATCTCTATATGGGTACATGGACCCTTAGGGTACTTCCGTATGCTGTAGGGCTACGGAGAACAGGCATGATCTCCTTGCCTAAACGACTACGCTTGCAACCTCATTTACGATATGCAGCAAACACTGCAACTTGGGGGGTGCAAATCTTACCGAACCGGAAGTTCAACTGTCTATTTTATTTAGGGTCCATGTGCCCAACTATAGTATAATCTTCGGCCTCAAAGTAGGCCCTACATGGTACTATAATTGTCAGAGTATGTACTACATGGGTACGTCGACCCTCATGGCTTAACAGTCAGAGCTGACAGTCAGAGCTCGTCTTCTTCTAAGCTTCAAGTTTGAAAAGACTGTAGCCTCGCAGACCCCTACAACTCTAAACCCTCTGGGGCTGCGGCACGGGGTCTATGGGGTTAAAGACAAAAACGGAGGGACCTAAACCCTGACCCTAAGCAACCCTTAACCCTAAACTCTGAACCCTTACAGTGCCTTCCAGAGACACTTGTAAAACTATGGTAGCACTTTAAAGAAACTGTTAAGCTGGAATAGACAAGAGGCATTGCTATCAGCAGGGTCCACGCTAACGGCCGGAAGGATGTCGTAAGGCCGTGGATCAAGATCCACAATTCCTTCAGAAGCCACAAGGTTTTGCAGGATTTTACTTTCAGGATTTCGGTGTTTGGATTAGGGTCTTGACGTTGTTTAAGGGACTGCAAAATATTGGCTTTCGAAACGAAAGAAGCACCGACACCGAGCAATGCAACGTCGTACAACTGGACCCCGAAATCTAGGTATTTTTGCCCCAAAAAGCGATCTGTAAACTTTGGAGGCGCCTTTAAATACTACGGGGAAGCAGTTACCGATCTAAGCAAAAGAACAGAGAGCCAGTTACCTAGAACATGCACGGCAGGTAAATGGGCTTCCTGAGTAAGGTACCCAATGGCACCATGTACCTTTATAGTTTATACTGAAAAGTTAGAGGGGTCCCTATATCGGCATTTTGAGGCATAAGTACATACTACATTGACATGGGTACATGGAGCCTTAGGGGTGTTTGATCAAAAGCAGTCCGGTTCAGCGGCGTCGAGGCCTTCGACCCTAAGGTACTCAGGAATGTCAGTCGACAGTTGGGCATACGGTTTGGGGTTGCAGGATAGTACTTCTATGTTAATGCTTGCGAAGCAATTCTGGCAAGCATTTGGACTGCCGGGGTAAGTAGAGCAGTTTTTTTAGGTCATGGACAAACAAGGCAAGCCAACACAGATCACATTGCCATGAACGGTCTATAGGTAGGGCTCTCTAAACCCGAAAGACCCCAAGCCCAAAGCCCAAAGTCCTTAAATCCGACCCTAAAGCCCTGTACGAAGGTCGATAACGAAGGGGCGTGCGCAGTGTGAAATCGTGACTGTTCCCTTTTTCCCCGAAAAAGTTTTAATGCACCCTATTCACTGTGCTAAATAAGCCATTACAACTCGGACCCTGCTTGGAGGTTCATGGGTAGTAACAAGTAGGGTTATAAGTCCCCTAATATGGGTTATAACTATAGCTATCCTACTTATAACCCGACTTATAACTACCCATGAACCTCCAAGTGGGGGGGGGGCCCTAAACCCTAAACCCTAAACCGGGCGGCAAGCCTTGAAAGCAGGCCGCAGCCGGACCGCTCGTGCCAGCCGTGCCAGGCGCAATGCGCGCAGCACGGTGAAGATCTCGATGGGCGTTTCGGCTTTTAGGGTTTAGGGTTTAGAGTTTAGGATTTAGGGTTTATCAGCTCTCGGTGCTCCTTGACATCCTATTTTGGGATTCATGGATTCATGGTTTGGGCTTTCGGCGCTCTTTTCTGCTATCTTGTTGACGCAGCTACTGACTGCGAACAACTCCATGCTTTGGTCACAGATTTTGTCATCCTTCCTTGTAACGTAAGGAAACAAGGTAACCACAAGAAGGAAGTGCAGCACAGAGTGCCATCGCTGGTACTTCGGGTCGGAACATTACATCCTCATCGCCGGGCACAAGATGATTTTCAGAGGTTCTGCTTGTGCAAGCATGCAGTATACTGGCTTTACACGGGCTCAGTAGGGCTTCGTCAGGAAAGCCTGAATCCTTAAACTGAGCCGTAAGATCACCTTGATACCATTTCGACGAAGCGTGCCGAACAATCCGACCAAACTTAAAGAACAGCGAGGAGAACCCGGCGAACCGGTAAGAACAAGAATGCTACAATCTCCCCCCTTTTCTAGAAGTTCAAAGTTACATCATTATGCCCTAAACTCTAAATAGCGCCCTCCACATACGTCGTAAACCTTAAAGGCACCCTGTAAACATAGGCCCTACACTCTACTAAAGACCGCTGAGCAGAACGGCCGAGGGAATGAACAAATTGCCGGGTGGCACGGATGAACGCCGCGTCGATGCCCAGCGGTGCGAGGACCCACTTGGGAATGACACCTTGGTGGGTTTGGGGTTTAGAGCTTAAGGGAAATGATACCTTGCTAAAGCAAGGGGCCTGAAGCAGTTCGAGAATCAGGGATTTGTGGAGTAACCGGCTGTCAGGATGAAATCATTACCTGGCTTCCAGGCAGAGCGAAAGGCAGGTTGCAGAGTGGTGACGGGAGTATACAAAATACGGAGTTTGTCACCAGTACACACAAGAAGAACACCTGCAGATCAACCAATACTGCCAAGCAGCGTTGCATAAATAACCGAAACAGCAAGCTAATTTGCGCTTGGTTCATTCGACACGTGGGTCTTTGGACCTTGTCGTTCTCGCTCAGAGGTGCTAGGCTTTAGTGTCGCTTTGATCTTCAGCTACGATTCTCGAGCTTCGTGACCCTGAGCCCTGGATACTTGCGAATTTCGAAGCTCCTCGAGCTTGAACTCTATGGGGCGAAACGGTTTAGACGCTTCAGAATGATGATGGTCAAGCTCTAACTCTAGGCTTGAGAAGTAACATTACAGGGTTTGGGGTGGGGCATGGCCTCGAGAGTAAAACCTCTAGCACAGCACGCTGGCAGCTAGCAATTGAACATCGTGTGAGTCTCAAGTCAACCTAAAATCCCAATCGCCTAGCCCTAAACTCTATAGTCCCTTACACGATCAACGTTACACCCTAAACTCTTCACAGTTAACTTTACAGACTAACTAAACCCTATAGACCTCTTACCCTGAATGTTAAACCTCGGACGCGGAAAACCTAGCTTCTCGCGTCCTGGGACTTAGGTTTTGGGGGCTTTAGAATCCAGCAGATACTGCTAGGTAAGGTGGGGGCCTGAAAAACTAGAACGGGGTTTGGCGCATATAGTATCGTGTAGAAAGATGGTGGAGTCTAAATACTGACTATCGCGAACTTTATGCCAAGTATTATGCTTTCAAGTCTCCGAAGATGAAGACCATGATGGTGTCCTGGGCACAGTGCGCATGCCCTAAACTCGAACCCAGCTCAAAAATGAAAGTCAAGCCTAGTATGTGCGCCTCGGCAACTAGGCTAGGCTTTATGAATGTGGTTGGTATATGAACTTCGACAACCCTCTGCCCAACTCCCACTTCCCCGATCCTTTTCACACCGTGGTCTCCAAGCCCGCCAACCCGAACTTTAAAACCTGATATGTACATAACGAAGTATCTTGCATTCTGGTGGTCCTAAACTTGTATCCACGTGCAACCCTTACTCATTTCCGAAATCTGCTACACTCCAGGCACTGTAACCTTTGGACGGAAATCCTAAGTATACCGCCCGCAACCCTCTTGCTGCCCTTGCTGCCCTCAACATTTGTGGTGCAACAGGGGATGGCATTACCCTGAACCGCAAGACGTCGAATCCTTAGGTCATAAGAGACCGTATAGCAACCTGGAAAAGTAACTTGGATAATTCCATTATATATAGCTACTGTAGCAGCAACCCCCCAAGACACAAAGGCTGCAGAGTGTGGTATGCGAGTGGAGTGGGGCCGGGCAAGATGTCGCAGGACGAGGCAGCCTAAACACGAATTTAGACTTTGAATTTAATTTTGTTTGAGGCTCACGATTTAGGGTTTAGCGGGTTTACCATTTATATAGAGTTCTCGTGGGAGTTCGAAAAAATGGGTCCCTTGAAGGCTTGGATCTTAGAAGAGGCTTGCAGTCTGAGCGGCGGCCATGTTGGAAAATTCGAAGATCCAGACCCAGCCGAAGGCCTGGGTGTTCGTTCAGGTTTAGGGTTTGGGATTTACCTAAGACCCCAAAGTAGTTCCTTTTTTTGGCGTTCATATTTAGAATCTTAGTAGCTAATCCCAAAAAGGAAGTAATTTGGGGCCTACCCAGAGAGGCCCTACTAAAAAATGACCAGTTGTATTCTTTGTGGGTAATTCCGTATTCGGCTCGAACTGCGGTCCTTGACCCTAAGGGTCCCAACAACTTGGGGAACCTCAAAATTGAGGGTTTCTGAAACCCCTGTCTAGGACATTCCAGACCAGCCTAAGGAGAAACCCTAAACCCTAAACCCTGAAAGATGCACTTTCTGAGGACCGAGAACGGGGGAGGACCCCCGCTGTAGGGAACTACCCATAGGCTCCACAGTAGTTCCTTCTTGGGGCGAGGTCATATTTAGAATCCTACAAGGTAATCCCCGAAAGGAACTTTTATGGATATGGGTACGAAAATTATGGGGTTGGGTGTTTTATGAATGGTCTCCGCCGGAATAAGCTCACCAAAACTCCCCAGGAGACCGACTTGCATTCACCAAAGTTCCCGATAGCAATCCTACTTTTGTGCGGGGCCGCAGTGATGCTCAAAGTTCCCCTGAGCCCTAAAACCCCGAACCCCAAGCACCTAAACCCTATGCTGCTTCGGTTGATGATATAAACCCTGCATTACCTTAAGGACCCTAAACTATGGGAATTATGGTATATTCCTTGTTAAGGGTCATGCAAGATTTATATCATCAACCGTTCATCGGCCGCCCAGAGGCGATGACACGCAAACTCCACTCGCAGAGGAAAAGCCCGACGAAGACATGCTCGGCCCATTCGAAGAAGAGATCCTTGGGTTCTACCCGAGACCCCTTGAATGTAGGGGCTTGAATATTAGAATAAGTAATTAGGGGTTCCTTATTATAGTTGTAGTATGGGCTTAAATATTCGAATAGGTTTTTAGGGGTTCCTTATTATAGTTATAGTATAATGAACCCCAAAACCCTACTCTAAATACTAAGGCCCCTTCATTAAACGGTTCCAGGGTTCAAGGTTTAGGAGTTCGCGGGTTTAGGATTGGGGGTTTAGGGCATCCTCTACAGGGCTTCTACTTTCTAATAGATCCGCCAAGACCCAGGAATTCCGGATGTTGGTGATGGACAAAGTAGCTGCAGTTTTCAAACGAATTAAGGCATGAACCATCACCTTCCACAGTGTGAGATACTTATCATACTGATAACTAGGAGGCATCGATGCAGATAGCGGTAGTCTGTGTTCTCCAGTACCCCGTTATCAACATGGGTACCCGTTTCATGGCCATTCATCTTTCGATATGGAAAGCCCAAAACAAAAGGGTTTATGGTCTAGGGACTGTTGGAGGACGTAGCAGTCTGAACCTACGTCATTGGCTCCTAGGTGTCAGTACCCTAACCTGTGGGAAACCCTGTGTCGTCCTTGAATTTCTGTGTAGATTGCAGGAAGTGGTCTTGAACAAAAAGGGTGAACAGCTATTTAAAGCAACACCCGTTGCCAAGCTGTACATTCGATGCAGGCTTGCGATGTGGTAGGCTCGGTATGTTCTTAGGTCTCTGCTCAGGTCTTGAAGGCCGAGATGTCGAGCAACTAACTGTAAATAAACCCTAAATCCTAAACCCCAAAATCCTGAACCCCCTTAAACCGTCCATGGCTCTTGGTCGCTGCCGTTGGGCAAGGAGACTTGCCAGCCCAGGATAATGCAGTTCAGTACCTTAAAGTCTGGTGGTGCATAAGCCGGATGATAAGGACTCTTCTCAGGACCCCTGCAAATTCTTACTATAAGTGTTTTCTTTCAGGTCGCCTTTAAGGGATCCCTGCAGGGCTCCTTTATCAGAAGCATGTCCAAAAGGCTTTCCTGTCATAATTTCCTACATTCCTCACTGACCCTGGTCCTACACCTCTAAATCAGCTGCAAGTGAGCTGAGCCCATGGGTTTCAATCAGGGTGTTCTCGGGTTGCATCGAAGGAGTTCTGAGGGTAGTATGGGGTGTAGCGGGGGTCTCATGGTTGTATGTGTTTATGCACATTATGGCAGCCAGTTGTTGTGGATGCACGTTTAGCATAGAGGTGCTCAGCCATCTAGCTCCTCCGAAGCGCTGCAGCAGACCCTGTAGCACCCTAAACCTCTAAACCCTCAACCCAGCTCAACCAACCGATCAGGCCACCAACCTGGCTACTTTGACGACCCCCGCTTCTGCTTCGGATTCATGTTCCGAAGGCTGCACATGCTAGTGTGTCCAGGCACCCGAACTTCACCACTCCTACTTTCTAAGCCTTCTAAGCTTTGAACAGACAGAAGCAGAAGCTACGCCTCATGGGCAGGGGTCCGGAGCCCGGCCTTTAAAGGAATCCAAAAACGGCGGCCTTAAAGGAACAGGGTTTTTTTTCGAATTGCAAGGGGCTCTTTCTGTCGCAATTTGAGATGGAGCTCAATGCTTGGGGAGTTGCAGTGGGCGAAAGAAACTCCGAACAAACCGCGGACTCTCGCAGAAGTCACGCAAAGCCCTAGATTTCGGGTAGCCCTTAGAGAAGCAAGGTCTGTAGGGCTTAGCCTTAAAAAGGAGCCCTTGAAGAAATCCAGAATCATTTAACCCTGCATCAGTTGCTTCACCGAGCAGCAATGAGGCTGGCAACTCCAACCTTCAGCAAAAGCCATGGCGACGGGCTTCGGGTTCAGGGTTTACCAGAACCTTGCAGAACCTACGTTCTTGGTGTTCCTTCTTATGATTTGCGTGTATGCATCCTTAACAATGCAGGTTCTTTAGGGTTCAAGGTCTAGGAATTACACGGGCTTAGGGGCTTCGCCAGCATTGGGAGTTCAGGCTACAGGAAGAACAAGAGTTTAGGGTATGGCAGGGTTGAGGGTTTAGGGATCCCAAACTTCCTGAAGCATACACCCTGAAACCGCAAACCACAGGGATTTGCATGCAAAACCCTTCGCAAATCCTTGGAACCTTCAAAGAGCCCTTACAACACCCCCTTTTAGCTCCGGTGCATTCGGCCTCTTGTGAACCCATCGCAAACGCCAAACCCTAACCCAGATACCTCGAAGGACATGGAGGCCACGAAGGTGTAGATTTCTGGCCGAGGGTTTGCAAAGTAGTCGTCCTGCATGTTTGAACTGAAGCTTTCGGACCGGCTTTATGATCGCGCGACAGAGCTTATAGGGATCTGATAGTGCCGGTGAGTCTTAAAGCTTAGGGTAAAGGACCAAAGCAGGTTTTATTCGTGCAGCGGGGTATGGCACGAATTTGGCGCACCCACAGGCAAAGAGGTAGGAGCCATATTTCGGCTGTGGGAAAGCAGAACATCAGTTGTGGCTTCTATGCCGGGCTTTTAACCGGTATGGAGATTGAAGTCTGTAAATGGTGAAGGGTTTATGTTTTAGTGTTTTGGGAATTAAGGAGTTTCCCTCGCCGGGCGCTTCACCAGTGCGCATGCCACGTTCGGTGCATTCGGTGACGGCGGCCCAAGAATCAGTTGACTAGCGTGCTTGGGCTTCACGGGTTGGGATGCCCAGCTTTTCGAGATTAGAGGGGTGTAGCAGGGTCTCGGGGTTTCTGATTAATCTCATTTTTTTCCCCATGCTTGTGCCGGGTCCTTGCGTCTCTCTCGCTCCTGCTCGATCCGATAACCAAGCTGGAGAACGCCGACTAAAGCTGCAGTGATGTTGACCTCATCTGGTTGAAAACAGAGGCTTGACATTGAAAATGCAGGGTGACATCGCAAACAAGCAGAAAACATGTGTTGCCTAAGGCCCATACCTTGAAAAACATCTCCGACGACTAGTCCAGGAGTGATCCTTCTCTAGGTGCCGTTCCTTCTTACTGCCCGACACCCCAGCAGAAACTCAATTTGCCTCGTCGGCTCTACCCCGCCGTAGACCCCAAAGACTTGACCCTAAACCCTAAACCCGAAACCCTAAACCCGAAACCCTAAACCCGAAACCCTAAACCTTAAACCCGAAAACCGAAACCTCAGGTTAACTTGCCCAAGGCACCCAGGCAGGAGTCTTGAATTTGCTCTTCCTGGGTGGGCTTTGGGGTTCCGGGGTGTAGAGTGGCTAACGTTTGGGGGCTAGCATGTAAAACTGGGGGGTCCAGGGATGTTGGGCTGATATCTGAAAGTCTTCGCATTCGGCTTTGGGCTCTGGCTCTGGTTTCGCCTGAACTTTCTCAATAACCCTGAGCCCAGACCCCAAACCCTAAGCCCTATGACTAAACTCTATAATGTACAGCCATTCAGAGCCCTACACTCTATGAGCCTACACCGAAAGCAAAAGGCCGACCTGTAATCCTCCCACACCCAACTTTCTCCAGTGCTTACAACCACCGAAATAACCAAGCATAATCGGCAAAGAAGACCCAAAGGCCGGACAACTCAGTGGAACCCCGGAAACCACCTTAGTTTATGAAAAAACAGAAATGATCTCATAACTCTCTTCTTCGACAACCGGGCGCCAAAAAACTCAAGCTTTCTGAGATAAAGCTAATATATAAGGCCAAAAAAATCTAAAGCTTTCCCATTTGCTATCTAAGAAAACACGCTCTGACCCCCCGAGAGAGGTTTGCCAAACCCTAGACCCTGTATAATTCCTGAACCCTCAACCATTCATAAACCCCAAAACGCTAAACCCTACGTAAACCTCATAGACCATTTATAAACCCTACACCCTTATAAAAACTAAACCCTCTATCAGCCCTAAACCCTTCATAAAACCCTAAACCCTTTATAAAAACCTTAAACCCTTATAACACCCCAAACCCAAAGCCTTGTTTGCGGCTTTGTCAGTAGCCTCCTGCATAACCTTAAGGATCCTAAACTATGGGAATTATGGTGTGTTCCTTATTATTATGGGCCATGCAGGATTTATATCATCAACCGTTTGTCAGTAGCCGAGCTGCTCTGCCTGGGCGTTGATCTCCTCGGCCATCTCCCTCTCGATGTCTTCGGCTGTTGCCTCAAAGCAAACAAGGGACCTTCAAGGACTCTAAGGGACTTTAAGGGGCCTTTAAGGATTTTAAGGGACCTTTAAGGACTTTAAGGGACCTTCAAGGACTTTAAGGGTTTAGGGTTTTAGGGTTTCGGGTTTAGGGTGCAGTCGAAAAGCCAAGAAAGGACCTTTAAGGGTTCCCCTATAAGGGGCTCAAAAAAGGGGACTTTAGGGTTTAGGGTTTAGGGTTTTAGGGTTTAGGGTTTAGGGTTCCCATAAGGGGTCTACGAAAAGCAAACCTTTAAGGGAGCTCTAAGGGACAAGGGCTCTGGGGTTTCGCATTGAAGGGGCCTTCAAGAGCTCCCATAAGGGCTCTACAAGGGCCCTCGGGTTTTGGGGTTTAGGGACCTTTAAGCTCTATAAGGGCTCGAGGGCTTCGGGTTTAGGCGGTCAAGACAGGGCTTTGTCAGAAAGCTATACCTTATGTGAGGGCGGTTGTATTGAGGATCCTGTTATTTCTTTGCCTGTATTGGCATGACTATTTCCTGGGCCCCGAATATATGCTGTACGAATATGGAACTATGTCCCAGTATTGGTCTTTAGGATCTAGCTCCATAATGATAGTATATATGGACCCTAAGCCTAAACTGGCCCTGAACCCTAAACCTAAACCCCACACCGTGGCTGTGTAAGTCACGGCTTATGCTGTTGCCTCAAAGTTGTCCTCCTCCTCCTGCTTCTTCTTGAGGCGCTCCTGCAATTAGGGCTTGGTGGTGGTGGTGGTCTTGGCAGCAGCAGCAGCAGGAGAAGCAGGAGTAGTAGCAGTAGCTGATGTCGCCGCCGCCGCAGCCGTTACAGGCGAAGTAGTAGTAGTAGTAGCAGTGAATTCAGGAATTGGGAAGCTATATTGCAACTGGAGGCTTATGGGATCCTGAAAGTTGAAGCCTACTTGTCGGGTATCATGGTGAACTAAAGGTTAACCTTTTTGGTTATATAGGGATCATATAGGGACTAGACTACCCAAACCAGGTAAAAGGTTACCTACTCACTAGGGAAGGGTCTCCAGAATGTTTGGTGTCGGTGGTTTAGGGCTCCTGCTTCTCCACGAAGGACTCATTCTTCTTCGGCGGCATGGCAGCTACAAGGTGGCGATGCTCTAGGACACAAGTTTGCCCCCTTTGAGGGCCATGGCAGGATCCAGCCTACAAAGCTCAGCAGCTGATATTCACCGTATGTTGTAATAAATTACTGTATATACGAGTGATGTACGGGATGGAAGATTTAACTTCATTCTGGCCGTCGGGAAGTGGCACACATGAGGAGTCCTGCTTGGTGTGCCTGCTCAGAGTAAAGGGTTTAAGGCTTGCTGTGGACTGCTGTTGGTATCACGAACACGCCAACAGCGATACTGGTAGTCTCATGGTAGACTCATCTAGTACAAAGGAGGAGCTAGCAGCATACAGCACTAAGCGTTCTTCTGCTTGCCGGCTGGTAGCAAGCTGACTCAGCCTTGCACTTCGCATGCTGCAACCTTAGCATGGTCACATGGCTGCTCTATAGTTCTTCAATGAGCCAGAATGATCACGAATGTGCCGGACGACCTTTCATTGTGGAGGGTTTAAGATCTAGGGCTTAGGACTTCGGGTTCTGGCTCCAGGGTCTGGGAATCATGGCTTCAGGAATTCGGGCTTCGAGCTCACTTCTTGTTCAACGAGGTGCTACCCTGGGTTTCGGCTTTAGGCTTTAGGGCTGGTCTGGGATTTAGGGTGCCCAGAACCTGACAGTCGCTTCCTGAACTCCATCGAAACTCGGTGCAACGAAAAGCCGCCACCCCTCCTGCCCGCACAACTTGACAATGCATGCAGCCCTGAAGCCGCATCATCATCATCATCATCATCGTCACCATCATCATCATCACCATCATCCGTGGAGGGAAGGTTGGTCGAAACCCTGGAAACCGACACCGCAAACCCTACAACCTGATCTTATAGAAACACCATACGGGGATACATTTCCTCCGACCTTTGATTCAACTCTAACGCTGCTCATCCCAACAACTCTCGATCAGGCAGATTCTCAGATGTTACTGTTCGCAGTCTGAAACCCTGAAGTTGCGACCAAGGATTGCGGATACAACTACACCAGTGTAAGGCCAGTATGTGTGTGTGTGTGTGTGTGCGTGTGTTTAGATGCATCGAAGAGGCTGATCTGCGACTACGCTCATGAATGTTACGCCCTGCCTGTATTGAATATCGGTCCTGAGCCCTACGTCTACAGGCTGAGGGTCCGTCACTCTTGCATGGATGCTACTGCTCGTAATCCGCGTGACGGATCCGTCACCCTACACTTTACACAATCATAGTTTTTGCTCCCAAATCCTTATAGAAGTTTCCTAAACCACATAACTTCTTGTTGTTCAGCAGTTCTGAACCCCGCCAAAACCCTACACCCAAAGCCCGGACTCTCAACCTGAACCCTGGATGCCTGTGTCTCCAGTTTCTCTTTCGTCTGCTCATAGATCCGGAGCTCCTGGACGACGCTTTTTCTGCTCCTAATGACGGCTTGAGAGGTTTCTACAGGGCATGGAGAAGGGATTCGTTGGGCGCTAGAAGCTAAATGAAGAGGACAGTTGTGGTACCTATGAAGCAGGCTGTAGCAGGGCTTTAAGGCATTCTTGGAGGATCATGGGACTTAGTAAGTAAGGATATCTCTACCCCAATTGGGGATATAGGTATAGTTACCCGAATAATAACTCTAGTTACTAAGTCCCATGATCCTTAAACCCTAAACCCCCCATAGATCCCTTATGGATCCCTTAAAAGGAGCCCTTTAAGGAACCCTCTAAGTTACTAAGTCCCATGATCCTTTAAGCGTACGACTGGCAGTTTGGGGGGACTCGGGTTGAGGGATTCGGGTTTCAGGGCCTGTATGGTTTCGGGTTTGCGGCGAGCCATTTTTCATAAACCCTACACCCTGACTCCCTTCGCCTTCAGTACTGCTGGGCATCCTGAAGATGATATCCACCGAATGTTGCCCCAAACCCTATACCCCACCGCAAACCCTGAATCCAAATTCGTCTAACCTCCGCCTTTCAACAACGAAAACAACGACACACAAGCGCGCACACACCAAAGCCAAAAGCCGAACAGCTTCCAGACCTGTCTATGTTTCTTTGGGGGCGGCCCCACCAACCCTCCACAAGTTCTCTGAAGGTCAAAGCTTTTCGGCTCTGGGGTCCCTTTAACAACCGTTTAGTACAGGGACCTTTGATAATTCGAAAAGGGATTTTAGGGTAAGTTAAAGTGTGCGATCTAGGGACGATAAGCGAATCCTACTGATATCGATGCAAATAACAGGATGTCATGGTAGTCATGACTTGCTGGAGTCCCCGTCTCTGAGTCGCTCTCTTTCTCTTGCTCTAAGCAGAGGGCCCTTGCAATTAAACTTCGGATCCACATGTTACGTGCCTAAGTGGGTCAACCTGCAAGCCCAGCACAAATGTCAAGACAAAATAGGCGCCTTGACACTGACAATAGGATTGTTGGGTGCACCATGGCACTATGTATGATATACGAATACACGGAAAATTCTACAATTCTAAAACAAACCTGACGGAACATTACACGACGCTTTTACATTGCTACGGCTCGGGACAGCAGAACCTACTGGCAAGAGTAATTAAGGAACAGCAGCAGGAATCACTACTATCAGTCGGAGTTATAGTATAGTATACATAAATGAAAAGGTCTGACACTCAGGGACAGCTAACACTGTTTATAAAAAGGACTGCTTGCTGCACTTGCAACATCAGGGTAGCGATGACCATAAAACCCAGGCATGCATTAGAACGACGGTGCTTGCGCATCTATGAAGATGAAACTCGGCGTGGTCGCCTCTTTCTTCACTAACGGATCCTAGCCATGAGCATGGTTAACCTCAAACAGAAGAATGCCATAAGCCCTAAACCCTAAAACCCTAAACCCTAAATCCGAAACCCTAAGCCCTGAACCCTAAACCCTAGAACCCTAAACCCTATAAAAGAACAAAAGAAAAATATAGAAAATAAAACTAAAGAACAAAGTAACATAGAAAAACTAAAACAACAAATGATACCAACCCTAAACCCTAAAACCCTGAAACCCTAAACCCTCAACAAAAGCACAGGCCCTGAACCACCGCCTCGTCGTTCAGATCGGCCAGTGCCTCCAGAGCAGGCACTGCTCTCGTGGATGACACTTAAAGGGGAAAAGGAGGGACCCTTAATGGGGACCCCTACCCTATAATGGGCTATATAAGGGGTATGTAATAGCTATATTGAGGGTACAAACCTAGGGGTCCTTATTAAGGGTCCCTCCTTTTACCCTAGGAGACACCGAAACCCTGAACACTAAATCGTAAGCTCAAGTAGCGCTAGACCCTCAACCCAGAACCCAAACCACACACCCAGAACCACGAGATTCCTAAATCATGCTTTACTATACTATAATATCTACTATATACGATTTACTATATACTATATACTATATACTATATACTCTACTGTATATTATTAAACTACTACTAAACTGTGTAGGGCTCGGAGTTCGGAGTGTAACTGAGGTAGCATGTCTCGAGGATCCGAAACGGCAACTTGAGGGTTCAGAGGTTCAGGGCTTCTAGGCCTTAAAGGGAACTCCAGAAAGTTGGAATATGGATTAATGGTAGGATCCCCTATAATTTACCTTAAAGGGGTTAGGATAATGATATTCCAACTTTCTGGCTTCTACTGTATAGTGTGTCTGGCTTATACGGTTTAGGGTTTAGGGTATAGGGTTTAGGGGTTTAATTATAGGGTCTATAGGGTTTAGGGTTTAATTATAGGGCTTATAGGGTTTAGGGTTTAATTATAGGGTTTATAGGGTTTAGGGCTTAATATTGGGTTTATAGCGTTTAAGGGTTTAATTATAGTATAGGGTTTCGGGTTTAGGGTATAGGGTGAGAGTTTAAGTTTTGATGACAACTGCAGGGCATACATCTTACATGCCGGGCTTCATCTGCAGCGCTTTCTCATTAGTAACAACCTGCAGCCTAAACCCGAACAGACTTACCCCAGACGGCCCGACGGCCCCATGAGGGCATTGGTACGCTTTGTCATCTGAGATTTAGCTTCCATGAGAGCCGGCAAAAGCCCTACTTCCAATAAATACTCTACGAATACTCTACGAAACCGATTGAGTGTTTCCGGCGTCTCTCCTCAAGCTGCGTGCGGACAGTGACATTCTATCGGTAGGGAGGTGCCAGGGTTGTGGATCTGACATGCCCGCAAGGGAACCGAAACATATGCAACCCACAAATCTGAATGGGGTGCGCCTCTCATCACAAACTACTGTTGTGTAGACTTTCAATGTGAACCCGGACATCGTCTACCTTGTTTGTCTTTCACTCACCCTCTCTCTCGCCCTCTATCTCTCTCTCTCTCTCTCTCGTGCTCTCTCTACGGCCGTATATAGATATATAGAAATGTTTACATACGTACGTATGTAAATTGGTATCGTTGTAATGCCTTATGCGTTTTAAGGATTTTACAAAACTGCAAAACATTCGATGTAGCACCTTTTCTTGATGGCGGCGTGCACAGTTGAGAACTGCAAGAAGGAAACAATCTGTCAACCAAATCTGCAATTAAGGGTCTAGGTGGGCCGTTAGCAACAGCTTAGGGAGTCTGAACTTGATCACAAAGCAACCCATACGCTCCATAGTAGTTCTTCCTGGGATTACCTTATAGGATGCTAAGTATGAACACCCAAACGGAACTACGATGAAACCCATGGGAAAGAACCCGAACATGGAAACCAACATCACGCCGAACTCCATCAAGGGCCTCGACGTGGACAAGGTCGGCTGCACGCTCTGAGTCCTTGAAGGAGTACCTAAGCGGATTAAGATTCAAGGTTTAGGGTTTAGGGTTTCGTGTTCGGGTCCTTTCCCATAGGCTCCATAGCAGGTCTTTTTGAGGGGTCATATGTAAAATCCTAAAAAAAAATACAGAAAAGGAACTACCCTACGGAGCCTATGGGTAGCGGATTAGGATTTAGGGTCTTGTTGAGGTTTGAGCCCGGAAGGTTTTCGCTCTAGGGCCAGACAATGAGTTTAGAACTTTAATCTTTGGATTTTGGCACATACTGCCTGCGAAACCTTCCTATGGTTGCAGGAATGAAACAGGGTTGTCCAAAGAGTGTGTGTGAAACTGGCCCAATATATAAGGATTCTGGTTCGAGTAAGTGCCCATACGCTCCATAATAAATCCTTTCGGGGATTATCTTATAAGATTCTTATATGAACCCCAACACAGAATTACTGTGGAGTCTATGGGTAGTCAGAGAGACTGAACACTCGGAAGCCATGTGGGAGATTTACGCAACACATCTCAACAAAACGAACATGAGGGCCCCGGAAAAAGGACCCCTTCCCCCCACCTTTCGGATCCCCATGTTCTTGTGAAGATGTGTCTGCTCGAATCTGAGATACACCTGATGTCTTGCATTTGCATATCCAAGCTATTTCTCAACCTTACAGGGTTTAGAGTACAGCGTTTAGGGCTATAGAGTTAGTTAGGGTTACCCATTGGCTCCATGGTGGCTCGTTTTGGGGATTAGCTTGTAGGATTCTAGATTGAACCCCCAAACGGAACTAATATGGAGCCTATGGGTAGGGCTATAAACAAGGCCGGAAACCGTGGAAAACCCAAACCTGCACACTCAACTCTGCGCAATGAAGGCTGTAAAGCTCTACCTAAAAACCCATAGGTAGGTCAACGAAAAGTCCAAAAACTTCTGAGAAACTATTATTCGACAAATTTTTGAACTTTTGGGTCCAAATACGCCGAAGATAATTCCCTACTCTCGAGGCCCAAACCAGTACGCAATCGCTGTCACCACAGCCCCTTACATTGAAAACAAGGTTCGGCGAAAATTAAAGTACCAGAGCAGGGGTTCACGTTTAGAACCTTCCCATTCTCGGATTCTAATTCTAGGGTTCTAAGGTTTATGTATCCCGTGAGGGCTAGGGTCAAACGTTAGATCGTGCGCAAACCCCCTGACAGTTCAAATCCTCAGCGAGCCACCCGTCACGTAAGGCGGCGATCGTCTCCCACTCCGACTGTGCAAAGAGGCCGGGAATTCAAGGAATCAATGGGTTTTAGGGTTCAGGAGTTGAAAAGATTTCGGGCTCAGGGATCCTAGTGTTTTTCTTGTTGTTTTGAGAGTACTTCTCCGTCTGCACACACGTTTGCAGGGTTTATGGTTTAGGGCTTATAGGGTTTAGGGCTTCTAAGGTTTAGGGTTGACGGATGCAATGACACCCTTTTTCCAAGCGAGACCATGCACTGTTGAACCCCAGCAGGACTGGGAAAGAAAATGCCATAGGGAAACCGACGGTCGAGGGATGCCTCTTGCCAAATGAATATTTCCAACTGTTTGCTTAAGACAGGGAACATCACTGACCAACGATGGTTTCAAGTTGCAAACCACCTCTACTTCACACATGTACGCAAAGTTGAGCTAGATCTTGCGGCGGATCGTCACAAGGTTGTCGACTTGGGTTCTGCTTCGTACTCACCTGTTGGACCTTTTGCTTCGGCAGGATCATGTACAGGGCCATGAGGTGGAGGTACAGCTGCCAATTTATTATTTTGCTCTTTCGCATTTTGTCTTCGCTGGCGTTGTTCGCGCAAAAACAACTAAGGGAGTTTCCAAAAGCTCGTTGCCAAACCCTTACAAGGCAAGCCAAGAAACGAAGGCGCGGCAGGATTCGAGCCCGCAGCACTTCCCATTCCAGCTCATGTGCTTATCCACCCGGTTTGGCAGCCCAAGACTACTGAAACGCCACTATATCCGTCCTTTTTTTTACCCAGCTTGTAAGCAGCCCTTACCAGAACCCCCCCCCCCCCACAACAAGAAATCGATCCCCTCAACTTCTAGTTCATGGTCCCACTGGGCAGGGCAATGTCCACCAGCCGAATTTTCCTCCCGGACAGGAAGTTGCTGAGGCTGCCAATCATGTTCATCGTGATCCCGGCGTCACCATCAAATTCACCTTGATTTCCAACTTCCCATGAGGAACAAGAAGACGAGGCAGGGCAGCTGTTGCATTGCTCCGGCAGCTGTGAAGAGGCTGGTGCGAGTTGTTCCATTCAGAGGGCCAAATTCCATGTTCATCCCAGACTCTGGGGGAAGCAACACACTTTCAACCCCTCAGCATTTTCAGATCTGCCCGACTTGCCACCAGACCATACAAGTGAGGCTTTGACGAACAGGCTGGGAATAGCCCCAGAAGTTCGTGAGCATATCTGCAGCGATCAAGTTGTAATCCTCTGCCGAACTGCTCAAGGCTCTCACTGCAAGTTGCTGTGCAAGTCAATTCTGGGGATTAGGGATACAGTGGACCAAGCTTCCAGTCAACACTGTGCTGAATCCAATTCGTTTCCAGCAGGGAATGGCAGCCTGAATGGACCAACGGATCAGGCACTTACTTCCGCAGTCAGGATCTTTCATGCCAGCGAGTTTGCATCGCACTTCCTGCATGAGCGCCGTAGCACGGGTTTAGGGTTTAGGTTCAGGGGTTCTCAAGTCCAAGGTTTGGACAACCCAAAGCCCTGCTTTGGCAGGGCTCCTCATCAGTCCTCACCATGAGTTCCTGATTTTTCCATTGGAAAAAGACCAGGTACATTTCTTGAGTTTACAGATTTCGAGCTTGGTGCTTTGGGCGTGGAGGTTTGCAAACCGTCAACCATGAATTCCTGATTTTCCTTTCAAGACATAGGCCCTGGTAGATTTGTTGAGTTCCAGGTTTCGGGCCTCAACCGTTGCTTGTTCGACGGTCTAGGGTTGGGGCTTGCGCACTAAGACCAAGAGTCAGCACTTGAGGCGGGTTCGATGGCTCAGGTTTCGGAGGGGGGTGGGTCAAGGAGCAGTGCTTGTGCGGTGCGGACAGTAAGGCATTTACCCCACGCTACCCAAGCCCGGACCTCCTAGCCTGTGCATGTACGTCGTTCCTAGCAGCTCCTATTCCACGTGCCTTCAGGACCTGTCTCGGTTTACTCTAATACTATAGCCCAGAGGGTCCAGAGCACCTATATAGTAGAATGTAGGGTTTCTATATTAGGAATTACTATTCTGATTTGGGGAAGTACTCCCCATAACAATGCCTAGGACCTTTTGGGTAGGGCTTCGGCCCAGCCACGAATCACAACCCACCGGCGGCCTCTCTTCTGCTGCTCATGCTGGAACCCTCTCCTTCAACATCAATCCTACTACATAAAGAACAAGCTCCTGCCCAAATATCCTGGTTTTCATAAACAATCAGGAAGGCTTGCCCTCAACCCTGCGGCTTAGGGTCTGTTTGGAGGGGACTCAATGACTTCTGCCTGACCCCTTGTACGGCTTAGGCTGAGATTTCCTGCTGCTTGGAAGGGTCTCAGCACCCACAGTCCAGAAGCAAAAGTTGCATGACTTCGCGATGCACGCACCTTGAGCACAAAGCAAAATATGTAATCATAGTCAAATGGACGACAAGAAGACTTATCCCATGTGTTTCTGGATGCTGCTCCTCATGCCCTGAACTTATGCCTCCCCTATGGAACCCACCGTGAATTGGGCGCTGCAGCTTCAACCCGCAAACATGCAAGGCGTTATAAAGCCAGGGTCACCTTGCTCTGAAGCGTCGAGACCAACTTGTCAACCTGTTATAGGGGTTCCTATAGGGTTCCTTTTAAGGGTTCCTAGGGCTCCTTTAAAGGGATCTACAAGGCCTAGGGGCTCCTTTAAGGGTTGTATGTCAGCTTCTCAGTTTCAGAGGGTTGGGACTGGGAACACGTACTTGGAACCAGGCTTTGGACCAAAGCACAGCAGGGAATCTGCAAGCAAGCAAGGATTTCCGAGTTTGCAGGTAGTTGTGGGGTGTCTGATTGGTGAAGTTACCGATTAGCTCTCGGGTCAGGGAGAGGGTCAAGAAAAGTAGGAGCCAGGATAAGCTAGCTTTTCGGAGATAGACATATAGATGGTATGCACAATTCATGAGCAACTTAAACGTGGACTGCCATATGGCAACATGACAGAGCTGCACGATGGAGTCGTCTGTGGCCTGGGCAGGACAAGTCGTAATGTAAGGTTCTGTTCCAGCCCCAAGAAAATCCGCAACGCAACCCATCACATTGGACAGAAACAATCAAACGAAATGCCCCGTAGCCGTCGCATCCCAAAGCACCAAACCCGAGCAACACTGGCTACGCCACCTAAACCCTAAAACCCTAAACCCTAAACCCTAAACCCTAAAACCCTAAACCCTCAACCCTAAAACCCTAAACCTGAAACCCTGAACCCTAAACGCAACCAAGCTCGCCTTAAACCCTGATTCACAGAAACAGCAGCCCCAAACACCTCTGGGATTCTGCCATTCCCCCCCCGCCCAATTCCGCAATCGTAGTAGTCTCTGTTCGGTAAATGACAAGACCCCACTAAACCCAGGACTTGCATAAAAACCTTACCTAAACCCCACCCTAAACCCTTAGAGAAGCCCTTATCCCAAGGTGCGTTTTGATGGAAAAGTCAGGCCGTTAAGTCCTAGCTCAGAAACGCCCCTAATCCCTAATCCCAAACCCAAATCCCCCAACCCTATAAACCCTACCTAAACCCTCCTTATAAACCCTAAACCCAAATCCCCAAACCTATAAACCCTACCTGAACCCTACATAAACCCTAAACCCAAATCCCCAAACCTATAAACCCTACCTGAACCCTACATAAACCCTAAACCCAAACCCCCAAACCTCTAAACCCTACCTAAACCCTACCAAAACCCTGAACCCACGGCCTTCTGATACCACTTCCCGGCATCGAAGTTGTTCATCTCCTCACTCGACAGGCTGGACACCGCCTCAGGGGGAGTCCCAAGAAGTGTGGAAGTCTCGGATACCCTAAGGCCCTAAAGTAGCTCCGTTTTGGGGTTCATATGTAGGATCCTATTAGGTATTCCTAAAAAGGAACTACTTTGGGGAGTCCCAAGAAGTGTAAGAGTTTGGGACAGTCCGGGGTTTAGGGTTTGGGGTTTATAGGGTTTGGGTTTTGGGGTTTAGGGTTTGGGGTTTAGGGTTTAGGGTGAGGAGCCCAAAGAAGTGTAAGCGTCTGGGATAGTTTGACAAACGAATCGAGGTGTAAGAGTCTGGGATAGTTTGGGGTTTAGAGTTTAGGGTGAAGGGGTCGAAACCGAGTGAATTTTTAAAGGCGAAATGCAAACGAATTGAAGTCGCCAGGGTCGCAGCTGATGGATCCGAAATGACAAGGAATGTGGTTGCGCGGGTGGGTATATGCGTGTATGTACGTATGTATGTGTATTGCCTCCTAGCTAGCAAAAGCATGGAGCGCTTCTTCTAACTCCTGCTGGGGGGGATTTGCAAGCATTTGCGATGCAGGGTTTGGGAACTTCATCATGCCGAATGTACAAGATGACATCGAAATCAGTATCCTTGTTTTCCTGCAATGGTCCAGCGGCGTGGCAATTTAGGGGTGAGGCCTTCAACGAAAGTCTCAACCAAGCGCGTAGGGCTTTAGGGCGGCGCCTGGGGCAATAGGCATCTGGCCACACTAACACCCATAGAACATCTAAAACCATTTGAAGCACAAAGCCGGAAAACCTTAAACCGAAAAACCCTGAATCCTACACCACCCTATATACCCCAAACCCTCCAAAAGAGGCCCTGAACCCTAAACCCCTAAATCCTACGCCCTAAAATCTGAAGCCGTCAACCGGAAAACCAGAGGATGAGTCAACGAGCCCTGGTCTTGCAAAACCAACTACGACGCCATCGAAACCGTATAGCCCTAAGTGGGCCGAGTTTGGGGATTCGGGTCCCGGATGTAGGGTTTTAAACTTAGGATTACAGCCCACATCAGAATTCCAATGCCCCGAAAAATGTGGGGAAAGCAAGAGCAAGCCTTAAAACCTGTCGCTCGTTGCCCAGTGCCCGAAGCCTCTTTTCATGTCGCAACACAAACAATATGCCCTAAACCCTAAAGACACTCAAACACAAAAGGCCTTCAATCCAACAAAAAGCAAGCAAGACCCGAACGGGGCCCGTCAGCACTGCAGTCCCTGAAGCCTTCGAAGGCTTCTGCCCAAGCGCTTGGGATTTAGGGTTCAGGGTTAGGGTTTGCTGGTTGGATCATGTCATGGGACTTAGTCAGTAAGGTCATAAGTACCCCAATTGGGGTTATAAGTATAGTTACCCTAATACTAACTCTAGTTACTAAGTCCCAAGCTCCTTTAAGCAGGGGTTAGGGTAAGCTTTGGATTTCAGCTTCGCAGTGTTTGGGTCTAAGGTTTTAGCTTCAGACGTGGTTTAGCATTGGAAAATCACTCCAGCTCCAAACCGTACGGGTGAGGGCTTAGGGTTTCGGATATTCGGTTTCCGGTTGTGGGACGATGTAGGAGTTTAGTGTCTTGGGCCCTGTGTCTCAAGGTTTAGGGTTTAGGACTGAGAGTCGTAGGCTTTAATTTAAAGCTTGGCCCTAAACCCTAAACCCTCCAACCCGAAACTGTAGAGTCACGGGTTTAAGAATATACATACAAACATATGTATATATATATATGTATATGTATATATAGATATCAATATACACACACATATAGAGACATACGGCTTCAGGATTTCAGTGTCTTCAGGGTTTAGGGAGTTTCCCCAAATCCTCGACGCTGGGTCCGGGGCAGAGTCGGTGCTGCCGGAGGAAGGGGAGGAGCTGGATATCTGCGAAAAGCTGGGTTTAGGGTTTAAGTGGCTGTGATTAAGACTTTTGTAGGGTTTTTTGTAGGGTGTCGAACTTAGCTCATAGGCGTGGGGGTCTACACTCCTAGTGGAAGCATAGCCATATATAGTCATCTAGTTACTGTGGTACTATTCTATGGGGTTCAGTTTCAAGAATAATGGAACGAACCCCAAAGAGTGCAAGCCTTTCTGCAGGTGCGTGGACTTCTATGCTGCTACGATTGAAAAAACATAGCGTAGTAATTGACGGTTTGACTTATGGTTGAATGGGCATGGAGGAGACTTGCAAACACATGATTAATGATAGGGCTTGCAGAAGGCTGCTACCGTGTAGTCCACATGCATTCTTCCGACAGGTTTTGATCACCCTTGCGACGGTCGTCAAAACCCTGTATAATGGGCCCAAACAAACAAAGTACGTGGATATAATCACCTGCGACAAGGGTATTACATAACTAACTGTAACTATACTGCATCAATACAAACCGCGTACTTATCCACATCGCAAGTATTAGGGGAACCAAAACCCAGATAGAAGGGATTTCCACAACGTTCAACCGCCGAGATCTGAAAAGGTTCCACCTCTCTCTGCAACAGATATGCAACCAAGGCACCTCCTGAAAAGCAACAAAAGTGCGGATATATTTACATGTATATATATATATATATATATAAATATGTATGTATGTATGTGTGTATGTGTGTAAGCTATGTCCTCAAAAAACAATAAACTTTTGGATATATGTTTGTGTCAGCTATGAATGTATGTATGAAAGTATGTGTGTATGCATGTACGTATGTATGCATGCATGTACGTATGTATGTAAGTAATGCATAAGTGGATATCTCTGTAGATACGTACTGACATGCAGACATACATACATACATGCATATATCCATACATACAAACATACATACATACACACATACGTCCATGCATGTATGCATGCATTACATTCCATTGCATTGCAATGCATCACACTACATTGCAGTACATTGCATGGCCTACATTACGTACATATATATATATATATATACAAGTATGTATATATATATATACACACACACATGTAATCTGTACCCGGGCACGGAGAAAACACAACCCTCGCAGCAGAGCAAGGCTCACTCAGCCACCTTTATTTCTAGGATAGAAACCCGGAACCCAAAACTACCAAGCGTGCCTCACTTTCGGAGGAGGAGGAGTCGGAATCTCCCGGGACGGGCACATTTACTGCCGCCACCTTCCGTCGCTCCTGGAATTTAGGCGTTGGGGCGGGGGCGGCATGAAGGGGGTTTCTCGCCATCCTTGCCAGTAAGTTCCTGGCATTGGATGAAATCTTGCTGTTTGTCTGACTTTAGACGTCATTAGAGTTCCATGTTGGGATGCACCAGGCTGTTCCTGATGTGGTGTTGCTTAATAGAAGGAAACTCATGTGGAAACAAAAACCGTGCAACCTGAAGCACAGCTTGGGACCCCTAACGTAGACAACTAGTACTGGAGTCCCATACGGCCCTGTCTTTGTGGCATAAGTTCCTCACGCTACCTGTATAGCGAAGTGACTCTACACGTCGCCTTCAATCCGAGGCTGCGTCGCATCTAGGCCTTCGCATCTGCAGAGTGGCAACGATTCTTTTGTTGAGGCTCGATTGCGTCAGGGCTTAAGGCTCTTGGGTTACAGGGCTCAAATTGCATACCCTGGGGCTTGGGATTCAGCTGGTTAACGCAGCATCAGTTAGAAGACCGATTACACCGTTGGTATATAGCTGGGTCGTGAGAAAAGGGCTTGGAGCTCGAAAAACAACTCTGAATAGGCACCTCTACAAGACCGACAGGGGGGTTAAGGAACTTTCCGAAATTCCCACATTGACAGCTATTAATAACCCCCCTTGAACCACCACTTGCAAGTTGTTCCATGCCTTCACCAACAGCTAAGCCTGAGCACTCAGCCCACAACTTCAAACTCTTGTCCAGCTTGTCAAACGATAGAAGGTTCCAGTTTCGCGCAAGGCCAGCCATGTCTTGTGGTGGTCTCGGAAACCCTAAACCCTAAACCCTCGACCCTAAACCGTCGGGATCAGCAAAGGACGGGAAGAGATTACATGCAAACCTGTTTGCATCCTGGAGCCTGCTTGCAACGTCGGGTTGGGAACCGGAAACTGAACTGCCATGACCGTGTTCCTTCAACGTTTAGACGGCCTATCGAGAGAAGTAGGATATAGATGATATCAATCCTAAACTCTGAACCCCTAAACCCCAAAACCCTACCTAAACCCTAAATCCTAAACTCCGATTCCGAATCTCTACGCGAGGTTTTCGGGGGGCGGCGCGGATCCTGGATGAAGTTGCTCCCAGTGAAAAGAGTCGAGAGCCGCACCCCGAAGTGGCGAGGGTCCTGCTTAAAGGATCATGGGACTTAGCAACTAGGATTTTTATCGAGACCTAAGGTTACTAGGGTTCCTGAAAGGGCTCCTTTAAAGGGATCTATAGGGGCTCTATTATAAGAGGGGTTTTAGGATCTAGTTGAAGGATCATGGGACTTAGTAACTTATAGAGGGTTCCTTAAAGGGCTCATTTTCAGGGATCTATAGGGGCTCTATTATAAGAGGGGTTTTAGGATCTAGTTGAAGGATCATGGGACTTAGTAACTTATAGAGGGTTCCTTAAAAGGATCTATAAGGGATCTTTTTTTTGGGGGGGTTAGGGTTTAAGGATCATGGGACTAAGTAACTTATAGAGGGTTCCTTAAAAGGATCTATAAGGGATCTTTTTGTTGGGGGGGGTTTAGGGTTTAAGGATCATGGGACTGAGCAACTAGGATTTTTATTGGGGTAACTATACTTATAACCCCAATTAGGGTACTTTTAACCTTACTTACTAAGTCCCATGATCCTCCAAGTGCTAGACCTGAAGACGTTTGTGCATGGGGTTCATGGAGTTCAGTAAACCACTGGGAAAAGTAGATACTTTTTTGGGCTTCTTATTCTAGGAGCCCAGAAACCTGAAAGTGCAAAAGTGCACCACTGAACAGCCTGGAAGACTTGAAGTCAGCCCTAACCCCGACACCCTTTCGTGCTTTAGGGATGTAGCTTATAAGGGTTAAGGAAATGATCTCAAGGCTTCGGGATCGTCATGTGGGCACAGGGAGGTTCAGGGAAGAGCGACGATGTCCGGGGTCGTGGTGGAAGCTTTAGGAGGCCCTCAACTCCTATATGGGTGGCTATCAAAATTAGGGTCCCTTTTTGGGTACCCTACATATTAGGTGCCGTACTAAATAAGAACCCCAAAAGGGACCGTAATCTTGACAACCACCCATATGCTTGTAAACCCTGAAGCGAGACCTTGACATGCCTACCTTAAACCCTAAACCCTAAATCCCAACCAACATCCGAAACCGCCTAAACTTTGAACATTAACCTTTTAGACTTTGATTAAACCGACGAAAGACGAAATGGCTAATCGTGCTTGGGATCTCCCAAGCCAAACTAGAAGCCAAGACAAAACACATGGCCAGAAACCTGATACGGTTTAGGCTTGGGGTTTACCGTGTAGGGGTTTAGGGTTTAGGGGTTTAGGGACTACAGTAAACCCTGCATAGACCCTCAACCAAACACTACAGTGATGCACCCTACATACCCATGAACCAGTATTCACGGCTTCAACTTGTCGGTTGATTGTCTAGCGCTTAACTAACGTTTAGGTAGGGCGAAGGGCCTAAACCCTAAACCCTGGGACGACAAATCTGGACGGGACTTACATTTGGAATCAAATCTCCTCGGAGAGGAAGTGGCTGAGCGCAGCCAGGCCTCTACAGTTGTTCTACAGGGTCTAGACTCGACGGTTTAGGCGGTTATTGTGTTTCGGCTTTAGTGCTTCGGAGTTTTGCGGGGTAAAGGTTAGGCAGACTAGCACCGCCAAGGAAATCATAGACTCACCCATATGCCTCAGAGAAGTCCAGACGTAGACCCGCATGCAGGTCAGTTCTCTCGTGTGTGTGTGTGTGTGTGTTTGTTTGTTTGTGTGTGCGTTTGTGTGTGTTTGTGTGTACACATATATATATATATATATATATATACATATATGTATGTATATATATATATATATCTGTACATATGTGCTTGTCTCTGGGTGTGTGTGTGTGTGTGTGTGTGTGTGCGCATATGCGTGTTGGCTTTGGGCCTTGCGGCTTGTCGGCTTAAAGCTTAGGGTATTATTGGCGCTCCGCATGCACGGAGATGTGCAATCCATTCCACACGGATGTAAGCGTTCGGGAACGAACACATTAAACAAACGACAATACCCATAACTAAGAAACAAGCTCCCTCAACTCAAATCCCTAAGCCTCAAAACCCTAAATGCTAATTGAATCCCAAAGACTACAAATCCTATACTCTCCATAACCCCTTAGCTATATTATCCGGCACCTGTAAAACTTTATAAATCTCTACTTGGACTGTTGATGACACTCTTACCCAGCACAATATGACCAGACCTATAACCCTAAAGAACGGCTGGGCTTAAACATACCAAACTCAAAGCCCCAAAGGGCTTGAGGCTTTAGGTTGCTATTGTTTCTGCCTTGGGCTCACAAGCATTGCCCCAGAAGCCAAGCCGAGTCAAAAACCCGTAGTAATCCCTTAGAACCCATAGGAACCCCAAACTTCAAAACCACAAAACCCTCAACTTAAATCCCTGAAACCCGTCAGTTCCGAAGCCGTATACCCAAAGCTTGGCACTACCCATAGGCCCCAAAGTAGCTCCTTTTTGGGATTACCTAATAGGATTCTAAATATGAACCCACAAAAAGGGGCTACTTTAGGGCCTTGGGGTAGAAACAGATCCCTCCAACTTCCACAGCGGCCCCTAAACCCTAAACCCTAAACCGAAACATCTCAGACTCTGGCCGCTGGGGATGGTGTCGGAGCCCCGCTTTCCGAAGGTGTAGGGCTTCCTCCGGAAGCTGGTGGGGGCTCTACCCTAAGGTCCTAAAGTAGTTCCGTTTTGGGGTTCATATTTAGAAGCCTACTAGGTAGTTCCAAAAAGGAACTACTTTGGGGCCTATGGGTATAGGCTTGATCTATTTTTCCTCAAGCGCTGCTATTGAAGGCACATGATGTGCGGCTGAACGTTCGACGTGGTGGCTTCATCCGCAAACCCAATGCTCATTAGTCAGAAGTCCGTAATTAAACAGGATCGCTTCACTTACAGCTCTACCTCTATACTGTTCGTACTAGTAGTATAGACAGTCCCTTGGCCCCTTGATTAGTTGAATGGGCACGTGGTGCCCTATGCAGCCGCAGAACACTAGTGCACAAAAACCTGCGCAGCGCAATCATAGGAACGTTGTTACCCAATTACCCTAAACCCTAAACCCACTACGAAGGGAAATCAAACATGGGGGAGTTTCCGAAAATTAGGGGTACCCTATTTTGGGTCCTTATAATAGGGATCCTACTATTTAGGGTACCGTATTAGGATCCCCTATTTTCAGAAACTCCCATATGGTGCACTGAACATGGGCAGTGGACCTGTCACCGACGATGTTGCTGATCATCCTCAGCCGCTCGCACAGAACCCCATTTAATGGTTAAGGGTTTGGGGTTTAGCGCCCGTCAACCCCAAAACGTAACCCGCCAAGCTTTAAAGTCTAAACCGCAAAGTACATCCAACTTCGAAGCTCGATGGCATAAAGGCCCATTGCCGGCCTAAGTGAGAGACTGCTGGGATAATGATTTCATGAGTGCATCCCCCTTCGCTTGTCTTTTGGGTGTTTTCGCTTTAGGGTCTGCTCTGGGTCTCGGGAGTCTCCAAGCTCCCGCTGCCATGGGGCCTCCGTCACTGAGCCCGTCGACATCCCTACAGCCTACAGCAGGAAAGTTGGAACATCATAAGCCCCATGCCCTTAAAGTATAGGGAATCCCAGCATGAACTAAATCTATGCTCCAACTTTCTGGGGTTCACTATAATGTAGGAGCCTGATCAAGAATCCCTGGGCCTATGACCCCAAAGTAGTAGGATTCATAGAAGGAACCCTAATGAAGGCCCAAGGCTTCTTAATCAGGTTCCTACATTACTCCCCACGATTAGGGATTATGGCCTGCAGGGTTTTGGGGTTCAGGATTTAGGCTTTATTCACTCTGCGCCACCAGAAGAGTTTGATAAAGAACACGAGACGGCACCACCAAGGCGAGGCCAGTGCACCAGGAGCATCCAAGGATGATAGTAACTCATTAATCAAAGTCGCAGCTGGGCTTCTAACGACAAACTCAGAATTGGCAGTTGCTTCCAGAATGGCAATCAGATCTCCTTAATTGTAAGGAAGTGGATACAGACTTGCAAATGGACCTTACGGAACAGCCCGTGTTAACGACAAAGTGCGCGTCAGCTGCCACACTTGCTTCATCTTGCCGCCTGCCACAAATGCTGGCGTTGTGGGGGCTTAGGGTTTGGATTTTAGAGCTTAAGGGTTTCCAGAGATTAGGATATAGCGGCAGCGGTTGGGTCTAGGTCCTTTTAATTTAAAGGTTTTAGATTTACGGGTGGGTTTAGTCTCTTGCTTTGTAGTGTGAGTTGGTTGCCGTGTGCCTGGGGAGTAAAATTGTAAGTAAAACCCAAGCCATCCAAGCAGTGTGATGTGTTCTTTCCGACTATATAGGTCATTCAATAAGACGAAGTATGTGTCGTTTTGATTCGTTATCACGTAACTCCCTTCTGACAGCTGCGGCTACTATCTCAAACCCTACAGCCTCGCCCCAAACTCTAAAACCTGAAATGGCCGTACCACTGGTTTCATTGTTAATTCTCTGACCCCAAACCGTGGCATGCAGCTCAAAAATAGCTGTCCACAACGCCATAATCATATCCCTTTCACATTCAATAAAGAACATAATCCTAAGCCCCGGGTACTGCAACATCTATGCCATAACGAACCGGGGCTCTGTGTGCCCCCGATGACAACAACACCCTCACCCTGCAGCCTCTTGGAGGACCAAAGCGAGCCCAAATCCTGCCCGAGAGTTTAGGGCTTAGGTTTTCGCGGCTTAGGGTTCAAGTTTTGGCAAGCTACCGCTGCGGCATTGAAGATGGTTAGGTGTTATGTCGGGTGCAGGTTATGTCGGGTGCAGGAGTGGATTTAAGGTTTTGGACTGCCAGTGGGCTTTACATCCTGGGTTTACTGCGGATTTTAGGAACGGAACTTCAGATTCTGCAGGACTCAAGGTGTTTGGGTTCAAGGTGCAGTGCAGTGTAATGCTGAGGCTGATAATGGGTCCCAGGGTCATCCGTCGGCAGGGAGGGAGAGAGAGAGAGAGAGAGATAGAGAGAGAGAGAGAGAGATAGATAGAGACAGACAAGAGAGCGAGAGCGAGAGCGAGAGCGAGAGCTAGAGCGAGAGAGAGAGAGAGAGAGAGAGAGAGAGAGAGAGAGAGGGGGAGAGAGGGACGGGAGGGGCGGGAGGGGCGGGGGGCGGGCGGGGGGGAAGGGTGGGGGGGGGGGCGGGGACCATGCATGCGGCACATATTGCGTGCGATTTACCATGTGTAAGCTCACCTTGCACCCTCCTGGCTTCAGTCTTGGGAGGATGTTTGGTTTACAGTAGGCTCTAGGGCTTTAGGAAATCATGAGCCCCACGTAGGGCTGTGGGTTCAGGGATCCATGAGCCCGATATGATAGCCTTTGCTGGAAATTCGGCTTGCCTGGGCCATGCAGGCAAGATCATAGGCCGACTTGCTCGTCTCTTTGGAGACCTGGGATGTAGGTTTTAGGGTTTGGGTCTAGGGTTTAGGGTTTAGGGTTTTGGCCAATGTCAGCACCGCTTTCCCCATGAGGTGCTGTGGGCGCAGGTTTAGAAGAAACACAGTCATCATCTTCTACAACCACGAAAGCCTTACGTGCTGCGTCTTCTTCCTAATCATCGTGATGTCATGTGTATCTTGACACCCTCATCGGGGTCAAGACAAGGGTTGCAGAAATTGACCCTAATGGCAACATCATTAGCAACGCGTGTTCCCTCTTACGTCCGTTACCAGCGTCATAATGGCCAACTCCACTCATCAACATCGCAGTGAATTATCACCAACCTAGGCTTGACTTGACTTCACCATCAGCTGCCCACCCATTATCGGCATAATCGGCATCTTCATAGCAATCGGGCATCATGACTTCACCACTGTCACAATGGCATGACAGCAACGGCAACAATGGCAGTAGCAGCGGCATAGCCAGCATCAGTGTCGCCACAAGCTCTCGCACTGCACCGGCATCATTCGGCCAGCACGACTACGACCCATCCCGCCGTGAGCGTGAGATCTGAACGAATCCCAGACCTAGATCAGGGCAACCCCGATGATGGTGGCCATACTTGGACACGAAGAGAAGGATCAGTATGAATATGACGCCGAGCTGTCTGGTCAACTCAAGGCACTGCCGACTACTTATCACTGGGATGCTGAAGCCAGTTAGACAGCAGAGATGACCATGATTACGGCAATATCGGCCTGCAGCGATGGATGTGCAAAAAACTGAAACACTTCGAGGGCGAGGCAACACGCATATGCAACTTCTACTGCAGCCTTGGCACTCTGCGAGCAGCCGAACATGTGATTCCCGCAAACAGTCGGAAGTCTAAGGCCTGCAACCCTGCAAGCCCGAACAGTCCGAGCAACCCTAAACCCTAAACCCCTAAACCTTAAACCCTAAACCGTGGAATCGTGGAACAGAGCCGGAAGAACTGAACCATGCAGACGACTGTTTCAGAAAATACCGTCAGCATCATAGCAGCAATTGGGTAGGCAGACTGTTAGAGAATCAACGCGAACATGCACCTCGGCGGCTTTCGTAGTTCAATTTCATGAAAAGCCAGCTGGAACCCTGATCCCGAAAACCCTAAACCCCAAAACCCTAAACCCTACAACGCTAAGCCATAAACTCCTAAACTCTAAACCCTTAACCCTAAAACCCTACGCCTCCGTTAATTATACAAAAAAAAAACGCTCGATGAAGAGCCTGTTCCTCGGGTCCCGACTCGAACGTACTCCGCCACCTGCTCCATGAGACTCTCCTTCGACTCCTCAGGTGGGCCTGGCATGATAGGGCTTAAGGCTCTTAGAATATAGGGGTTTAGGGTTCAGAGGGGGGGTGGGGGGGGCGGGGTGGGGGGTTAGGGTTTAGGTTTTAGAATATAGGGGTACTAGTACGGATTCGGGTTTGGGGCAAACTATTAATAGGGATACCTAAAGAGGGACTTTAAGAAACATGGAGGGCCATAAACGGATGGTACGAGCAGCACTGGCTGAGGGTTTAACTACCCCCCTTTACCTCGTTCCACTCCAGACACTGACCAAATCAGCCCTCAGGTAGTGCAACAAAAAACCCTGCCATAGGACGAAAGCATATGAGTGTTGGGATTGACTGATCTGCTACTTATAAGGTATATAACTGCAGGGTCTTGCAGGATACACTGAGTCTGGGAGTTTAAGGCGTTTGGAGCTTTAGGGGTTTCGCTTTCAAGTGTGTAGGATTCTGAACCCAAGTTTAGGGGTGGATAAAGATCTACCAACACCGTAGCGACGGAAAGTGCTGACCACAAGGTGCCTCTGCCAGCCATGACGGCTGTCTTGTCAGTCGCCATGGGCTCTTTGGGCAGCTCAGCTCATCTCTCTCTCTCTCTCTCTCTGTCTCTCTTTCTCTCTTTGCTTTCAGCTACAAGAAGTGTTTAGAGCCAGGGCCATGAAGTGGCACCGATGCGATTTAAGGATAACGACTTTTCAAGTCAAGTTTAGTGGTTGAAGCAACTTAGGGTCGAAAGGGTTGCCGGCTGGTCTTCTACAACGGTTGCAGCTGTGTCTCGTTTTGAGCCGATCCAGCACCGCAAGAACCAAGTCCCATTAATTTGCTCAGATCCCCTGGCAGGCGTCAATCCTTTGTCGCGTGATGTTTTCCTACTGGGATCCATCAAGGAGGAAGCAGGGCAACCTAAGCAAGCTATGACTGGTGTTACAAGCCTAACGACGACGACGACGACTACGGCTACTACTACTACTACTACTACTACTACTACTACTACTACTACTACTACTACTACTACTACTACTCCTACTGCTACTGCTACTGCTACTACCGCTACTGCTACTGCTACTGCTGCTACTTCTTCTGCCACTACCACTACTACTGCTGCTGCTGCTACTACTACTCCTACTACTCCTACTACTACTGCTATCCTGCTATCCCTGCTGAAACCGACGGGGCCGGTGCAGCCAGATCCCACACCCTCCACCTCTGGAACCCTGTACCGCTGAGGCAGGCACGCTTAGCGACAGAATTACAATAGGATATGTTGTGATATGCCTTTACCGGACTGATAAACGGCCACGGTCATGATATCAGAGCTCAGGGTATGAAGCGTGATGTCTAAAACGTCAAGATGCGCACATGGACAGGTGGTTTGCTAATCCATCAGCAATCATTACGAACACGGCCAGAAGCAAAGACTGCGGGTTCACGATTCGGAGGCATCGCGGCTCAAGTCAAGGTGCAGGTAGTTGTTAACCTACTTGGAGGATCATGGGACTTAGTAAGTAAGGCTATAAGTAATTACCCCAATTGGGGTTGTAAGTATAGTTAGCCTAATAATAACTCTAGTTACTAAGTCCCATGATCCTTTAAGTAGTGTCGGGTCTTGGGGACGATGCTCTCAACAGGTCTTCACTTTGCCCGCACGGATCACGTTGGAGGGCCGGGCTCTCTTTGAGAATCTGTGTAGGCATCTGTGTTTTTGAGCTAGACCCAAGAGTAACCTAGGAATAAAAAGGGTGCCCTTTTTGGGATAAAGGGGATTATAAGGGAACCTGAACCCTTAAAAAGGGAATATAGGGCCTACTCTGGGTCCTAGTGAGGGAACGAGCAGTGGTACCGAAGCTCCATGAACCCCATTATACGGGCCTGAACACATTCCAATAGGTTTAAGAGTATGTTGAAAGTATATTGTACTATCACTCTAATTGGAACTCTAAGGAATGCTAGCTGCAAATACTTTAGCTTCTGTATTAAGCTTTATTTTGCGGATTTGGGACCCTTACTGCTCAGATTCAAAGGCTTACTTGCCGGTGTAGTCTCGGTTCAAGAATAGCATAGGGGTGAGCAACAGCGCAAGCAAGCAAACACTGCTCGACCACGACCGGCAAGACATACAAGTATTCTAGCATGAAAATACCGTCACCAGTAAAACCGCTGCATACCTGGGAGAATAACACCTGCTGTTTTAGGGGTCATGCCCGGTGAACTGTTCTGTAGGGTGTGGGCCTACAGGAAGTGCTGCTTTCTAAACCCACGCCCTAAACCCAAAAACTCTAAACCGTGCGTCAGTCAAACCCCTAAGGCCTATCGCTAACCACTAATCCCTATAAGCCCTAAAACCGTAAACCTTACACCCCTAAGCCCTAAACCATACAAACGCTAAATCCCTAAACCCCTAAACCCAACGCCTCAACCCCTAAACCTTTCAACCCAATGCCCCCAACCCCTAAACCTTTCAACTCCTGAATCCCAAAACCTGTAAACCCTAAACTCCTAGCCTCTAAACCGAAGCCCACCCTCGTCCCTAAACCCTATAAACCCTAAGCCCCTCACCCCCATAACCCGTAAATCTTAAGACCCCTTTACACAACCAAAAGCCCTAACCCCACTTGATAGACCCTAAAGCCTATAAAACCTATATAAAACAGACTTAGCATAATCCCCTGTCTACACCCTTAACTTTAACCCTATAAATAGACCCTACGCCCTAAACCCCTAACCTCTCAACCCCGAACTCCCCTAAGCCCCTAAAACCCCTAGCCCCTAAACCCTAAATCCCTAACCCCTCTAACCCCAAAGCCTAAACCCCTAACCCCTCTAATCACTAACCCCCTAAACCCCTAACCCCTCTAACCCCTAAACCCTAAACCCCAGGGCCCCTTGAGCCGGGCTTCTTTGCTACGCCAGGGCTTCGCATTCGTCGAAGGTTGTCGTATTGTCGGCAAGCCGGACATAGTACCTGGGAACGGGTCCTAAGTACCATAAAGGGTTCCTTTCAGGGCCCCTTGAAGGTTTCTATAAGGGTACTATAAGGGTTCGGGGTTTAAGGGTCCAAGGTACCTATATAGTAGAATGTAGGGTTTCTATATCAGGAATTGCTATTATGATTTGGGGGAGTATTCCCCATAACAATACCTCGGACCCTTTTGGGTCTGGGGAGGTTTGGAGTTTAGGTTTAGGTGTTACAGGGGTTTAGGGTTTAGAGGAGTTATAGGGTATATAGGGATGTACGGATTATGTAGGGGTTCCGGGGTTACGGGTTTAGGGCTTACGGGTTTAGGGGGGGTAAGGGCTTTAGGGAAGTTTAGGATACCTTTTAGGGTTTAGGGGTTAGGGGTTTTGGTGTTACTGTTAGGGACTGCAAGTAAACTCTAGGACCAGAGGAGTACCAACAGGGAGATTTGGATATTTTGCCTTCCCATCCCCGCAGAATGTGCTTTCTCAGAAATAATGTATCACTACCTGGACCCTAAGGAACCTACCTAATATGAGTTCTTTATATAAGTCCCTAGAAAGGTAGGCTATTTGGGGTTAAGGTATAGACCGTCAGGTTCTGTAGGCTGTGCTGTTCCAAGCCGCCACCGAAGCAATACAGAAAGCAAAAGGCAAAAGACACCTCGCGGTTCCTGTGGCCGGACTATCTGCTGACTCGAGCCGAAAAGAAGACACCAAGACCTTAAGCCCTAAACCTTATAAACCCTAACCCCTAAACCCCTAAACCCTAAACCCCTAAACCCCTAAACCTCTAAACCCTAAACCGTTGAGCCTTAAATCCTGAGCCCTTCAGCCGTAAAGCCAAAAGATCGTCGACTTAAGAAACCTTCGAGATCCCTGTACCCTGAAACAAGGGGGTAATTTAGGGTTTAGGGTTTAGGGGTACGGTTTATGGTTTGGGTTTAGGGTTTATGGTTTGGGGTTTAGGGTTTATGGTTTGGGGTTTAGGGTTTGGGATATGTTGAATTAATCGCGGTACCTTGGGGTCCGAGAATCTTGCAGCCAACTATGAGGTCAAAGCTTGTTGAGAAAACTACGTTGCTTACTTGGTAAAACGTTCGGACACTTTCTGCCCTGGCTCTCAGGTTGGGAATGCAAGAGAAACCAGAACCCCTACAGCAGCAGACAACAGGAAACAACAAAAGCCACACTTCCTTCACACAGACATATAATAGATTCATGATAAACCGGCCCGCCTGCCTGCCCACCAAACGGCCCACCCACCCACCCTCGCACCCGCGCCCGCACATCAAAAGTTGGGGATCCGGCTCACGCTTGTGGGTCTTCGACATGCAACCTCAGCAAGACGACCGAAACTCCCAAAAGTCTGGGTGCTAAAAGGCTTGAGATTCCCCGAATTGGCAACTATCGGGTGATCGGCTTAGGATTCGGGCAGTAGATGTTCATTTTGGACTCTGATTGCGGAGGGTTTGCGGGTTAGCCCTGCAAGCCCTCAAGAATTCTATAGAGGGTTTTGAGATGTTTGGGGATCTTACAGTAACACATAAGAAGGAACCCCCCCCAAAAAAAACACCACTGATTCAGTACTCAGGCCCGTTATTGCTTGCAATGTTGTTGGTTACTTGACTCTAAGATTAGCCTTGTCGTTATGGTGGGGCTAGAGCCAATAAAGTTACATGATATCTCATGCAGGGTCTAGGGGTTTGGGTTCAGGGTTTTGGGTTTAGGGCGTCGGGTTTCTAGAAGTCAGGACTATCTGTTTGTTCCTCATATGCTTGACTGATTACCGAAAACTGTCACCATCCAGAAATCCCGAAACTCCAAACCCCTAAACGATAAACAAACATCGGCACTAGACCTAAGAGTAACCTAGGAATAAAAAGGGTGCCCTTTTTGGTTTAAAGGGGTTTATAAGGGAACCTGAACCCTCAAAAAAGGGAATAAGGGCCTACTCTGGGTCCTAGGGTAGCTTCTACAGCAAGGCAAGGGCACAGGCCACCCTAAACCCTAAATCCTAAACCCCTTTCACAGCATAGCTCCGGCAGCCTTGAGTCCTAAACCCAATAAGACCATTGCCGTATACTACGGCACTACGGTTGATGATATAAATCCTAGGGTTCCTTTAAAGGGATCTATAAGGGGTACCTTTAAGGGGTTCCTTTAAGGGATCTATAGGGTTTAGGGTTTAGGGTTGATGATATGAATCCTGCATGACCCATAATGAGGAATAGACCATAATTCCCATAGTTTAGGGTCCTTAAGGTAATGCAGGATTTATATCATCAACCGTATTTCCTTTCGGATTTGGGGGAGACTACAGAACAGGAAAAGGCTGTCCTGGTTTTGCAGGAGATAGCGTTGGGGTTGTAGGGTGGAGGGTTCAATGTTTATACATACTGCTAGTTTCTCCACTGGCCCCTTGAGCCTCACAGCGTACAGGCACCCTTCTGTAGCCTCCCCTTACGGACGAAATTAGCAGACCGCCCCACCGCCAAAAAGGCAACCAGGGGCTACGATTGGTGCCAAGAATAGCTCGCGAAACGATCATGAGCAGAACCGTAAAACCTCAAAGACTCAGCACTGAACCATATCCCAAGGCCCTAAAGTAGTTACTTTTTGGGATTACCCAATTAATAGGATTCTAAATATGAACCCCCGAAAGGAACTACTTTAGGGCCTTAGGGTAAAGCCAACTCCACACAAAGACTGCAACCCTGTGGCGGAAGAAACCTGTGGGCCTTTGGTTTTATTTTTCGCCTCTGGCATTAAATTCCGTATTCGTGGACTCGAGAGGCTGGAGGGATGCATGGGCTTTGAGATTCCAGTTAAGTCTATCTATTGCGCCTGCTCGATCCTGAAGCATGCACGTGGGCAAGAGCACCGACAAAAAACGCGATCACACTAACAGCATCTGTGTAGCACCTGAACCCTTCAACTCACACGGCCCAACAGCTCGCTGGGACTTTCACGCACATAGCCAGGTTTCAGCCTCACATCTCGATTGCACAGTCTACTTGAAGGCTCATGGGACTTAGTAAGTAAGGTTATAAGTAGGTTATAATTAGGATAACCCCACTTAGGGGAGTTATAACCTACTTACTAAGTCCCAAGATCCTCCAAGCAGGGGTTTGGGGTGTCGGATTTCGGTCAAGGCAGCGAGTGTTGCCCTAACCCAAGCCCTGGAAGAAAACACCTGTATGAGGTCAGGGCTGAACATTCCCTAAGGGTCCATGTACCCATATAGAGATACATGGGCCCCAATGTACCTGTATAGGGACTACATTAAGGCCAATGTATATACTATATGAGTACATGGACCCTTAGGGTCAGGGCTGAACATTTGGAGAAAGGAGTTGACTCAATTGGGTTCATGCCGGGTGGTACCCGGAGACTCCAATATCCCTTAATTAAGGAATATGCCTTAAATTATAGTAGGGATCCCTAATATGATTTTAAGGTATATTCCTTAATTAAGGGGTTTTGGAGTCTCTTGGTATTCAGGAACCCACAGGCCGCTGAAGTATTGCTGGCAGCCATCCTTGAGGTACCCCTCCTAGTAATCCTGATACCCCGAAGATCCAAGTAGACAAACGGTACCTACTTTGGCTCTATCTTTATTGTAAATCGATCAGTCTGTAAGTAGTACCCACTTCAAGCTATTCGGAGTCCGCGGAATAGAAGGCCCATTTGCAAGGGATTCTAAGATACGGGGCTTTTTGGGTACCGTATAACATCACGATGCTTAGAAGGCCGACGGCCTGAAGAGAACTCAGAACCCTTCAAGGTTTGGGGTCTAGGGTTTGGGGTTATAGGGTAGGGATGTAGGGGATTGGGGGTAAGAGGGTTAGGGGTAAGGCTTAGGGATTTAGGGGTTTAGGTTTGCACTCCCTGCAACAGGACCTGGGTGTTTCACTCTTGCGCCTGGGACAAAGACTCTAAACTCACCTCTTTCTGGTCGAGATCTTTCAGAGACTGTTGGCCCAGCGCGACATGAACGCAGCCGACCAACCCCAAGTACCCTTTAACAAAGCGCTTATGGCCTTTAATAGGAGGTATATGTGGTATAATGGAGGGTAGCTGGGGGGTCTACGGAAACCCCTTCGGTTGGAGCTTAGGGCCTACAGTTGACGGTATAGGGGATGTAGGGTTGACGGTTTAGGATTTTGGGGGTTCAGACTCTGGACCTTTGAACTTTGCATAGTCAATCGAAGCCAACCAACAACCCCGTACTCCCTATTTTAGTAATTTAGGGCCGTTTTAGGTATCAAAAACCAAACCATAAGGACTGCTTGGACCCTTAGGGCAACAATGGAAAAGAAGAGCAATCGAGGGTCAGAGTCGGATTCAGTACGACAAGCTGCAGCTTGAGCAGGGAAGTTGACACATATTGACAAACTATAACCAGAAGCGGCCGTAAGATCTATGAGCCCCAAAGCCGCAATCCCCAAAAGCGCGAAAGACCGTACGCTTGAACCTGCAAACCCCAAGAATCCCTACGCCCCCGAACCTAAACCCCCTAAATCCAAAACCCAAGGCCCGAGAACCCCCAAACCCTAAACCCCCTTTCTAGAAACCTCAACCTGACTGAAACCATCCAGAGCGAGCAGCTTTGGATACCCCACCCAGATTTGCTTTTCAAGCCTTCGAGGTTTATGGTTTTGGGGCTTAAGGCTTAGAGGCTTTATAGGTTTTAGGGGTCAGGGCTTTATCGTTGGAGATCTGGGGGCTGGAGGTTAATGAGGGCTTTGTGCCTTTTGCGTTTGGGGGATTGGCTGTTGGCTTCCTGCTTTCTGGAGGACAACGCAAGTTAAGCTTTTGTAAGCTTATTGGAGGCCTTCTGGCCCTTACTTACTAGTGAAGAGTGTGCAACCATGCCATGCAACGGGGTGGTTTGAGGGAAGCCTGGGGTAGGCTCGAGGAGTTTGTGTTTTGCAGTTGGTATTGTTAAGGTCTTGCTTAGGAAACCCAAACCCTCGATTACTGCGGTTGTAATACACAATCCCTGTTTATTATTCATACTCCCAAACATGCTTTGGGTTTGGGTTTCCACAAAAGTGGGACCGCAATAATGCAAATGCCACGGCTGGCTGGAATTGCTAACCCACAGTATGCTGCTTACATTCGGAAGACGCTAGTCGTGTCCTTTGACCTTCCCAATGATTTGACACCAGCTCTTATTCTCCTAATCTGCCCTCATGAGCAAACACCCCAGCATGTGCAAACCCGAACACGAGCACTGACACGCGAGCAAACAACTGAAACAAGCCGAGACCCAGCAAAACCAGCAGCACCGCGTGCAGCACATGTAAGCGACATTACCAACGTCCGCGCATACAACTGTTCGCCAGGTACTCATTCCCCTTCATACGAGATCCCATTGGAAATCAACCCAATATGTGCACGGCATCGCTGCATGACCGAGTTTTGGGGCAGCACTTGCCCCACTCGTTGATGCTCTGCGGCCACGGGATGGTAGCCAGCACATCCCATGCACTGGATCTCGTCTGCCTCCGCACATCGGAAAGCTCAAAACCTGAACCCTATATCCCTTGGGTTGTCGGGGTGGCTGGTTCTGGGTGATGGGGCTCTGTACAGAGAGAGCGCAAGTGTGGGCCTTGACAAGTTTCGAGGGATTTGTCTGACTCTTTGACCAACATCCTCACGCCTATACTGTTCTTGCTCCTGCTCCTGCTGCAGCGGATCCTGCGACTTACTGTACCGCTATTGATACATCTACAGATACGATGATGATGCTGAAGATGCTGGTGTTGATGGGGACTATCATTCTTGCTCTGTGGGCTCGGGTGGTTCTGAGTGGACTGCACCCTATCTTAATTAGTGGACGCTATTGCTTCTCCACCTAGGTACGGCGCTTAAGGTTTGGCATGTAGCCTGCGACTTCAATTAAGCAGACTTTGCATGGAACGAAAGCCTCCGTGGATAAGGGTTGTGGATCAGGGAAATATTTAGTCGCAGCCGAAGCAGACCTGCTACGGCGCATGACTTCTCCCGTAAATGGTTGGGGGGTCTAGACACTAAACTCCGGCATCCTGCACTACTCAACTTCTCATCACTACCCATAGGCTCCATAGTAGTTCCTTTTGGGGGTTCATAAATAGAATCCTATAAGTTAACCCCAGAAAGGAGCTACTTTGGAGCCTATGGGTACTTCAACTGCTCAGTCCCGCACGAAGCAGGCGTAGCAACTGGTCTGTCCTGTCTTCGACGAGGAGGCTCTGTGTTCAGGCTCGAAGGGTTCAGGGGTTAGGGACAAGATTTCGGTATAATAATTACAGGGCCCTCCTTCCCAACCCCTAAACCCTACACCGCAACTGAGCATAAATCTTTCCGGTTTGCTGGTAAAGCTGCGGCGAAGTCAACCTCTTGTCTTCTGGAACATCCCAGACCGCCGCTTACATAGGAAAACGGTACGCCATATGTCAGTGAGTAGACGTGACTAACCTGGACTCATGTCATTGAGTAGACGAGGCGTCCAGTCAGCACCCTAAACACAAAGCCCAAATCCCAAACTTGAAAGCCGATGCCCTCCCCAGAGCCTCCAAAACCCCTTAAGGAATATACCTTAAATTCGAATAGGACCCCTAATATGATTTTAAGGCATATTGCTTAATTAAGGGGTTTGGGAGGCTCTGGGTCATCCTTCATCTATCCAGGCATTTGCGAGATGCTGCAAGAAGTTTGGGCCATGAGTCCTGTAACCCCAGAGTCTTTAAAGTCCCTCCATGCGTGTCTTCATCCGCCAATCTCCCCCTACTCAGAGGCTGGAACAATCCTAGGGCTCCTTTTTATACTACAATGTACACCGAAAACCATTCAAAAATGGGAGTTTCCGAAAATTATGGGTATCCTATTTTGGGGTCCTTACAATAAGGATCCTACTATTTGGGTACTGTATGAGGGTCCCTTTTTCTGGAAGCTCCCATATTGAAAAGTATGAATCATGTCCGGAATCTCCCTGAGGCCAGACGCCATTCAGCGAATGAAATAGTAAGAATATTTCGATTTTGCAAGCTTTTTTATAGGTTTTCCAATCTTCAGTAAGGCCAAATTCTTCATATGTAAAATATCGAGTTTTCTTTGTTACACAATCGTTTCCGAAACCGCTCTGAGGCCAGATGTCATTACCAATTGAAACTATAGAACAGTCAAACGGTTGAATTATTTTTCCCCTTCCGGTTCAAGGGAGGGCAAAGTTCGGCTTGGCTCTTGGGTGATCCCTCCTCTTGGAGACTCCTGGGTGGCTAAGAGGGCCTTAAGTTGGATAATTAGAGTTGTAAACCAAAATAGACGACTTATGACCACACTTCTAATCACTCATGAACCTCCAAGCACCTCCTGTGAAACTGTCGTAGAGTACATGTCGGCTTGTAAGGTTTGACGAAGCAACGAGGCGCGGGCGGGAGGGATACCACTGGGCGAGCCACAGAACACGAACCACGAGCACAGGTCATCCACAAACCCTCTGAACTTCTGGAAACTGAAACCCAAAATCCTAAACTCTAAACCCTAAATACTAAAACCTGAACTCTAAGCACTAAACTCTAAACCGTAAACTCCAAGCCCTAAACTCAGAGCCCTAACCCCCGAAATCTGAACCGAGAGAACGAAGAAAGGAGCCGGCCTGGGATTCGCCCATGCGCCGCGCCTGCTACATCTTGAAACTTGGGATCGTGCTATTGTAAACTCCAAAAAGTTGGAAACCTAATTATGGACAAATCGTGCTGGGGATTCCCTATACTTTACTTTTAGGGATTGAGGCTATCGGGTTTCCAACATTTAAGCTACTGCTGTATGTGGGTTTAGGGTTTAGGGGTTTAGGTGCAGGGATTAAGGGCATAGGGATTTAGGGTTAGGGGTTAAGGATTCAGGGTTTTGGGGTGTAGGGTTTAGGGGTTTAGGTGTCGGGCTTAGGGGTTGAGGGGTTTAGGGTTTAGGGGTTTAAGGGTTCGGGGTTAGGGGTTTAGGGTTTTGGGGCTTAGGGTTAAGGAGCTTGATTTAAGGTACCAGAATGGGAATAATGCGAGGGTTCCCCCATGATTGTAGCTGAAATCAACCTCCTTAGCAAGAGCCCCGTAAGGCTAGCCTGGGAATTCATGCAGAAGGGTTTGATTCAAGCAGGGGCTGTAACAGTTGGAAGAGGGTTTTTGGGGTATAGACTGATTCAGGCATTTACTGAAGACTGTCAACATGTTATCCTGAGAAACAAGCTGCAGCCCGCCACCCCCATAGCAAAATAATCATACACCAGCAGGCGGTTGGGCAAAGATTCCATGTGCCCGGTCATCCCAAGGCCTAAGTATATACTACATATATGTATACATACACATATTTTCATTATCAAACGAAAAAATATATGACAAACAAACAAATACAAGTATATCCACGTGTATATTTATATATATATATATATATACATATATATATATATACATAACCTTTGGGGCACATCCCCTAAAAACGCATCCGGCCTGACTGGCAGCATGCGCTCTGCGGAGGTCGGAGCTTCCACAGACGAGGAGCCTGGCCAGTCAGGGATTAGGTTCAGAGCTTAGGGTTTAGGGTTTGCAATAGAAAAGGGCCATACATACGCTGCATGACCAATAGTAAGGAATATACCATAATTCCCATACATAGTTTAGGGTCCTTAAGGTAATGCAGGATTTATTTCATCAACCGTAGTCGTGTATGACGTCTTCATTATGGAGCCCCCAGGTATAGCCGTTGACTCCAAAAGCTCCACCATTAGGGTTGAGGGATTCCAAGGTTCTATCATCACCCTGTGCCCCCAGGGAGATTGTTACGGGGTGCTTAAGGGGTCTCGGGCTCTAACTATGAGGTCCTTGAGGGGATAGGGTCAGAGAATATCATGCCCCGTGGTCCATGTACAAAACCACTGTATGCTCTGGCGATAAAGTACTTATGTAGGGACTACGCAAAGGCCAAAGTTATTTATGTACTATTTGGGCACATGGACCCGTAGGTATAAGAAATCGAAAACGCATAGCCACACCTGGAACCTGTGCAGGAGTCAGCCATAGTAATGAGGGCCATACACAAGGTATCTGTATCCAGTACCTACTTAGTAAAAGCCCCACTTGATATAGTCCCGAATAACATGTATGTATATTTATACAAATTTATGCATACACAAACCTATCTATCCATCAGTCTGTCTGTCTGTCTGCCTGTGTATATATGTATACAGACATACCCCTAAAGACACAACAACGTATATATGTGTATATAAACTAACATGTGGGGCGGATTTTGTGGTGCGAGGTTCAGGGTTGAGGGCTGACCTGGAATGAGTGTGGGGAGGTCGGATATTGCAAGAGGGGTGTCAACTGTTGCCTTGCGACAAACCTGAGACCCCGATTTGAACGAACGAACGAATTGGGATCTACCCAGCGATCGAGAAATGCACAAATTCTGGTCCACGTAGTTGGGAACTGTATACTTTCCTAAATTCTAACCGACAAATTTACTATCCTCAACTTCCTCAACCACTGGATCCTTTGAACCCTGTAGGGTAACCTTCAAGCCCCGGCCATCAACATCTTCCTGCCCCCGTCTCCCGTCTCCAGCCTCCTGATGCCCTGAGGCAAGGCGCTGCCCCCACCTTGAACTGAGTCTTTCGCGTTTGCTCTGCTTGTGAGACAGGGGCCAAAATCACGACAGTTGAGTTTTGTGATCGCTTTAGATATATTGGTGTACCAGATTGTAAATGAGATGGGAGCAGTATAGAGGTCCCAAGAATTACAATAGGGCTTTTGTGTGTATTAGACCTTAATCATACAGGGACTGTAATGGAATACTACCATACACTCACGACTCAAACCTCTCCCTCTATGCATTCGTTCGCCACACCTGGTCTCAAGGTCAGGGTTCAACAACACTCAACCCTGAACCCTAAGCAGTCACGCTATGGCTGCTGGGATGCTTCGCTTCGCAGACTGCTGTCTGAGTTTTTGCGACTCGACTTTTCCACAGTCGTTCATGCTGCCATCAGTTGCTGCACTCGACCGCCCCTTGTAGTCAAGCTGACCAGTTGTTCAAAGGCTGCACTATCAGGAAGAGTAAATAAATAGATAAATGTTAAACAAATAAATAAAAATACATATATATATATATATATATATATATATATATAAACAATAAGTCACAAATAACAAAGCGCCTAACAGAGACATCTTGCATCCGCAAGGCAGCTTGGAATCCCGCATCTATCGTAGTGCTCTCTTGGGGCTTTAGCGGCACTGATTATTGGTCCGAACATCCCTTCGCCCTAATAAGAAGGCCCCTAAACCCTGAACCCCAACCGTAAACTCCAAACCCCTAAACCCCTAAACCCCTAAACCCCAAACCCTAAACCCCAAACCCTAAACCCCTAAACCCCAAACCCTAAACCCCTAAACCCCTAAACCCCTGAACCCCAAACCCTAAACCCTAAACCCTAAACCCCAAACCCTGAACCCCAAAACCCCAAACCCTAAACCCCCAAACCCCCAAACCCCTAAACCCCGAACCCTAAACCCTCTGGCCTCTATCGAAGACCAGTAGTGTGCCGGTCTCTCGCTCGAGTGCGGCCAAGCGCTCCGACGAAAGCCGCAGTGCCTGCTCCTGCAACCGTTTACTGTAGGTATAGGGCTTTAGGGTATAGGGTTCTAGAGTTTAGGGTTTCAGGGTATAGGGTTTAATGTAGGAACCTGATTAAGAAACCTTGGGCCCTTTTTGGGGGTTCCTTTAAAGGGCTACTATAAGGGTTACTATAAGGGATCTGTAAGACTGTAAGGGTACTATAATCATGTAGGAACCTGATTAAGAATCCTTGGGCCTAAGGGTTCCTTTAAAGGGGTCAATATAGGATACTATAGAAAGGGTCTATATGAGGGATCTTTAAAGGGTTTAGGGTAGGAACCTGATTAAGAAACCTTGGGCCTTTATTAGGGCTCCTTGCTTGAATCCTGCTATTCCGGGGTGTGTCTTAATCAGGCTTCTACATTAAGGTTTGGGGTCTAAGGGTCTATAGGCATCCAAACCAAAAGCCGGCACTTATGTTTCAAGGTCTGGGGGGTCCCCACCAAATCCGAAATATGAAAAGAACCTACAGACGCAAGCACGCGCCACCATCCCTGTCCCTTGTTACTTCTTCTCAATATCGAAAACTTCTCGACTCGAGTAGCAGTGTTAAGGCATCCGAATCCTGATCCCGCAACCTCATGCTTGAGGTCCACAAAACTAATGTTTTAAGTTTGCCTGAAAAGTGCTCGGAATTTTGAAGCACAACCTGGTGCCTGCAATCATGTAAAACCTACTAACCAAGTCACCATTGACCACTATAGATGACAAGCCATGCTGAAAGGAGGAGACATTATCCTACCACGCATCGCCCTGTCCTGATATCAGGCCCAAGAGAGGCTGCCTAAAACTGTGAGATGCTCCGTGTTCAGTCGGCCTTTACGCAATTGATTCGGAAACTCCGAGATGCATGGATCCTGTGCAAAAGCCACGACAACACTCTTAAGCACAAAGAAACCTTCTTCTAGCCTGTTAGGCTGGAGTTGGAGTAGCACGAACTCCAGCAGGACAAGCATCATGGCCCTCGATGTAAAGCTAGAAACCCTAAAAATCAAACACTGAACACTAAACTTGACCAAACCTTACAACTTACAGCTTAAACGAAACACTCAGCCCTAAACCCTAGACCTACAGCCTCCGGCAACAGCACAAGCAGCACATCGTCGCGCATGTCGGCATCCATGACACTCAGAGTGCCGCCTCTCGTGTTCCCGGTTTAGGAAGATAAGTTTAGGAATTTAAGATATTCAAGGCTTCGGATCTAGGGCTTATAATCGGGCCCCTAAACCTCACCTGCAATGTAGCACGTAGCAGCCTTCACGCTCATAAAAGGGCTTTAATGCTTTGATAGCGTTTCTGGCATACGGCCTCAATTATTCGAATAGGGTTTGGGGGCCTCAAACCATTATCAACTACAAAACCCTGAGACGGGATCCAAGGGAACTCAATAAGTCCAAAAACAAAGATCCTGAGGCCGCAACCCCCAAATTTCCGAGCCCCCCTCCCCGCCCCCACCCCCCCGACGAAAAGTATCAACCAAACCGAACCCCCCCCCCCCTCCCCCTCCAATGCCGGTTGGCCCACTAAAGCCTCTGCAATCTTCCTCAACAAACATCCTCTTCATTCAGCCCGATACCTAGAGGCTCCATAGTAGTTCCTTTTTGGGGATCATATTTAGAATCCCCTAAGGTAACCCCAGAAAGGAACTACTATGGAGCCTACGGATAGTGGGAACCTTACAATCGTCAAGCCCTACTAAACCTTAAACCCCCCTAAACCGTAGTAAAACACCAACAAAGAGCCTCCTCGGAGTCCGTGGGGACGCCTCTCGACGCTTTGCCGCGACTTCTGCGCCCACGTCAGATACTCCTTGTGCTCTCTTGAAGTGTGTACTTAAGGTGCTTTGGGAGTTGTTGCTCAGAAGTTCTAGGGTTTACCTTGCCTTCTCTTGGGGGTCTCGTTTTGTTGGTGTGGCGACCTTTTTCAAGCTGCGGTTTGTTTGCTGGGTGTTCCCGAAGGGAGCTTACGGAGCTCAGGGCCTTATACTCAGCTGCTTAGGTTGCTCCAGGTGGCTGTCGATTTGTTGGCCCTGAACCCGCAAGCCTATGCCATACACCCGAAAACCTAAACCCTAAGCCCTAAAGCCCTAAACAACCCTAAAGCCCTAAACCCTAAAGACACAAACCCTAAACCATAAAACCTCAGCCTTACTCCCTGAAGCCCGAAATCCGAAAACATGCGTGGGGTCTTCGGGTGCTTTTCTTTCAGGGTGCCTTTGAGTCTCCATGGATCTAATACAGCGGCTTAAAAAATTCGAATAGGGTTCCTTAAAGGGTTCCCTTTAAAGGGGTATATAAGGATTACTATGAGGGGTATTATGGGGGCCTTACTGATTAGAATAAGGTTTGGGGGCCCATTATACTAGAACGATAATAAAGAATCCCCGAAATAGTATAGGTAATTATTTAGGCCCCGATATTATCTTCGAGCTACCTTGTATTCTTTCAAGCTTCCCGAGAAGGGGTTTACTGTCGGGTTTAGGGCTTAGTCTTTAGTGTTTAGGGCTTCGGTTTTAGGGTTTATGGCTTTGTTTTCAGGGTTAAGGGTTTAGATTGACAGTGGCTTCTGCAAAGGGTTTGAGGTGCTTTCTGTTGGGCTTATCTCTACGGATGCATAGAACCTCTATGGGAACTCTTATAGGAACCGTTGCGGAACCCTCAACCCTAAGCCACTCAACAGCTGAGACATCTCCTGAGCTCTTTCCCGCTCGATTTGCGAGCCGGCAAGAAGGAGAGTGGTTCCTGAAAGGCACTTTGGGGGTTCAGGTGTCTAGGCTTTACGGATTATAAGGGCTAGGGACTAGGCCTTAGGGATTAGACTTATAGAAGCTTGTAGAGCTTGAGGCGCAGGGTTAAGTTTCCGGGCGTATGGTTTAAGGGTGGTGTGTGTGTGTGTGTGTGCCCAATACCAAAGCCCTAAAAAACAACCCCTAAAGACCCTGGAACCCAGTGAAGGGGTACCATGGGTTCTATGCTCGGGTTCCCTTTAAAGGGTACTATGGGGTTCTATGCTAGGGTTCCCTTTAAAGGGTACCATGGGTTCTATGCTAGGGTTCCCTTTTATCAACTATCTGTGTGGAGTTTCGGAACCCGCCAAGAAACCCCTCCAAGTCCTCGTGGCTCTAAAACATCCTGGAACCTATCTAGGGACCTTATAACAATCAGGGGATGTGTGTGTGCATGTGCATGTGCATGTGCATGTGCATGTGCATGTGCATGTGCATGTGCATGTGGGTGTGGGTGTGGGTGTGGGTGTGGGTGTGGGTGTGGGTGTGGGTGTGGGTGTGGGTGTGGGTGTGGGTGTGGGTGTGTGGTGTGTGTGTGTGTGTGTGTGTGTGTGTGTGTGTGTGTGTGTGTGTGTGTGTGTGTGTTGTGTGTGTGTGTGTGTTGTGTGTGTTATGTGTGTGTTTGTGTTTGTGTTTGTGTTTGTGTGTGTGTGTGTGGGTGTGTGTGTGTGTGTGTATGTGTGTGGGGGTGTGGGTTTGTGGGGGTGTGGGTGTGTGGGGGTGTGGGTGTGTGGGTGTGTGGGGGTGTGGGTGTGTGGGGGTGTGGGTGTGTGGGGGTGTGGGTGTGTGGGGGTGTGGGTGTGTGGGTGGGTGTGGGTGTGTGGGTGGGTGTGGGTGTGTGGGTGGGTGTGGGTGTGTGGGTGGGTGTGGGTGTGGGTGTGGGTGTGGGTGTGGGTGTGGGTTGGGTGGGTGTGGGTGTGGGTGTGGGTGTGGGTGTGGGCGTACACGCAAAACCGTGAACCCCGCTAAATCCACCCATTATCCTTACTACTCAGAACTTTGCAACCGATAATTGCGGCTTCATTTTAAGAATCCTTTTCTCGATGATCTTCCAAAGTCTCGGGCTGCGGCCTGCGCTTCCCCGAAGAAGCTGAAGGGCACAGTAAGCGGCCTCCTTTAGCGAGGGGAGCGTCCCAACCGTGTCGTAGACAGTCCATATCAGCTGCCATCATGGAATTAGGCCCCAACAGAACATCCTAGTAATGGTTCGGCATAATTTTGCAAAGTAGTTTATGCCGGATACTTGATGTGGCGCGAAAACAAAGGAAGGTGTTACAAGGAATAACGCTTCACAAAGGCCCTCAGGTTGCTAGGGATCTTGAGGGTTTTGCGCCTGGCGGTGTAATGTAGGGGCCTTAATAATTAGTATATTATATAAGTCCTTAAAGGGTAGGTTCTTCAGGGTTACGGTAGGGTTTACAATTTACAAGTTTGGGGTTTACTTGGAGGGTCGGGGGACTTAGTAAGTAGGTAGTAAGTAGACTTATAAGCACCCTAATAGGGACCCTAATTGGGGTTATGGTACTTATAAGTCCCTAAGATAACCAGTTACTAAGTCCCCCTAAACCCTTACCCTAAACCCTATACCCTTACAGAATCCCTATAGATCCCTTTAAAGGCCTCCAAGTAGTGTCTAAGCTGTCGGAATTTGGCTTTCGCCACTTTCGCCCTCTTTTGCCCAGCACCCGCCTCGACGGTGCGCAGTGCCTCGCAGCGACGGTGTTTGCAGTTGATGTTTCATTCCGAACTTTTTGACCGCTGTATTGGGTTTAGGGTTTAGGGTTTAGGGTTTAGGGTTTAGGGTTTACTGTATACCTGTGGATCCAACCACCTATGTTGCAGGTTATGAAGGTCATGCAGCATGCACATAATTACATTACTCCAGCATCTCGTAAGCCCCAGACCACACGAGGGTTTAGGGGCTTAGGCTTATAAGCTTATCGGTTTGAAGTGTAAACACAGACCGTCTATAAACCCTAGACCCTGAACGCTCGATTCAAAGAGCCCTTAGCTAACCCTGAACTCTAAACCCTACACCTGAACCCTATATTATGAGCCCTAACTTCTGAGTTCTTCTCTCGGAAATTCCGAGAGAAGGGTCGAACACACCTGGAGGTTACCGAAAATAGGCGACGCTACTATAGAACCCTGAATAGTAGGATCCTCACTATATAAGGACCCCCAAAAATGTACCCCTACTTTTCGGAAACACGAAACCCTAAACGGTTTATAAAACCCGTATAGATAGCTTTAAGGAACCCTTATAGATCCCTTTGAAGGTACCCCTACTTTTCAGAAACTCCCACCTCAGAGTCAACGCATCGCACACTGAAAGAACCAGTCCCGGGGCCGAAGACCGACCAACGGCTTAATTCCCTAAGGGCCCATGTACTCATATAGCTATATACATAGGGTTCCTTTAAGGGTACCATAAGGGCTCCTTTAAGGGGTAAGGGTTTAGGGTATAAGGGGCCATGTACTCATCTAGCTATATACATTGGCCTTAATGCAGTCCCTATATAGGTACATTGGGGCCCATGTACCTCTATATGGGTACATGGACCCTTAGGGTTGGGCCTTGCATTAGGATTGCAGGTTTACTGTCTACTACAAGGGTTCCTTTCAGGGTCTACTGCAAAGGATCCATAAGCGTTAGATGACGCGGCCCTAAGCTTACAAGCCTTGAGCCCTAAACTTCCTAAACAACTTAACCCCCCAAACCCTAAACACTAGCCGGAGAGAGCCAAGCGTTGTGCAATGCAAGCAAGCTTAGACTCCCCTTACTAAGGCCAGAGAGAGTGCTTATGAGGCGAGTGTCTGTCTAGCTGCCTGTCTGCCCGTGCATCTATCTGGTCTATCTATCTCTTATTAATGAGTATGCACACACACACACACACACGTGTATGCAAATGAAGCTGTGAACGTATGTTTGGTTGTGTGTCGGCTTGTTTGCTTGCTTGCTGTCTTGGACTGTTTGTTTGATATGTATATAAATATACATAAGATAGATAGATAGATAGATGGATAAAACTGAACAATCACATCCAGATGTATACATATCTATATATATATATATGTATGCATGTTTACATGTGACGCACATGCGTGTATGCACACGTACATACATACGTACATACATACATACATGCATATGTATATGTAAACGTGAATGTAAACGTAAATGTATATGTATATGTGTATGTACATGTAGATGTATATGCATATGTACTTATTTATTTATTTATGTCATGCAATTCATTACCTCACATAGCTAGGATGTATACACACATTTGTACATATACATATACATATATATATATATATATATATATATATATATATATATATATATGTATACACATATGTGTCACACGTGTTGGGTTTGATTTGCAGAGCGCCTGAGAGCCGCCAGTGCTCTGGAGCCACCTCGGCGGACTGTTGTTAACATCGGGCTAGGAGCGGTAACGCCGTAATCGAGGGCTTACAAAGGACCTCATTGGGCGGCGGTTTAGGGTTTAGGGTTCAGGGTTTAGGGTTTAGGGTTCAGGGTTTAGGGTTTAGGGTCGCCCAGCCCTCGACTACTTTTGGCGCCGTCTCATTCACTTTGTTAAAACGGCGCAGAGCCCTGTACGGCCTAAATCCAAGCTTCCAGGGCCTACAGTCTCACAGTTTGGGTTCGTGAGGGATATCGGGCAAACAACCCTGGTTCGGAGCTGTAAGTTAGCGCATTTGGTTTATCCCTCAAAGGCCTAAAGCCCGAGCGGCCCTAAAACCTAAAGCCCAAAAAGCACCAGTATCATAAAGGACCGAACTTCATAAAGGACCGAACCTCCTATGACGCAACGGCAGCCTTAGACAGAAGCCGCTTGAAATTTTGCATGACAAGCACACAAACATTATCAGGGAGACATCATGTAGACTCCTGACTATTGATTCACACTTACTCCATCAGGACGTACTAGATATATCTAGATATCCCTAGCCTAAGACCTCCGAGACAGAGCGGTTCTGACCAGTTGTCTACGTTAGTCTACCAGGGGGTTCACGTACACTACCAGTATGGCATAAGGCCGCGAAAGACCATGCAAACAATGGCTTGAAGCCCTTAATTCGATAATTGTAGTAGACACCCACCCTCTAGGTACTCTTGAGTTTCCAACGCCCGCGCCTGTCATCCCCCCAAAACTTCCGATCAGCTCCTTAACACGAAGCCGCTTTAGGGTTTGTGTGGTTGTCGTTTCAGGACTTTTGAAATGCAATCAAAGCGCAGGGCAAACCCCATCTACGAGGCTCACATGCGATGAGCCTGTAAGGAAAACTGAGGCTTCAGGGCTGATAGATGATATATATATATATATATATATATATATATACACACACATATACATATGCATATGTATATGTACATGTAGATGTAGATGTATATGTCTATGTGTGTTTGTATCTATTCGTTAAATAAACATATATGTGCATATAGTTATACTTGTACATTAAATGTTCAATACTTTCTACATAGATGTGCAACAAACTAGAGCATCATCACAGGTGTGTGCTGAGCCGCCCGGTGTCCAGCTCGCCGGCAGGGAGTGGCAGGATCTGCCCGGCTGTGGCTTCTCTTAGCTTACCTTGGGTTAGTAGGGAATGGAGGAATGGTGTACAATTATTACTGCCATTACTACCATTCTTCTGTTCCCTACTCACCAAAGGTAAGTTAGGAGCTAACGAGGCTTCGCTAGGTTCCTATTACCCTAAGGGTCCATGTACCCATATAGAGATACATGGGCCCCAATGTACCTGTATAGGGACTACATTAAGGCCAATGTATATACTATATGAGTACATGGACCCTTAGGGTTAGGCTTAGGGTTCTAGTTCTGGGGTCATGGGTTGCGGGCTGAACGGGACTAGTATGGTTTGGTGCGGCTTCTTCTTTCAGGTTCTGTGGTGCAAAGTTGCAGTGCGATTTTGTTCGCCTGCACTGACGCCATGCAGCTGTAGAAGAACATGTTGAGCAGTAGGGACATTGACACGGATTCTGACTTCAGGCTTACAGGTGTTACAAGAAAAGCCTGCGCAAGCTCTTTGTGATTCTGAGATCATATCATGCATTTTTTCAACACGGTACCCCGGACGATAACGTTTGCTCCGTTGAGTGTTTTGCATCCAGCCTTCTGTTTCCAGCGGCCACCCGAACCCTAAACCCTGAACCTCAAAACCCTCAATCCAGCTCTTGAACCTTCAATCCCTAAACCCTAAACCCTAAACCCTAAACCCTGAACCCTAAACCCTGAACCCTGAACCCTGAACCCTAAACCCTGAACCCCTAAACCCTAAACCGCCGCCCAATGAGGTCCTTTGTAAGCCCTCGACCCGGTGCCAAAATCTTAAGCCTTTGACCCTTGGTCTGAAGCTCTCGACCCCGAAATCTTAGCCTTAAGGGTCCATGCTGTCGTTTAAATAATACACTTCGGCCGTTAAGAATCCCTATAATTACTTTAGGGTCAGAGTATATAGCATATGGGCACGGGGACCCTCACTGTTGATGGACAAAATCCTGCATGACGCTAAGGACTCTAAACTATGGGAACTATGGCATACTCCAAATAACGGGTAATGCAGGATTTATATCGTCAACAGTAGGGATAGGCGAACTGCACGAGCAAAGACCCTGACAGAAAGGCTGGCGGCCTCGAGGGCCAAAGGCGAATCGTCCTCACAGATCTTCACTAAACTTACCTTTGGTTAGTAGGGAATGGAAGAATGGTAGTAATAGTAGGTATAATTATACCCCATTCCTGAATTCCCTACTAACCAACGGTAAGTAGACTAAGTTGCCTCACAGTTCTTGCCATTTCTGATGTTTCTGGGTTGAGGGTTTTAAGTTCCGGGTCATTTATCAGGGTTTCGGGATGTGCATGTTGTGGTGAGTCGGCCATGGAGTTTCGGCCCTAGGGCCTAGGGTGTAGAAGTGCTAAAGCCTGTCACACTGATTGGCTCTAGGGATCTGGACTCACCTCTGAAACTGATTTTGCGACCGCGGCCCCCGAAAATACATCTATCAGCTGTACCACGACTTTTCACTTGAGCAGGACCGCGATTACAGCAACCCGCGCGAATCAGAATCGTCTGTGACCACCACAATGCTCAAAGGAAGAGCAGAAGCAAGAGCAGCAGCTGGAAAAATAACAAAAGCAACAGCAAAATCAGAGCAAGCGTAGCAGGAAGAGCAAGAGCAAGAGCAAAAGAAACAGCAAAGGCCTGAGCAACAGCAGGAGTAAGAGCAAGAGCAGGAGAAAGAGAAAAGGCAACCACAAAAGTAGGAGCAAGAGCAGGAGAAACAGAGAGAGCAGGCTCTTGTTTTTGCTCCTGCTCTTGCTTTTGGTCTTGATGCTGCTCCTGCCCTTACCTCGGATGATTGCGGGAGGACTGGCCCAAAGGATACCAAATGTGTTTTACAATTACAGCGTGTGTTTGATGCAGAGGGGGAATGGATTACTACTACTGCGACTACTGCTACTACTACTACTACTACTACTACTACTACCACTACTACCACTGCTACTACTTACCACTAGTTACTACTACGTCCTCGTACTTACTACTACTGTACTTACTACTACTTTTACTACTCACTACTTGCTACTCACTTCCTTTGTGCTCACTTCTCGCTTCTTACTACGTGCTACTTGCTACTAAGTAAATACTTACTACACTATACTGAACACTTACTACTTACGACGACCACTACTCAGAAGCCTATAAACGCCAAAATACTGAAACAAATCTTCACCAACGCAATGTAGAGCCACACATCGAAGCCTGGGGCCACCCGTCGCAGATCTCCACATTTGCCTCCTCGGCAACAGGCTTTAGTTCAAGATGGCTTCTCGGATTTAGGGTTTGGTCATTATGGGCTGTGGGATTAGTTTAAGTGTGTTTGTTGTTGAGCTAAAGCTTGGGTCTATAACTCTTCATCAATGTGGGTGAGGGCCTAGGGTGTGGCAGGTCGGGTGTTGGGGCTTGGGGCTTAGCCGCTGTCTGGTTTTGCATGAGCGAGCGGTCGCAACAATGCATGCTTTGTGTTCATTAGGCTGGCCTTTGAAAGCTGGTGCAGACAGAATCCTCCAAAACGCGAGACGGGCACGTAAAGCACACCCCAATGGTATTCCCGATCATGCTCCCACCGGTGCCGTCTGCGGCACCAGCCCTAAACCCGACTCTATAAACACTACACGAACAACTAACTCTGAAAGCCACAAACGACGCGTAAAATACTCTCAAAGAATTTGTACAGCTCCAATAAATGAGGTCTTGGGCGGTTTTGGTGTTGTTGTGGGTGCCTGTGACCTCAACTGAATGAAACCCGGGGAATCCTATGATGAAGGATCCCAAAGCGTCAACACTTGCATAACCCTCAGCGCGGATTTCGACCCTAACTACCAAAAAACACCGGTTTTACCCGAAACCCTAATAGCCTCAGCTATGTGGAAGGTATGCGCGTGATCCTGGGAACCGAGACACAAGCTTACAGTACCGTAGCACGCCGCTTTTTGTTGGGATCGCATACATCTGCATTAAGGACACGAAAACTAACCCTATATACCCTACAAGCCTTTACGAAGACAAGCGCCTCCTTCGGCGCATCCGCCCCAGTCCACAAACCGGGACAGGAGGTCTGAGCAAGATTTTGCTTCGGCTTGGTGGCTTAAGGTTGGAGGACCAATATGTTCAGGTGTAGGGTTCAGGGCATGGCGTTCAAAGACCATGCTAACTAAGGCTGCGGGGCTATGTTGACCATCCGGCTCAAGCAGCATCCAGTCCGCGCAGTCCGTGACATATCTTGGGGAGGGCTTAAGGTTGAAGCTCAGGGTTCAAGTATGCCGAGCTTTCGTCTTGGAATGTCCCCCTACCCACGCTGGATCAACTCGCTGGCTATGTTCATGTGGAGTCTCAAGAGCTGGCGAGAGAACAACAGGCCGATTTTAGAGTATTGGGTTTGGGGTTTAGGGTTTAGAGTTTTGGTTTTTGGATTTAACCCGAAACCCTAAACATAACTCTTCCTGTGGAATCCGTGTCGCCACTGCCATCAGGGCCCTTTGAAACGTAGTCTGTCCGATCAGCATCCCTCATGCGGAAGGGGCTGCCAACCCGTTTCTTGCCGAAGCCGCCTTTCGTCCTTCGCCTCGTATGGATTTAAGTTGATTGGGCTTTAAGTTTCTGGCCGTCTTGGTAAGTAGTCGAATCTTACACATCACTGCCCCTTGGGATATGCTACAGCACCCTGTAGCTCAGATCCGATCCTGGACCTAACCCGCCCTTTCTGCCACAAAAACTAGGAACACACAGAACGACGTAAATTCTACCGCCACCTCCAGCGACACATATACGTACCCCTGAAACCTTAACCCAAAGCCCCAGGAAGCCCGCAAAGAGCGTCAGAGGCTCCCTTAATCTACAAAAGCCCTAAGGGTCCATGTTCCTTGGGGTATACCTGCCCTTAAACCTGGGGCCAAAGTATAGACTATTTAGGTACATGGACCCTTAGAAAAACTCATACATAAACTCCGAACCTGGCCCTAAACCACCTTAACCCCGACTACCCTTTTTAAGGACTGATACAAGGAAATCATAATAGGGAACCCTAAAAAAGGTAGGTTGCTTCAGGGTCAAGGCAGGTTTCAAAAATATGTTGGGGCCTCCGTTTCCGCCATGGCCGCCAGCGCTGCGCGGACGCGGCAGCGCTCGGGCCCGACGAGGACCAGGACGCGAGCAGTCCTGCGTGTCCAGGACAAGAGGGCGCGCATAAAAGTGCAGCTTTTGTGTGTGTGTGTGTATATTTGCATGTGTATATATATATATATATAATATAATATAATATATATATATATACACACTTCACATTCTTGATCTGTTGGTTTATAGGTTTGTAAATGTTGTAACACTGAACAAGCATAATTCAATGTCATTTGTAGTCAAACTGTAAAGGGCTTCAAGATGGCTCGGGTTTAGTGTGTTAAGGGTCTGCGCTGGGGCTGTACCTAAACCCTGCAAAGTAGGTAAAATAATTAATGGCCCAATACCCATAAAAAGGCTATTATTCTACATACTTTGGGGGTCCGGGTAGTGGTTTCCAAGGTGTGTGGCTTTGGCATGTTGCGTGGCGTATATTTTGTAGGGAATTGGCTTTTGTTTAGGTGTTTAATGTCTTGAAGTTTTTCAGGGTTCTGAGTTTATTAAAAGCCATGGGTTTTAGAGCCTCAGGGTACTGGAGTTTCTCGAATTCAGACTTACGGAGCTGTCGCGCTCATGGCTTACTTTGTACATCCACTTACCTACTATCTTCTAAATTTCTAGACTGTAACCGAGGAGGCCGAAGATACGCACAAATTAAGACTGTCAAGCCCCATCGCCCATACAGGTTACTGACGGTTGAATAGCATTTTGTGGTACAGTACAACGTAATTTGTTCTTCTAAAAGGAAATACAAGTCAGCAGGGATACTGTTGTCAGCCATCCCGAGCCCAATACTCTACACCCTAAACCCCTAAACCCTAAAACCCCAAACCCAAAGCCATATGGGTAGTTGTCAAAATTAGGGTCCCATTTGGGTCCTTATTATAATACGGCACCTATAATTTAGGGGCCAAAAAAAGGGACCCCTATTCTAACAACTACCCATATAGTTACTACACTCCTAAACCCTGAATCCAAGAGGGCCTTTAGCCACCCAAGGGCTTTCAACCTAAGACTTCCTCAGCTCTCCAGGGTTTAGGGCTTTAGGGTCTAGGCGTTTAGGGGGTTTAGGGTTTATTTAGGGGTTTAGGGTTTAGGGGTCCAGGGTTTAGGTGTTAGGTGTTTAGGGCTTTAGGGGTTTAGGGTTTAGGGGTTTAGGGGTTTAGGGTTGATTTAGGTGTTTAGGCTTGAGGGTTTAGGGGTTTAGGGTTTATTTAGGGGTTTAGGGTTTAGTGTTCAGGGGTGTTTAGGGAGCGAACTCCCAAAGCGCCTGAGATGCTCAGCCCTCGGGGCCACCGAACGAAGCCGCACTTGCTCCAAGGACACCTTCCGCTCTCTCTGCTTGGCTTACCTTAACCCTGAATAACCTACCTTTTTAGGATTCCTTGTCATGATTTCCTTATATAAATCCTTAGAAAGAGGTAGATCCTTCAGGGTTAAGGTGGGGTTTAAGATTTGGGGGTGCAATTTGGGGTCCTGCAATTCGCGGACCCCCCTCTAAATTTTATGGTGTCCGGTTATCAACATTCTACCCTTAGAGGTTCCTCACAATCACGACTCTTCTATTGGAGGTCTACAGTAGAAGCCAGAAAGTTGGAATATCATTATCGTAACCCCTTTAAAGTAAATTATAGGGTATCCTACCATGAAACCATATTCTAACTTTCTGGAGTTCCCTGTAAGGTCAAGGTAAGCCGGTATATCAGAACTCCTTCGGGATGACTTACATAAAGGCTCTATGGGTCTCTGTTTCAGAACCCAAAAAACCAACATTGGGTTTTGCAGATAGGGTTTTGCACCCTTACACCCCAGTTTCACATGCTAAGCCCGGAAATACACGATCAGACCCAAACCGTCTGTAATCTTTGCGTCCACCAGAACTCCAGAGTGCCCTGTCCTGCCAAAATGCCCTGTGCATCCTTCATAGTGGGTATATTTCGGCACAGTGGGTAGGTAAAGTGGGACGGTTAAGGTACAAGCCTGAAGCTCATAGGGTGGGGTTGAGGGTTTGAATCCCAACCCGAAACCCTAAACCCTAAACTCCAAACCCAACCCGAAACCCTAAACCCTAAACTCCAAACCCAACCCGAAACCCTAAATCCCGCTGTCGCCTCATCCTGGCTCCCGTTGTAGTCCCAAGTGATCTGCGCAGTCTCCTCACGGAGCCAAGGGTGGATGATATAAATCCTGCATGACCCATAATAAGGAATATACCATAATTCCATAGTTTAGGGTCATTAAGGTTAGATTTACCAAAAGCTAGACCAAACATGCTTACATACAATATATAGATGTAGCTCACAAGTCTTAAGATCCGCCTCTGCAATCCTGAGTAAAGCCCGTTAGCTGGTCGAAGCCTGCGCCAGAAAGCTTAACTTACCTTACGTGGAGGCTCACGGGTACTTATAAGTAGATGTATAAGTCCGCTAGAATGGGTTTAAATGCTACGTTGAAGGCAGTACATGGGAGTTTCCAATGAGGGGTACCTTAATTTGTGGTCCTGATACTAAGGATCCTACTATTTAGGGTGCTATATTAGGCTCCCCTATTTTCGAAACCCCCACAAGCTGCTAGCCTGCAACTGTTGACTCTGCAGCTGTGGTTTGGAACTGTAGAAATTCCTAGTTATACTCCCACTTATCACTTCCCATGGGCCTCCAAGTAATCCCTGTAGAGCCTACTTTGGCCAAAAACTCGAAACTCTGCAAACCGGAACCTTTGTAGAAAACTTAGAGCCCTCCCTTGCAAGGCCTACAGCTTCGAACCTTTTGGGGGCTTGAGCTGTAGAGCCTCCCAAACCGAACACCATGAATGGGCCCTAACAGGCCATCCATGGTTGATGCATGTGGTCTTGAGGTCATTTCGTGGCTCCCCTCAACTAAGACACCATACAGCCACTGGGCACTAGGGTTTAGGATTTATCGGCCTTAGGCTTGAGGGTCTATAGCTGCGGTCTTCGACACGAGCTTCAAGGTGAGTGCATGGTCGCGGCCTTCCATATAAACTGTTGACGGCACTATGATTCTACAGCTTCAGCGGTGCAGACACGTTCATGCTCTTCCCTTTTGTTTCCTAAACCCAAAACCCTAAAACCCTAAACCCTAAAAACCCTAAAAACCTTAAATCCTAAAACCCTAGAACCCTAAACCCTAAAACCCTAAAACCCTAAACCCTAAACCCTAAACCCTAAACCCTAAAACCCTAGAACCCTAAACTCTAAACCCTAAGACCCTAAACCCTAAAATCCTAAACCCTAAGCCCTTAACCCTAAAACCCTAAAATCCTAAGCCCTAAACCCTAAAACCCTAAACCCTAAAACCCTAAAAACCCTAAACCCAAAGCCCTTAACCCTAAAACCCTAAATTCCTAAGCCCTAAACCCTAAGCCCTAAACCCTAAAACCCTAAAGCCCTAAAAACCCCAAAAGCCCCAAAAAACCCTAAACCCCAAAACCCCTAAACCGTGGAAACAAACTCCATGGCGCAAAAGCCTCCAGGCGAGCGATCAGCTTCGCAGAATGCCAGGAGCCCCGGTACTGCGCCTGGCTGGGGCTTCAGGGCTTTAGGGTTTCAGGGCTTTAGGTGTTTAGGTGTTTAGGGTTTAGGGTTTATTTAGGGGTTTAGGGTTCAGGGGTCTAGGGTTTAGGTGTAGGGTGTTAATTGCTTCAGGGTTTCAGGGCTTTACTGCTTCAGGGTTTTAGGGCCTTGGCGGCTTCAGGGCTTTAGGGCTTGAGGGCTTCAGGGCTTTAGGGTTTTTGGGGCTTTGGGGCTTTAGGGGCTTTAGGGTTTTTGGGGCTTTAGGGTTTTTGGGGCTTTAGGGATTTTGGGGCTTTAGGGTTTTAGGGCTTGAGATTTTCTGGCTTTAGGGTTTTAGGGCTTCAGGCTTTTGGGGTTAAGGGTGTTAGGGTTCAGGGTATAGGCTGTTTGGCGTCTAGGGGTGCGGAACTGGCGCCCAGGTCTTTAGGTAAGTTCTTCACCCTAAGCCACAGCTTACCCTAAGTCGTCTACATCGCAATTATAACGAAACTCGATTAGCTGGACCCATATGGGTGGTTGTCAGTATTACGGCCCCTTTTTGGGTCCTTATTATAATACGGCACCTAATATTTAGGGTACCCCAAAAAGGGACCCTAATGTTGACAACCACCCATATGCGAAACAAGTTGTGACGACTTGCAGTTTGGTCAGAAGACCGAGAGACCAGAGAGCTTCGGTAGCATCCAATGTACTGCTGATGATCTAAATCGTGCATTACCTTACGGACACTAAACTATGAGAATTATGGTATACTCCTTATTATAGGTCATGCAGGATTCAAATCATCAATCGTAGTTACGCCCCGAAACCACGAACCCTCGACCAGCTCTGCGGCCAGCGCGGTCGTTAAGCGCCCCAGGCGTCTTCTGGCGCAGCGAAACTGCAGCACTACATGCTTTGGGGTTTGGGGTCCTCAAAGCACATTCGGGGCCTAAGGTGTAAGCACTGATTGAAGAGTTTTTCAAAGAGAACCAACAAATTGCTCTTGTCCTTCAACAGGAGCGCTTACAGGCAGTACATGTGCCTAAAGCGGCACGCTCTTTAAGTGGCTGACAGAAGGATAAGCACAACCCTACCCTGAACCCTAAACCTTAAGTAGCATAGGCTAAGGACCCCTTAACAAGGCCCCTGTGGCCTCCAAGACGGCCCCAGGCTGCCACGACGCCTCTCGAGCGCTCGCAATGTCAGACATCACCGTCAACTACTTAAAGGATTATGGGACTTAGTAACTAGAAGTTATTATTAGGGTAACTAATATACTTATAACCCCAATTAGAGTACTTATAACCTTACTTACTAAGTCCCATGAGCCTCCAAGTAGGGCTAGGGTTTACGATGGCGATGATGATGACGACGTCACAATTCCTGGATAGGGTTTATATAGGATGACGATAACAATGATGATGATGATGATGATGATGATCATCATCATCATCATCATCAACATGCTGATGATGATGCTGGTGATGATACCGACAACGGTGATAATGATGCCAAAGATAGTAACGATAACGCCAGGGTATGCTATGGCGTGATGGATAGATTAGGATGAGATGGAATGGCAAAGGATGGCGTAGTAGAGGAGCCTCTAGGAGAGACGATGCAACAGAACAGAATAGGGGGTACATGTGTGAAGATCAGGCCGTTCCGTTGGCGTTTCCCCAAAATGACAAGAGAAAACCACCAGTGGAACAGAAATTGCCTTCGGCATAGTCTTGGCAGTCATTGTAGCTGAAGTTTTGGTAACTTAAAATAAATCCTTTAGCAAGAGTCCGGGTTCCTACGACCCAAACGCAAGTCAAGGAGCTGCAGCTGCTGCTCCAAAACATCATCCATATGGGTTTGAATAATTAGAGATGGGTTCCTTGTGGTCTATAGTTACTAAAAAGAATCTATAAGGGTACTATAATATGGGGACCCTATAAGACTTGGAATAGGGTTTTGGTGCCCTTTATATTACAAGTATAATAAGGACCCCCCCCCCCTCAAACAAAAAAAACAAATAATATTGGTAATTTTTTCAGCCCCTAAATTAGCAAGAGAAACGAAGAAACCCTGATCCCTCTCCGAACCCGAAGACCTAAAATCCTGAGCTCCATGCGCTTGCCTCGTCCTTGCGACGTGGAGCCGCGCTGTTCGGCGGCAGCCAAAAACCTAACACACCTGGCTCCGAGCAAAAAGTCCCTACCTACAGTAGAAGCCCAAAAGTTGGAAACCTCATAGCCTCGATCCTTAAGAGTAATGTATAGGGAATCCCAGCAGTATTTGGCCTTAATCCGGTTTCGATCTTTATGGGGTTTCCTGTAGACCCTCAAAAGTAGGTAAGGTGACGGCCCAAAACCTATTAAAGGCCATTATTCTACATACTTTGGGGGTCCAGGTAAGCGCTAAACGGGCCTAAACCCTGAAGGGTTTAGGATTTGGTGTTCCGGACTTCATTCGGGTTTAGGGCTCTGTGGTGCGCATCACTGTACCAGTCGTGTACGAGGTTGCTGTGAGCTTTGACAGGGCCTTGTAGTGGTCGTATAACCGCCTTAAACAGGTTTGGTAAGAATGGTTTTCAAGCATTTCGCAGTGTTTCATAACGGAATGAAAAGTGGCTGTGTAGAACCCCATGCAGGACTAAGTACATACATTTTAGGCACATGGAGGTTTAGGGGTATGCAAGGGTGTGGTGGGCTCTCTGGGTCTGGCAGCCTCCGAGCCAAGGATTACTTCCTGTCCTACCGCTCAAGTTCCTAAATTCTTAATACACATGCTACGCACGTGCACGGACCCTCAGGGCATATCGTAGTTCTGCTTGCCATTGCATACTGAGTCTTTGCCTGGCCTTCAACCCCAGCTACAAGTCGTCTTCGTCGCGAACCTCGCTGGGCAGTAACACCTACACACGTTCCGAAATGACTTCAAACCCTTGCGATGACAAGCAACTCTAAACCCGAAGCCCTAAACCCCAAACCCTCAACCTTTCTCAAGTGATTTGCCGGGCACAGGCCGGGCACAGCTCTGCAGCAAGAACCCGCCTGAATCTTGGTCCATCTTCTGCCTTTGCTTTCAGATTGAGAGTTAGGTTTGGGGGTTTTGGGGTTTAGGGGTTAGGGGTTTAGGGTTTAGGATTTCGGGGTTGTGTGCTAATTTTCTGACAGATCTCTGCTGTTCAGGATTTAAGGATGTTTGACGGTCTAGAAGCAGGCCCACATAGTTGCTTCTTCCGAGCCAGTCGTCGAAGAGTCTCCTCCGCTTTCCGTGATTTCCTCTATACAACTCAAGTCAGACGCGATTAAGATTAAGGTTAAGGGTTAGGGGTTTAGGACTTAATTAGAATTTGAAAATGTTATTCCAGCCATGCAGGCCAGTAGCCCGTAAAGCCCTTTCTGCGCTTTCGTTGTCTAAGCATGCTAACCGCTGTGTGTACTTGTTTTTGTTGCCTTACCTGTTGCCAGGGGAGATTTGTAATTGCCAGGCTTGGGTGGACAACTAATAAGTGTCCGAAGACAACAAAAGTCCCTCCCGAATCCCGGGCTCAGTGGGCTGTTAAGGGTCAGGGTTTGCCACGATGGCCGAATTTAGTGAGATCCCCTCATCGTCGGTATTCTAACGGCCCTTCTACTAACCCTTCTGGCAACCCGTTATGCAGCCCCCTAAGGGGACTATGGGGTCCTATAATGGGGTTCCCTTCTAGAAGCCTCTAGTACCCTGAAAGGGGGCCGTATTATGGATCCCTATATTCTGGAATCCTTCTCTTTAGAGTTTACGAAGTATGGCTTTAGGGTGTCTGGGTTTTAGGTATTTAGGGGCCTGAATAATGCCAGTATGGTTTTGGTGCAATAGGATAGTTGATCTAGGAAAGTATAGCGGAATATGACTTGGGGGTAGCAAGGCCGTATACCGCATGGCTTCGGGGTAATATGACAAATCTCCAACGTATTCACCTGTACTTTAGGGGCCACGAAAATTGCCACTACTATTTTGGAGGTTCCTCATTATATTTATAGGATAATATACCCTCAAACCCTATTGCAATTTTTGTCTGTTTATTAAGGCCCCTATATTAAAGCAGGGTCTCGGGCAACGTGGAGGCAGACCGTGGCAGCTCTGATGGTCAAACCCAGGTCGGCAAAGTTCGGCCGGTGACTTGCAGCGAGGGTTTTGGATTTTGTGTTTGGGGTTCAGGTTTGGGGTTTACGGTTTAAGGATTTAAGGTTTATAGGGTTTGGGGTTACTAAGGCTTCGGTTATGGGTTTTGCGTTAAGGTTTAGGGATTCAGGTTTTTGATAAAGGTTTAGATTTAGGATTTAGGTTAACCGACCGGTTTGGGCTTGCAAAAGACTAGAACCTGGCAGCTCAAAGGCTGCGACGGTTCAGGTCAACTCTAGAAACCCGGTGCTTCACGCAGTGGGTTCCTACTGCTGATGGACAAAATCCTGCATTACCCATTATAAGGAATATACCATAGTTCCCAGAGTTTTGAGTCCTTGGAGTCATGCAGGATTTTGTCCATCAGCAGTATGCTGTGTGTTTACAAGGTAAATGATCTACAACAGCTCTGGTGGAAATTCTGAAATACTATAGATATGTCCTCTAAACCGATAAACCCGCATCATTAGAGCAGCTCGAAGCACGAACATCCCGAGCCCCTAGAGTCCATCGGCCTCAAACCTCAGGCCTGGGTAGAGGCACACCGCAGCAAGCAAGAGTAGCGCCAAAACCATATATGGGAGTTTCCGAAAATAGGGGACCCTAACGAACTACCCTCAATTGTAGGATCCTTATTATAAGGAGGTTTGTGCCTGGCCCATTGCCCTTGGCCCATGGCAAGCACTCTACAGCAGGCAGTTCAGCGAGGCCACGGATCACCGCCCGCTCCGAAGGCGCGTCCCGAAAGTGTCGGTCTATGGCCCGGCATACCTTGACCAACATGCGACCAAGTCGGCTGGAGCCTAGGTCCGGGGCTGAATGACCGAGTTGGAACTGGCACGCAGGCAGCCCTGCTGCGTCAGGGCATGCGCCACACACACTCCACCGTCACCCGGAGGCGGCTGGCCCCAGAATAAGGTACCCCTATTTTCGGAAACCCCCATGTCAGCCTCCAGGGCCTACGGAACATGAGGCCTACTGCGCAAGCCTTAAACTGCCTCAGAATGCGTAAGCCCTGAAAAACGACAAGAAAACAACAGCAAAGACAGGGTCGTCATATATGAACACCTGAAAACTGACCATGTCCGAAAGAAACTGGGTTGGCCTTTAAACACCCTGAACAACATTTATATATAGGGTCCCTTATAAACCCAAATAAGGAAAATAAAAATGTCCTAAAATGCAACCTAGATCATGCAGCTCAGATGCAAAGTATCCCGCACCGCTTGAACGGCGACCTTGGGCACTCGCAGGTGGGACGACCAGTCCTCGCCAACGCCCCAGTCACAGTAAGAGCCTATAATAGGGCTACTATTAAAGTCCTACGATATCTATGTTATGAATCTTATTCAACTATTACTGAGTGGGGGCCGTATATAGCCAACGCCACAGTCACAGGAAGGAGGAAGAACATCAGACAATAATTGGAACAGGGTTTGGGGGTTCATCAAACTATATACCTGTATTGGGACTATAGGGGGAACCATGCCTGATAACTACACTATTCCTAAGTATTCCGACCCCCCATGATACCATGAAGATCCCGCAGGCTCGCGAGCACGTGCGCCTATGCTACGAGCTTGAGGATGATTTCGCTAGGGGTACGGTAGACTTCCGAGCATGAGGACTTGGAAACCTCAGGAGTGACAAACAGGAACTCAAGAATGCCAGGTTCCTGAATCGCCCCTTAAATATAAGGGTACCCTGTTTCCTACTCGGTGTTATAGGGGAACCAACGAAGAGGAAGGGCAAAAGGGCACCACTGGGAAACCTACTTGGAGGATCATGGGACTTAGTAAGTAAGGTTATAAGTACCATAATTGGGGGTTATAAGTATAGTTACCCTAATAGTAACCCCCAGTTACTAAGTCCCATGATCCTTTAAGTAGAATGTCATATGGGGAAACCTCAGAAGATGAAGGCGCAAAATGAAGCCTAAGCCAAATGGACCCCGTGCCCTGTACTGGGCTTTGAAGTAACCCAGGAGAAAGAAGTCTTTCCTGAGTAGTACCCTGTTCTAAAGGGTTCCTTTAAAGCATTCTACAAGGGATCCTGAAGGGGTTCTACAACGGATCTTTGGGGGTTTAGGGTCTACTAGGTTCCTGAGTCTAGACTTTTATTTATGATGGTTCCCTTTGAGTAATTGAGTAACAGGTTCCCCAAAAAGTATTGAAGTATGGTACTCCAAAGCCCCGTGAAGGTAGCCGTGACGCAAAAACATCCTTTCGCGCTTGACACTGGTCTAACCAAGCAAACAAGCCCTGCCAACCCCGAACTCTAAACTCTCGAGACCCTACTTGTCCAATAACCCAAGGACATGATAGGCCGCACTTTTTCGATTTTCGGGTTCAAGGACTGGGGGGGGGCTTACGGATTACGATGCAGAGTAACACAAACATCGAAGAACCTATAAAAGTTTGCAGGGCTGGTATTGGGAACAAGCAACACATGTGTATGTGTGTATATATATATATATATATATATATATACATTATACATATGCACATGCAGAAAACAATAACATGTCATGGATATGTCTATATATATATATATAGTATGTACATGTATGGACAAATAAACACTTCTATATATATATATGTATGTATATACATACCCATACTATACACTCATGCTTTATCTCTGTATATAATACAACTCTGCCCTATCGACCTCAACATGGCCCGCCGAGCCATTAACCCCGAAACCCTTACACCGGAACCACTAACCCTAAACACTAAAACTCTGAACCCCTAAGCCCTGAATGTTTCGAACCTGCCTGGAACTTCCATGGAACCCTTTACGCTTACAGAACCCTTGTAGAACCCATATTTCCTCTTGTAGGATACTGAAAAGAACCCTCATAGAAAACCTAAGTTGGCTATCAGTAGTCTCCTCGAGCTCAGCTGGAATGGTCGGGATGTCGCCGAATGGGCCGACCTGGCAAAAAAAAACGCATCGCGACAACAACTTGAATTGCTGGTGTGCTTGTCTCCGAGTGTGCTTCCAAAAATAGGTTTGAGAACTAGAGGCTTGGAGGAGTTCAGGACTAGGGACGGAGGGGGTAGAAACATGGGGTTTCACAGATCTATACTGATGTTTGGGCGCTCAGTGTCCAGGGCCTCCCCGGTAATCCTACGACGGATCAGGAACGTATGGCGTCGCGGGATCGTTTCCTGCGAACCGACACCCCAGAACCTACATCTCCCTGAGGGTCCATGTACCCATATAGAGATACATGGGCCCCAATGTACCTATATAGGGAATACATTAAGGCCAATGTGTATATACTATATGAGTACATGGACCCTTATGCCCAAAAACCCTCATCGAACCCTTATAGATCCCTTAAAGGATCCCTTATGGTACCCTTAAAGGACCCTTCACTATTTGAGTACATGGACCCTTAGGGTCTTAAACCGGAACCATCAAGGAACCGGCGAAACACCGGCCCTTGCTCGATGCGTCACCAGGCTATCCGGGATGATAGGACGGACTGCCCGCCAGCTTGCGCGTTCTTTCAATGCAGAGTTTCACTATATCTATATCTGCAGCTTTAACCTTTCTAAAAAATATGTGTATGTATATATACATATATATATATATACATTTTTATATATATATATAGAGAGAGAGAGGAGAGACGAATGTGTATGTACTCGTAGCACGTGTCACTCACATGAACCGCTGGTGGCACAGTCCCAAGCAGTTGAATCGCAAACCCTTTGCCCTAAACGCTAAACACTAAAGTCTAAACCCTAAACTCTGTTCCGGGTCTACGATTGACACTACAACTTGTGGGTATATGGGCCTCGAATTAGCTGCGCCGTGCTAAACCCTAGATGTGAGTTCCTTGAATTAGCTGCGTCGTGCTAAACCCTAGATGCGAGTTCTTTTAAGACCGCCAGACCCAAACAACAGTAGTGCTTTTCGATATCCCCATCGGTGTTTACCATAACAATGAAACGACAAATGACCCCTAGGGATTTACCTTTTATACAGCAAGGCATCCTTCGTCAGGTGCCTTCGGGAGGAGATCGAGCAAGCTCCGCGCTCGCCGTCGCTCCTTCACTACTTGGAGAGTCATGTGACTTAGTAAGTAGAGGTATAAGTACCGAAATTGGGGCTATAAGTATACCTACCCCAATGATAGCACCAGCCCCGTTATGTTACTAAGTCTCATGACCCCTTCAAGTAGCATGAACCCCCAGCCTCTCATAGGACTCACACGTTAACTGTTAACGGCTTTCGGTCCACAGACGCTGAACTATATAGGGCATGTTGGCCGTTTAGAGCCTGACCCTCAGGCTCGGCGTCTAAGATCGCCAAAATGGAGTTTCCGAAAATAGGGGACCCTAATAGAGGAGCCTAGATGGTAGGATCTTTATTATCAGGACCCCCAAAAAGCTACCCCTAATTTGCGGAAACTCCCAAATACTGCTTGAGAGAATATTTCGGATTTAGGGCTGGCTCGGATGAGGGTTCTGAGTTCTGGGTTTAAGTCTGCTTGGGGTTTGCGGCCGTAGGGTTTAGGGTTTAGGGTTTAGGGTTCGCTAATGTGCTTTTCTCAGCTAAGGGACCTCGTGAGGACGGCCATGGGGTCCCAAGTTTCTTGAGGAGCCTCTGGGTCCCAAAGGGTCGAAGTAGTCGGGTGTAAGGTTTAATTGGGGGGGGGGGGGGGGGTTAGGGTTTAAGGGTCGAAGTAGTAGTAGTAGTAGTAGTAGTAGTAGTAGTAGTAGTAGTAGTAGTAGTAGTAGTAGTAGTAGTAGTAGTAGTAGTAGTAGTATAGTATATGGGTAGTTCTCCAAACTAGGGCCCCTTTTGGGGTCCCTTTTTTTTGTAAGTGTGCCGTACTATAGATTGAGGACCCAAAATGAGGGGCTCTAATTTAGAGAACTATGCATATAGTTTTGGGGCCGAAATACCTACCAAGTGCCTACTTAGGGTTTAGGGTTAAGGGAGGGCTCAAATAGCTACTAAAGCACCGACTATGATGGTACTTGGATCCTTTGGAGGTGAATGCTCGGCAAGACGTGCTGACGTGCTTCTTTCTATTTGTGGGTGGTTTGGGTTTCATTTGAATTTGTGTATGCATGTAGTCAGAGATTAACCAACAATTTGCATGTGTACATAAGCATACACAGTATAACATTTACACCAAATCGATAGGCAGATGGACAAACAGATCTAACGAACGATCTAACTAACAACAAGGATCGATAAGTAGATACATTGACTGATCACTGATAGACTGGCAGATAGATGAGACACTGACTGATAGCCAGATAGACTGGCAGATAGATCAGATAGATAAACGACGATCCTGTTGCTAGACGGCTCTCTGCCTTGACCATATACTTGTAGCAGCAAAAACCCTCGCCAGAGCCGATTCTGCGATTCTGCGGCTAGGATACCCAGTAACCTAAGAATAAAAAGGCCTCTCTTTTGGGTATTGGGTAACTTTATACGGAACCTAGGACTACAAAAAGGGAACTACTGGAGATCCTAGTCTCCGCAAGACGCACTGCCGCCATGCTGCCACGAGCAAGCACAGGCGTAGAGCACGCAGATATACAGATGGGCACATTTCTGAACGTATTGAACAACACAAAGCCAAAGACACCCCAAAGCCTACAATCCAAATAAATGCCAATAGCAACACCCTCAGCACAAACTAACAAAGAACAACTCCAAGGGATAAAACATGACCCATCCCCTTTCCCAATAGAAAGGGTCCTCCATGTCCCCTCCCAGGATAGCCTTGCGACCTGTGTAGGGTTTACGGTTTAGGATGTAAAACATTAACCCTATAATTTATAAATCCCTAAACCCCTAAACCGAGAACCCTAATTTAGGGAACCCTTTCTGGGAGCTGCACTCCGAGGATTAGACTTTTGCTTTGAGGCTGCTCCCAAACCAATTCTTTCTACGCAGGCATCCCCCAGAAAAGGTCTCGGGTTTGGGTCTCAGGATTTTGTGTCTTCCGGCGTCGGGTTGCAGGGTTTCATCCGCCAGAAAAGGTCTCGGGTTTGGGTCTCAGGTTCAGGGTTTTATGTCTTCCAGCGTCGGGTTGCAGGGTTTCAAATTTTTGAATCGAAGCGCAACCCCTGCAAGGTCAGGAATGGCGCGACTACAGCCCGAGCAATGCTGCCAATTTCAAGGGTTTTGGGCTCAGGGTGTAGTACGTAAGTGTAGTACAGGGGTTTAGTTCGCCATAGCATACGAACACCTAACCCTCAAGCCACTCCTGCCAACCCCTACACCCTGAAGCCCCCTAAACCCTACAAGCCTTAAATCCTCAACTCGACCCTAACCATGTTAGCCCTAAATCTTGTTATTCATATTTCAGTGTAAATTCGGCATTGATTCCGAAGCCAAGCCTAACACCAGGTCCGACTTTGGGAGCGTAGGTAGGGTTTGGGCATATAGGGGTTTATTAGGGGTTAGGGGTTTAGGCTGAGTTTGGTCCTGAATGCTTAGGGTTTACGGCTGATTGAGCTTAGGGTTGACTGTTGAGGGGTTTAGAGTTCAGGGTTGTGCATTCCGCAACAGTATCCAACAAGCGCAATCCGCAGTGCTAACAGTCATCACCGATCATATGTACAACTCAGGATCCAAGACCCGCAACCTCAGATCCCCAAATCCTCAACGGCCCGGTCCCGAACCCTAAACCTCTCGCACTAGGCGCACCTCCAGGAAGAACTTCCAGCACAGCCTCTGACACCTTCGCTACCTGCATCCGGGTGTGCATGTCTGAAGCTACACTCTTTCCAACATGTCCTTTACTCCTAAATCCAAAGCCTGAACCTTAAGCCTTCAATACTAAAACCCAAAACCTGTCTATGCAAGGAAGGATATGGGACCTTATCCTCAGCTTAAGTTTGCCTGGTTTGCAGTCGGTTGGGGTGGGGCGTTTCAACACCTTTGGATTTCATATCTAAGTTGGGACTGAATTTCGAAAACAACTTCAGGTGCAGCAAAGTATGTGCGGATCTGCGCCGTCCGTTCAACCGTTCTGGAACGCTATCAGCCCAAGGCTTTTAGGTTCACCTGTTTCGCAGCTTTCTATCAGGGTTCGATGACGGGGGCTCCATAAGCCTTTGTGGTATACCCTAAATCCTAAACCCTAAACCTCTAAACCTGCTAGGTCCCCTAAGTTCACACACCGAGATCTTAGGTTTTGAACAATCAACCTACACTCCACCCTAAACCCTAAACCCTACAACCCTAAACCCTGCAACCCTAAACCCCTAAACCCTACACTCCCTTTCTGACACGGGTATTTCGCCATGGGCTTTTCCGAGGTCGCTCCGGAGAGAGCTCTCCTCTTCTCCGTCCTTTTGTCAAAGGGGAAAAGGAGGGACCCTTAATGGGGACCCCTACCCTATAGTGAGCTATATAATGGGTATATAATAGCTATATTAAGGGCATATACCTAGGGGTCCTTATTAAGGGTCCCTCCTTTTACCCATGGATTTTGCAAAGCTCTATCTTAAAGGTATAGCTACTCCCAGAGGGTGCAACGGTTGATGATATAAAACCTGCATTACCCATAATAAGGGATATACCATAGTTCCCATAGTTTAAAGTCCTTAAGGTAATGCAGGATTTATATCATCAACAGAAGTACTCCCTAGCTTAGTACTTCAGGGCCTTTGCAGGTATCAACAACCACAAACAAGGACTACTTGGACCCTTAGGGACTTAGTATAGCTACTTTTAACCCCAAATAGGGTACTTGTAACCTTACTTACTAAGTCCCATGATCCTGCAAGTAGGGTGCTGGGTTTGAAGCCAAGGGTTCATGAAAACTAGGCTGCTCTGACATTTGACGTGCTGTTTAAGGTGCTTTTCTCCTAGAGTGCCATGCTGGGCCATGCTGGTGCTCGCAGTCGTAGTTTGTGTTTTACGGCTTTGCAGCATGGCCCCAGATTTGATGAACCCCGCCTGTACCCCACATGCCTGGTCCTGAATTAACCCTAATTCCCCTTGTCCTGAATTAACCATGCATTTCCCCACCTGAGTTTAGCTAAATTTTCCTGGACCCTGAATCAACTCCCTGAACCTAACCCTACACCCTAAATCCCTGAACCCTCAAACCCCAAAACACCTAATGAATCCCCACCTATCGGGAAGGTTTAGCAGTTTAAGAATAATAGTACAGCCCTATAGGTCCAAGTACCCAATTATCATATACTCCCCAAAATAGTAACCTACATGACTATTATCCCAAACCCGAGTACCTAATGATTGGGTCCTTTGGACCCTTAGGGCAGAGGGACCCGCAGAACCCTAAACCCTAAACCCTAATATACGGTTGATGATATAAACCCTGCATGACCCATCATAAGGAATATACCATAATCCCCATAGTTTAAGGTCCTTAAGGTAATGCAGGATTTATATCATCAACCTAAACCCTAAAACCCTATAGATCCCTTAAAGGAGCCCCTTAAAGGTACCCTTATAGATCCCTTTAAAGGAACCCTAGGATTTATATCATCAACCGTAGTACCCTTAATAGGGGCGCCTTGCTCACCCGTTCGGACCAGCCGGTGCTGCTGCGCGATTCGGGTGCCAGCTGCACGGAAACCGCGGCGAAGTCCAGGTCCTCTTGACCCAATGGGTTTCGGGTTAAGTGTTTTTTAAGGGTTAAGGGTTTAGGGCTTTATCTATAGGGTTTTGGAGTTTAGGGTTTAGGGTTTAGGGAACATGCACTACCATTATGGAATGAGGCCCCAACAAATGGTAACCCCCTTGGTTTCTGTGTTTTTGTTTAGAGCTCCTGGTTGCGACTGCTTCTGGAGTGGCTGTATGTTTAGGACGTAAGGTTTAGGGTATATGCATTCACAGTCTATACTGTGGCCTCAGATACTTCTTAAATTGTGACTAACGACTTGAAAGCCAAAGTACAAACGGTGCAAGTACCCGGACACTTTGGGTCAGGGCATGAAAACATACCAGAAAGGTTCTGTTAGGTTCCGGATGTTAGATGATTTTGGGGGGTTTAAGCTTTAGGGGACTACACGGGTTCTCTTCATCGGGATTTGGGGTTTTCATTATGTGGACACTTATGGCTTACACTGTACTGTAGTGGTTCGCAATCTTGTCTAGGTGTCCGCGGCTTGAAAATTCACGCTCCGCAGCCCCAACGCGCGCGACGAAGCATAAACTCCAAGAGCAACCGCCAAACCCTAGGAAGCTCAAACCCTGGCCCTAAACGCGGTAAACCCCCAAAGTCAACGGGGCACCCATAAATAAGGGTTACAAAGGAGCCCTTAAGGAACCCCCTGAAAAGAAGCCCAGGAAAGGACGCCTCGTCCGGTGATCGCTCCTGACAAGCGTCGTAGATGCATTCAAATTGCACGGGGCTCTTAAGAAACGAGAGTATACCATCTTATACTATATTGCGGTATACTCTAGTATGTAATATCATAATGTCATGTGTGGTATCATCTGCTGAATTCAGCCCCTGCATCAGTCACTCCATGAATACCGCTTGCAGCTACGCTGACGCTTAAAGGAGATGTCTTACTGAACCTTAAGCCCAACATCCCACATGCCAAGTCCCAAAAACACAAACCCTCGAGCCTCAAGCCTTCCTTGGATCACCGGCTCGGGCAACCTGTTATTCCAAGCATACTCTTTGCACAGGGACCAGATTCGGAACACCTGTACTGAAACCTCCAATACAACCTTCAATATACCCTGGCAAAAACACCCAACACAACTTTGCGACGCTTCATGCAGCCCTTGATTGCACACAGAACACAATACAACCTTCCACACAATGGCCCAGTGTGCCTAGTAAGACAAGGACTACTTTAAGGCCAATGTATATACTATGTGGGTACATGGACCCTGAGGGTAGGGCGACTGTAAAGGAAGCGTATCAGTTGCCGCTCAACCCTTAACTCACCAAACATTTGCATTAGAACTGAACTTAACCCTGAACCCCAGACCCTAATCCCCTATAAACCCTAAACCCGAAACTTACCAAACATTTGCATTGGGACTTAACCCGGCCCTTGACCCCCAAACCCTAAACCCCCTACCCTAGACCCCTATTAAACCCTACACCTAAACCCAAAACCCTGAACCCCCTATAACCCCTTAAGCCTCTTACCTAAACCCTAAACCCCTGTAAACCCTAAACCCACCCCCTGTAAACCCTAAATCCCTGCAAACCCTAAACCCTGAACCCTAAACCGCTAAACCCTCAGCCCTAAACGACTATAAACCCTAAACCCTGAACCCTGAAGCCCCTACACTCGAAGCCTCGGAGAGGTTCAGGAGGCTCTCGGCCATGGTTTTGCCAAGGCCGGGCGCGCCGCCTCCGGACGGCAGATGCAGCGTTCTACAAGGGCTTCTTGAGGGTTTCGTAGTGTTGTTTATAACTCTTTTAATCCTGCCCGATCCTCCCAACTGACATAAGGCGATTTCGCTAGGGTTCAGGGTTTTGGGCTTCGTAGTTTCAGAGGGACTTACACGACTGTCTTCACAGGCGTTTAGTTGGTGCCAGAATTCATGCATTAAAAGAATATATTCTACCAAAAACGATAAAACAAGTTATAAGGCTTCAGGGGTTGAGGGGCGGGGTCTGGGGTTGTGGGTTAAAAGCTACAACCTTAAGCCTCAACCTTAGACCTTTAACACCGAACCATGGAAACATAATGCAAGAGCCACAATAGTTAGAATAGAGTATCAGGATTTGCTATAGTATGCTTGTGTTAAGAATCCCTAAGAAATAGTTCTGACAATTTGCCATGCTTCTATACTCAATCCTAAACCCTCAACCCCTCCTTCGATATCTACGTCGAAGAAAACATGCCGCCTGTTGCCGTGGCTCTTCGCTCGGCAAGGACGGCCGCATAAAGCCTTTCAGAATTTGGAGCTTCGAGGTTGGTCAAAGTTGGTTTTCAGGTTTCTGGGTTGCAGTAGGGATTAAGATTTTGGGCCTTGGATGTTGGGCATTTCGGGGTCGGCTTAGGGCTTTGAGTTTGAGGTCGTTATTGCTGTGCTTACGGGTGTGGCGTCCCAAATCCTCGCAATGTGAGTCCTTAGAGTCTTCAGGCGGTTTAGGAGCTTGAAGGTTGGGGTTCAGGGTGCCATCGAATAGAAGTTAACCCTTGCTATTCAACATTCAATGCCCACTTCCATCCTTCGGTAACAACCAACCGCTCATGTGGCTGGTTGTATAGCTCTATGGTGGCCTGATCTTGCAAACCGTGACAGTTGCTGCTGGTGGGTATAGGGCTTAGGGCATCATCCCATTGCACACGGCTCGTTTTGGTGATCGCTGCGCTGAAAGCACGCTTCAACAAACGCAGAAGCCAAGGCCAAATATTCAGCATGTCAATAATAACAACCCAAAAGGGTCCAAACATACTGCGATTATGCAAGTAGGTATGAATCAGGTCGCCAATAGGTCCCCAAAACCAACATGAGGACATTAGGATTGTCTTTAAGGTAGCCTAATTCCACCCCTGGGTCGGGACCGGTAGTGGCCTGAGGTAAGGTCTGTGCCGAGATGGTACACCCCGGAGGCAACAACGTACGTGTGCCATCAGACCAGGACGGAAAGGTGACTGGTCTGGGCAAGTCTAGCCGGGTTCGTCTTTTGTGGCCATCCGTCGACCTTGTGAAGGAGGCATGTCGGCCAAGCCAAGCTGAACAACAGTATCGCAGCCACCAAGCCGCAAGCACTATATTGGCCCAAAGCCCTCAACCCTAAACCTTACTTCCTTTAATTACGGTCTGAGCCCTAAACCCTAAACCCTGATGTGGAGTTGGCCATGTGCCCCCCCGAACTCCAGGTCCTGGGCCCACGCAGCAACTGCTATGAAGAGGATTCTACAGCTCTAGAACCCAAATCCAAAACCCTAAAGGCCAATAAAGCCCTCGACCCCATAAAATGCTACAACATACTAGATAATCCTACAAGATACTGGTAAAGTATAACAACCCCCGAGTCAGATCCTGTGAAAGAAAGTCCACCAACTTAAAAGAAGACACTGAAACTCACAGGGGGCTTGATCTATATAGCCCTGATGGTCCATGTATCCACATATAGAGATACATGGGCCCCAATGTACCTATATAGAGACTACATTAAGGCCAAGGTATATACTATATGAGTACATGGACCCTTAGGGTAGGGTTAATTTTCGAGCGCTTAGGGTCTATCATCTGACACCTGCAAGAACCGTGCGTTTCAGTAATGATTCTCTTGCATAAATGGCGAGGTCCTAAACCCTAAACCCTAAACTCCATAGATCCCTTTAAGGAACCCTATAGATCCCTTTCAGGAGCCCTTACTGAGTCCCCTGCCCCTCCTAAACCCTAAACCGAGGACCCCAAGCAGTGCCTGGCACTTAGCCTCGCCCGATGCTCGCCCAGCAGCAGCAACTTGCCTGACGAAATCAACTTAGGGATTTAGGGCTTAGGGTTCATATGACGTAGAAGAGGCAAACTCGACTTAGGGTAGGGTCCAAATGGTCCTTATTTATGGTCTTTTGATACCTACAACGACCCTAAAATACTAAAATCAGGAACTTGGAAACTCTGGGCTAGGGTTTAAGGTTCATATGACGTAAAAGAGCGAAACTCGACTAAGCTGTTCTTCATTTTTCAGGGTTGAGGGTTGAGAGTTTCTGAGTTTGGGGCTTAGAGCGGAGTCCAACTTACCTCGTAGTTTGGTAGCTTTGGAAAGGCTTTCACATGCCATTCTAAATTACAAGATGAAGACCTTGCGACTTAACTTAAGGTATCAAGTGAAGAACACAAAACCCACTTTCTGATGGCCCGCGGTTACAGCCAGTTGCAGCGGTTCCTTGCTTCATTTAGTCCGTCCCAGTGCCTTGTCACTAGACCGCTTGGAAGATTCGCTGAGTGTCTAAGCAATTGTGTCTCGAGGTGGGCCGCCCTAGATTTACCCAGAGTCATACATCGAAAACCCGGATTACACTCACAAGCACAGCCTCGATGCTGGAAACTGTGCTGAAGTGTGGTCCCCGGTCCTTTGTCTAATATCTGTCTTTGGCGATCTGTAGTAAGGGAAACAAGAAAACCACAGAGAGCTGCTGTGCATGCGAACAGATGCTAATACACAAACTCCGCCTGTGGACTCTGAAACACAACATCAGGGCATCAAATCTTCCGTAGATGTCAGAAGAACAGAACCAGAGCCACGGACGCTCATAAGAACCGGAGGAATGCAAAGAAACATGATGAACCATGCAGACTTGTAGCACAATCGATTGACAAATGAAGCCTACCCTTAGAATTGTGGAAACCTCGGAACCAAATGTGCCTGCTTTCACCACCACAGGCGGCCTCGGACACACCGAGGCCTCATTCCCAACGATCACGTGCGTTGAGGATTTTCAGGGAAGAGGGATGTAAGGTTGGAGGTGGGCTTCATAAGGCAAGTAAATCATCAGGGATGTGGTGCCAATGTAAGTTCACGTCTTGGGATTCGTGATGAAGGTTAGGCTAGCGCATCATTGTTTGGCATTTTCGAGATGTCGCAGACGGGGATTGAAGAGTATACAAAACCCTAAGGGTCCATGTACCCATATAGAGATACATGGGCCCCATGTACCTATATAGGGACTACATTAAGGCCAATGTAAATACTATATGAGTACATGGACCCTTAGGGAAATAGAGCTACGACATGCTACCCCATTCTCGGTCCGAAGATTGTAAAGTTGCCGTTTCACCTCGGATCAAAGAACCAACACTGTGCTCATGCATGCAACAGCATTTCTGTATATGCATTCACAGGTTGCGAAACGAATGTCGATGTCTGTGTGTATATATGTATATGGAAGTGTATATGGCTATGTGTATACATATGCATCTGTATATGTGTATATATATATGTATATGTATATGTATATATATATACATATATGTATATGTATATGTATATGTATATGTACGTGTACGTGTACGTGTATGTGTATATATGTACATGTATATGTATGTGTATGTGTGTATGTATACACATATGTGCTTATGATTGTATACGTGTTTGTATACGTGCATGCATATGTACATGTATATGTATCTGTATATGTATATCCATATGTACATGTACATCTATATACACATTGACACATGTACGTGTATGTGTACATGCATATGTATGAGAATTTGTACCTGTGTCTGCAAATGCAATTTGCAGTAGTTTCCGTAGACGAAGACGTACACGTATAGGTATATGTACATGTGCATGTAGGTGTAGATGTACATGTACATGTACAGGTGTACATGTACACATCTACGTATACATGCACATACACATAGACATATACATATACGTGTACATGCATATGTGCACATGCCTCTATTTACACATACGTATACATACACATGCAAAACAATTGAAATTAAAGTCTGCTCACGGAACTGAATGGGATCGACGGTAGTAAACTTTGGAAACCACGGTTTTTCCTGCCTTCAGCATGCTCAAAACACCCTCGCGGAGGACTGCTTATGCGGCAAGCCGTTTGCAAAAAGTCTTATCCACAACACGACACGTTTCGCTGCCCAAATCGTGCAAAAAAAAACAGGTTAGACATAAAAGTGAAATGTATTGACAAGTTGTCTACGGTTCAGGGTTCGGGAAATAAATCGAAGCATGACGGAGGTTGCCCATTTGGATCCGAGACTTCGGGCTTACAATTCCGGTTTGCGGCTGGCGATCAAGGCTTGGGCGTTTGAGGCAGTGCATACAAATTTCCATGCGCGCATGCACAAAACATGCTGAATGCATGACCAGCGGCTCGGATATCCACGGCAGGGATCTCAGCCTCAGGACCTGGAAATTTCCAGCTTGATCTGGCTGCGTCCAAGCTTCTTGTTTGACCTTTGAGCCCTGAATTAACCAATACCTTGCAAGCTTCGGTAGAGGTCAGAAGCTGTTGAGATGTTGTGATAGTTGTGCTCAGCCGAAATGAAGAACCGCTGACCTCGGAAGAGCATTCCAGCTACAATGGTGTTTCGGATGTGTCCGAACCCTAAGGGTCCATGTACTCATATAGTATATACATTGGCCTTAATGTAGTCCCTACATAGGTACTTTGGGCCCATGTATCTCTGTATGGGCACATGGACCCTTAGGGGAATTGAAACCGATGAGCAACAGGCAAGATAGACGGGCGAAGAATGCACAAGACTGCGTGGACTTCCTACAGCATCCAGCGACAGCGGGCTTGAAAGTTACGGAATGAATATCTCAGGCAACCGCTCGGAACCATGTTGGGAGAATCAGGTACTCTGACCAACCATGCTTCAGTAGCAGCGCGGTCCTTCTCGCTGTCTCTTCGTAAAATACTCATGCATAGTCCTCGTCAAGTCTTGGACCTCGGTTTCTCAACCTCCGTTTCGTTCCACTCAATAAATCAAGTTGTCCGAATAGTCCGAATAATCTCGCCCTGGTGACGGCATGTGTTGCTACATGGAACGTCAACTGCACGAATGCACTACTTACCAAGAAGCTAGTGTTCACCGGACCTTTATCAATCCACCCTCCTACCCGGCAAGAGAACAGATGCAGCTCTAGTGTCAATGGGCATTTGCACAGCTGCAACCACTCAACGCCAGGGGTTTGTTCAAATGTTGAGTTCCAGGTGACCGCACAATCAAAAAGCCCTTCATATCGCGTAGAAGCAGACGCAACACAAGGCGAACCACCGCCGCTAGCCCCTAAATCGATCCATCTCAAGCAACCTGTAAAGACTGACCAGAGTACTCGCTACAAGCTCCGAAAACATCCGGTAACTCCTTCGGCCTAGACTCCAGTTCTGGGAAACATGAAAACTGCTTCCAAAGCTGACGCAAGGCGAGTCGCATACAAGACCGAATGTAAACCCCTACCTGCCCGCCCTGGAGCCCATACCCTCAGCCCTACATCGGAGGGCAAGCCTCGACATCATTCCTCCGCACCCGATAGTTCGAACTTACAACTGCCACTGCAGGTGCTGACCCATTTAGACTATTGCCACGGGGCACCTGCTTGATCTGTCCAATTAGTACGGCAGCCTAAACATATTACCAATATGATCATAAGGCTCCTCGTTAACACTCGTACATTATACCCGAACCCCTCGTCTAATTATGCAAAACACCTACATTAAGCCTCACAGGCTCTCAACTAAGAACCCCAGATTCGAATCTCAAAGGCCTAAGCTTGCCACTCAGTATCGCTCAGGAGTTCGGGGCTTAAGATTCAGGGTTTAGTTTAGGAGTTTCGAGCTCGAGGTTTCAGGGTTTTGGGTTCAGAGTTCAGGGCTTAAGGTGTCCCTAAACCCGAAACCCGCAAAAAAACCGAAGATTTCAGGCAAACTCTGGCGTGCCTTCGCCCAGGTGAGCGCTGCCATCAGTTCGGTACCTCGCTTGGGCTTCGGCCTCTTCATTTTGCCCATAGTCTCCATTGTAGTTCCTTTTTTAGGGTTTAGGGTTTAGGGTTTAGGGTTGGTTTAACCAAATACAAAACTCGGATCCTATAAGGTAACCTCAAAAAGGAACTACAAAGGAGACTACAGGCAGGAGCCGCGGGTTCCAGGAGCCGTGCCTTTTCGCGGGAGTATACTTGGAGGTTTCTGGGGTAGTTATAAGAAAGTACTTGTAGGGATAACTATGAACTGGATATGGACCTCCAAGTAGGTCCACTCTTGCTGAAAATGCAGAGTCAGCACCCTGCACGCTGCTATGCTACAAGCATGTACACACTGCTACCGCGGAAAGCTCCAAGAGGAGCCACACGACGCGGCCAAGGTGTAGGGTCTAGGCTTTTTCAGGTGCGAGCTCGGTGGGTCGAAGTGGTTTCACGGATGTTCTTGGTTGCGTAAAGAATAAAAAGTGATGACAATTTTAGGGTGCTTTAATTAGGTTGGACAAACACATAGGCTTACAGGGAACTCCAGAAAGTTGGAATATGGTTTCATGGTAGGATACCCTATAATTTACCATAGAAGGGTTAGGATAATCATATTCCAACTTTCTGGCTTTTACCTTAGGTGGGTTGTAATGGACTTAAGGACGAGTTTGCAGCGGTCTCTCCCCCACCTTGAGCTCTCCATGCCAAGCCAAGAGGGCTTAGGGCTTACGGGTTTAGGGTTTAAGGGGGGGGTTTGGGGGTTTAGGGGTGTAGGGGTTTGGGGATTTATAGGTTTAGGGGTTTAGGGTTTGGGGGTTTAAAGTTTAAGGGTTTAGGGTTTGGGGGTTTATGGGTTTGAGGTTCGGGGGTTTAGGGGTTTAAGGTTCGGGGTTTATAGGTTGAGGGTTTGGGGGTTTAGGAGTTTAAGGTTTGGGGGTTTATGGGTTTTGGGGTTTGGGGGTTTAGGGGTTTAGGGGTTTAGGGTTTGGGCTTTAGGGGTTTAGGGTTTGAGGGTTTAATTATGGGTTTAGGGTTTGGGAGTTTCCGGGACTAGGTTTGGGGGGTTTATGGGTTTAGGGTTTGGGGGTTTGGGGTTTAGGGTTTGGGGGAATTCTGGGTTTTGGGTTTGGGGGTTTAGGTTTTTGGGGGTTTAGGGGTTTTCGCGTGGAGGGATTTATAGAAATTGGGTTTAGAGGCTTCGGGTTGAGGAATTTGTAGAAATGGGGTTATAGTAGAAGCCAGAAAGTTGGAACATTATGAACCTCATGCCCCTAAGAGAAAGTAGAGGGAATCCTAGCACCAATCATCCTAAATCCATGTTCCAACTTTCTGGGGTTCACTATAAGGGGTTTCGGGTTAAGGGATTACGGGTTTATGGGATTTCACAGATACTTTGCAGGTTGAAGCGAACAATACCGCTGCCAGGATTTGGCACTAACACCTTTGCATCTGAGAGCTGTATGCCTGCAGGAATGGATGGATTTTGCATGCAGGAATGGATGGATTTATGGATGGTCACATGCATTTGCATATAGTCTGGGAATCCGCACATGTAGATGAATCTGAACGTCTCTTAAAGATACACGTACTTTTCGCTGCTATAGGTACATACATGCAGACAGACACACATACATGCACCTGCGAGGGAGAGATAGAGAGAGATAGAAACGGAAAGAAAGTAATCAACACATACATAAAGAAAGACATGCTGAATGAATGCCCAAACCCTCAACCGTAATCCCTACACCGCAGACCCTCAGCGACCCTAAACCGATTCCCGTTAAAAGTCCTTGCGCAACACATAAAACTACCTTATGAAGAGCTGAAGCGACGATAATCTGCACCCCTGCACAAAGCCCTCAAAAAAACACTGTAACAAATCCTCCAATACGGGAGCCTGCATGAAAATTGACTGAGAGTTTGGATGCTTCTCTATTTAACTATAGTAATTAGTCCAGGAGCCATACGGCGAACACGAACTGTTGTGCCAATGCACTCCACGGACCATAAACCCTACCCTAAGGCCCTAAAGTAGTTTCTTTTTGCGGTTCATATTTAGAATCCTAGTAGGTAACCCCAAAAAGGAACTACTTTGGGCCTATGGGTAGACCCTAATTGCTGACCAGGGTGCCAATCGACCTCCACGGCGCCATTTTCTGTAAAGCCGCGGACGGTGGCATGGAACCTAGAACTCAACTTCCGTGCTCAGGGTTTATAAAATGGGTGGTTGTCAAACTTAGGGTCCCTTATTGGGTACCCGAAATATTAGGTGCCGTACTATACTAAGGACCCAAACAGGGACCCTACTATTGGCAACCATCCAAATAGCTCTAGGGATCAATGTCAAGAGGGAAAAAAGCTTCAGGAGATTAGGATAAAGTTTAGCGTTCAGGGTCTGGGCAGGGGACCAACTCAGTGTTCTCTGGGCTTTGGGTGGACGGCTTCACCTTCTGATCCTGACGTGGCAAGACAATGCTTGACCAAAACCTCTACTTGCAAAAAGCAGCAAACATAGCAAGCAGGCTGATGCATTGGGCTGAGATTCGCGCAAAAGACTCTCAGCCTACACAGACGTCGCTCAGAGGCCCATGCACTACCCCTGCCTGCTGAGCCTCCCAAGGTCCTGAAAGTACGATGGAAGATTCCCCAATATCCAGTAATTATAAGGAAGCCACCCGAAATCGAATTCTGTATCCAGAAAGGAACCATAAATCAGCCATAGTTTATGCTGAGTTTAATGGAACAAATCATAGTTTGTCAGTGTAGTGGAACATCAATAAAAAGCCTCCTGCAACTTAAGGTACCTTCCTTAATTTGGGGAAAGTCGGTGATCACTCGAGCACTGTACCACGGCCCCTGCCATTGGGTGTCGTCACCATGGCGAACCTCCACAGCCTTCACAAACACGGAACTCTGCCTTTTACGTCTTCGGCTACTGGAGGTTTAGTACATGATGTTTCTAGCTTCGCGTCTGGATATCAGGTCTAGGTGTGCAGCTCCCAAAGAAAAGAGGGCCAGGGTTGATCTTCACTACAAACGCAAAGATACGTAGATGTCTACAACTTGGTCCTTACGTCTGTACGCATGAACTTACCCTAAGGGTCCATGTACTCTCATATAGCTATATACCTTGGCCTTAATGTAGTCCCTATATAGGTACATTGGGGCCCATGTATCTCTATATGGGCACATGGACCCTTAGGGTTACTTATTTCACTGAGTTCGTCGTTTACTGTACCGGTCCTGAGTTACCCAGAGCCTCCAAAACCCCTTAATTAAGGAATATACCTAGAGTTCCTTAAAGGGATCTATAAGGGATCTATAGGGTTCAGGGTTTAGGGGACTCCAAAACACCTTAATTAAGGAATATACCTTATAAATTATAGTAGGATCCCTAATATGATTTTAAGGTATATTCCTTGATTAAGGGGTTTTGGAGGCTCTGGGTATGTGTGCATACCAAGGCCGGATTTGGGAGCGGCTTCTGGGGTGGGAATTCATGATTGTCATAGATGCAGGCATTCTCGGTATGGTAATAGTTGTAGTAGCAGAAGTAGCAGCATAGTAGCAGCAGTAGCAGCAGCGGCCTTCAAGGAACAGCACGATACCGCACGATGCGCTTTGTCCGTACTCTGCAGATATTTGAGAGATACACAGTAGTCAGAGGAGGTCCAACGTAATCCCAAAACCCTTAGGAGCTCCCCCCCACCCCTCGCAAGCAGTTTAGAGAGCTTCGGAAAGTATATCACCCAAACGTAGAACCTACGTAGTGTCTCATTCCGTCCGCTAAAGCCCTTGAAATCCCGCACCCAAAACCCCCCTGAAACCCTGCAGTCCCAAAGTCCGGGTCTCACCCGAAGCCCATGGCACGTCCAAAGGCATACCTTAACCCTGAAGAACCTACCTTTTTTGGGCTTCCCTATTATGATTTTCTTATATCCGTCCTTAAAAAGGTGGGTTCTTCAGGGTTAAGGTAGGGTTTACGAAAACTAGGGTCCCTTTGTTGGGGATGGGCGGTCGGGTGGTTGGGGTCCTTCTAGTAAGGATCCCACCAGACGAGCCTACATCATACCTGTAGCTGTAGTCTCCCTTGTAGTTCCTTTTTAAGGTTACCTTATAGGATCCGAGTTTTGTATTTGTTTAAACCAAAAAAGGAACTACAATGGAGACTTTAGGTAGTCCTCCTAACATCAGAAACTCCCATATCTCGGCAGTCGTAGGATGTCGTCCCTGGGAAAACATAGACGGTTTAGGTTTTAGGGGGTTAGGCTTTAGGGTTTAGGTTCCTGGTTTTGACAAGCCCCAATAAGTAGTCCAACCATGCAGAAGTACGCTAAAGTACAGCCCAAACCCATGTTCTGCGGATGCAGGCGCTCATAGCGAACCCTGTAGAACCTTACCAACATCTTAACAACAGACGGAACTACGTCAGACATAAAACACTGCCCGTTACACAAACACCGCATGTAAAGCCCTAGATATCCTATTAGACTAAGCCTGGTGAAAGAGCTAAATCGAGCCTCTCATCATTGAGGTGGCCCCTACACCCCTAAACCCATAGGACACCTGTCTGTCGTACGGTGTCCTGACTTTCCAAACCTCTAAAGTCAAGGCACTTATAGTACCCCCCCGAGCCTTTAACACCCTACTAAGACTCTGTATCAAAAGGCAACATGCACTTTAGCCCTCAGGCCCCGATATTGGGTCAGTCGCCACAGTGCCTCGCCCACAGAAATACCCAGCCTTGACAGTCTCATGGCATGGAAGGGTTCTGGTAAGGGACTCGCAGTGCGCTGTAGGGCTTTGGGGGTTGGGGTTTGGAGGTGGGGCTGCTGGTGCTACGGCTGATGATATAAATCCTGCAGTACCTTAAGGACCCTACACTATGGGAATTGTGGCATATTCCTTATTATGGGTCATGCAGGATTTATACCATCAGCCGTAGCTGAAGCCTCATTTGAACCTCGAGCTCTAGAGGGCCATGAGTTAGGTCCCACGCTTGTTTTGTGATCTTGAACTGTGAAAGCATCTTTGTGCTAACTGTTCTTATAAGAGTAAAAGAACGGCTCGACAACAAGACAAGCAAAATGTGGTTACAAACTGACAAACCTAAAATATCCTAAACCGTAAACTCCTAAACCTAGGCAAAGGGAAAAGTTCGCAACAGGGCCAACATCTCTAAATCCCCCACTCCGTTCTCCCAAGCCTGACTGCCTTGTGACACTCATCGGAAACTACGCAAGGACTCTTAGACGGAGCTGCAAGTTCTAAACTGAATATTACCCACTCCCTTAGTTCCGGACTGCTTGCTCACTTCCAACTCCGCCGGCGTCATGGCAGAAGCTGCGTAAGCGCGATCCTGATCCGACCATTCAATTTAAGTTTGGGGTGGTGCGCTTCGTGGTGCTAAATCCAACCCTAAGCCGCACTTCACAGTTTGAGCTTGTTAGTTCAAGTTGGGCTCCGGAGCTCCACGGGGCAGCAGAAACATATCCACGAGTTAGTTGGATAGTTAGGCAGCACGCGGCACCCAACTCCATCCGAGATTTGTAATTTAATACTAAGGTTCCATAGTGCACTAAACCTAATGCCTAAAGGCCTAGGCCTAATCCCAAACCCTTACCTAAAACCTAAACCCCAATTCCTAACACCCTTTGATAAGCCCCAAACCCTGCTCCCTGGATCCCTCAAACCCTAAAGCTTGAAATCCCAAGTTTGGCGACTTCATGGCTGATGAGATGCCCCGGATACAACTACTATAGGGGCCTTCACAATTAGAGTAGAGGTTTTGGGCATTACCAGACTACAACTTTAGTAAGGAATCCTAGGAACATTATCGGTCATTATTTAGGCCCCTGTACTACACGGATAATGGTACAAGGCATCTTCTACTGCCAGAGCCTAGGGTATAGGGTTCAGGACTTTAGGGTTTAGGGGTTTAGGGGTTGAGTCGGAGGGGAGGGTTTCGGATTTAGGGGTGTCGGGTTTAGCATTTAGGAGTGTGTAGAGTTCAGGGTCTAGAACTGTCCATATTTTCTTCATACCAGCAAGGAAATCCGTTTGGGTCGCTCCCCTTCTTCGAGGTACAATGGACACTCAATGTACACCCTAAACCCTAAACCCCTAAACCCTAAACCCCTAAACCCTAAACCCCTAAACCCCTAACCCTAAACCCTAAAACCCCTAAACCCCTAAACCACATAAGTCCCAAGAAAGTCCCAAGATCTCCAAAACCCTCTGAAGCTTTAGACTCCTGGCCCCCGCACCTGGAATCCGAAAATGGCGATCCTCAACTAACCCTAAGGGTCCATGTACTCATAGAGTGAAGGGTCCTTTAAGGGTACCATAAGGGATCCTTTAAGGGATCTATAAGGGTTCGATGAGGGTTTAGGGTATAAGGGTCCATGTACATTGGGGCCCATGTATCTCTATATGAGTACATGGACCCTTAGGGTGAACTAACCGCAGAATCGGAACCATCAGGCTCTCATACTGAAAGCTTGCGGACCAGAAGAACTTGGACTGCTCGGGCTGTGTTGAGCCGAAGGGGACGTTTTTCGCACATGAAGTAGCAATCTTAACGCTACAAATTCGCATGGTCCTCAAGCTGAGGTCACCATCCAGAAAAGGGAGGCTTCGTAAGGCCTAGGTAGCGGCCAATATGCGGGCCTTACTTGTTTGAAGTGTTTGTTGTTTTTGGAGGTGAATGCCGCAAGGGCTTGGGTCATGGGTCTGAAATCCCAAGCAAACCCTTCAACCGAAGTTCTACATGGTTCAGCAACCTGCAACTTAACTCCTACATCGAGAAAGCTCAGCGCCCAAAACCCAGTTTAGGCCCTAAACCTAAACCCCTAAACCCTCTGTAAACCCGAAACTGTAGCCCTAGGAGAGCTAGCACAGCCTTCGGACGAACAAAGGTCGCGATCACATCACCGAAGCGCCGAAGATCCTGGCGAAGCGACTTGAAACCAAAGGCTTCAACATCTCAATTATACATGGTTAGTAAACTAATATTTTTTTAAGGAACTGGAGCCCTGGGGAAGCCAGGGTTTATGGCTCAGGGTCTTTGTTCCTCGCTGCTCCGTGTGCGCAACAATCTTCCCTTGTCACTGCAGGAGCTCCACGGGAAAAAATCAGGAATTCGGCGCTCCCACAGAACCCCGCCTTCATGTTAGACAGAGGCCTTGACAACCAAAACATGAATAGGGGCTCGGGGTGAATTGTAGTAAAAGTGCACATGGACGTAGGAGAAAACATACTGATTCATCGAGCTCTGTATCCTAAATCCTAACTATAGTGGGTGCGGGCAAAGGACACACCCACAAGCTGGCTTTGGCCTATACATGGGGGATATTTGCAAAAATAGGCTAGTTCGTAACGCCTAAAACGGAGACATTCACCCTACATCTAGGCTTGTGTAGGTCATCTTGGGGGGCCTGGGTAGTCGCAACAGGGTTTTAGGGTATAAAGCATGATGATTATAATGAAGAGCCCTTTAAGGAGCCGCAGGGACTCTCAGGGAGGACGAACTTCCAAGGGTCCAGAGTTTCAGGGTTTAGGGATCAGGATTCAGCTGTTAACATTAGGGCTTTCGAATTCAGAGTTTTGAGTTTAGGGTTTAGTTTTGGGCCAATGCAGCCAGCCATCCTTCACGTCGATGGCCCCAGCGGCAGAAGCTGGTATCTGCGCGAAGAGGTCACTACCCTTCACGCTGAACTAGGAGGTTCGGAAAGTGTGCAAACCTAAACTTGTTCAGGCAATTGCTGTGCAGGATTCACGTGGGTACTTCCTTGGGGCTCCAAAACGCTCCATCACCTCTCATACGCAGAATGAGACCTAAACGCTTGTGCTAATTGGTGCCTATGTCCATGCCCTAACCTCCAAGAGCCTGAATGAGTACGCTAGGGTCTTTGGGGTATACGATGGTGCAATTGATCATACCTATAGTCTCCATGGTAGTTCCTTTTTTTGGTTTAACCAATCCGAATTTTAGGGATCCTAAAAGGGAACCCCAAAAAGGAGCTGCAACGGAGACTATAGGTATAAAGAAGCCTGAGGAATAGACTTGGCTTATGGTACATGCTTTGCCCTAGCGTACCTGGTAATCGGAGCCCCAGTAGACATCTAATCGAACCCTTCCAGAACTACCAGGAAGGGACCCCGAAAGTAGCAGAGCCCATGGGCTTCGTGTTCGCAACAAAGCAGCTCTTTATCTGACGATCCAGGAACGACAGGTTAATCTTTTTGGTTATGATTATAGGGATTATGTAGGGGCTACACTACCCAGAAAAGCTTAGAGGTCACCTACTGTACTACTAGGTAAGTGTCAGGAGTTCCGAAGGTTAAGGTTGGTGCTTACCTTTCGGATGTATGCGCTAGGCTTTAGGTTTCGGGGTTTGGGTTTAAGGGTTTTGGGGTGAACCCAACAACATAGCAGGGAACGGACCCTGCACGTAACAGAAGCCTTGTACAAATAGGTTACCAGACAATGACTCTAATTGATCCCTAAAATCCTTCAATCAGTAAGTAATATAGAGGTCAGCACGAATGGTGGTGGTAGCCCCGCAGCTAAGGCATTATCCTATCCCCCATCGATTCACCATCGCCTTCTTCTTATAAGAGATCTCCCTGCTGAAACCCCTATGCAACCCGTTGTCAAACACAACCCCCCTAAACCCTAAACCCTAACAGCCTTAACATGTAGCACTTGCTTTGGTCTTCTGAGCTGAGCTTCTCATGACGGCATCCTCACCCGACGAGGAAGCCACGCTTTTCTTTTCGGCGCACCCTCTTCAGCCCTAAACCCCCAACCCTATGCATGCTAAACCCTGAACCCTAAACCCCCAAATCCTAAAGAACTAACCCCTAAACCCTAAACCCTACACCCCAAACCCTAAACCCCCAAACCCTAACCCCTACACCGTCTTCGGCCTCGATCACGGAGGCGTTGGGCAAGTCTTTGACGGTGGAGTTCGGCCCATCCTGGCATCGTCTGAGTCATAGAACCCCTAAGGGTCCATGTACCCATATAGAGATACATGGGCCCCAATCTACCTATATAGAGACTACATTAAGGCCAATGTATATAAATATATATATATATATAATATATATATATATATATACTATATGAGTACATGGACCCTTAGGGGAATATAGGTTCCTTGATAGGTTCCTCGAAAGGGGATCCTGAAAAGGGGTCTACACAGGATCTACAAGGGGTCTGTCGTACAATAACACTCTGCTCTGTGACGGTTACTGTTTAAGGGTTCTGAGAGGCTTCGGGTTTGGAGTTACGGGGTTTAGGGGTTCGGGCTTTTAGGGCGTTTGGATGTCTGTTATTACTACTACCGTTCTACGACTAGGATTCTATCATTATCATTATTACTACTACTATTTATTTAAGTACTACTGTTAGTACCAGTAGTAGCTAGTAGTGTTGCTGTGGTGGATGTCAGGCTTGGGTCTCCACGAGCTCTAGACCTCCTCTGTGCCATAAAGCTCTCCCAAGCAAGTGACTTGAAGGAGATCGGAACCCGCCTGGAAGTTTCCGAAAATAACCGGGGACCCTCATATAATACCTCAAATAGTAGGATCCTTATTATAAGGACCCCAAAATAAGGTACCCCTAATTGTTGGAAACTCCCACATGAGAACCCCTTCACATAAAACATGACCCATGCATGCAGGTCAAACTCAAGCCGAATGTCTCTAGGCGCACGCAGAAAGCGGACGCGATCGTGCTCGTCGGCGTCCCACCACGTGTCTTCATCATCAGTGCCTTCGCCCTCATCAATCCGGTACAGGTAGCCGTCATCACTCACAGCGATGAGGCACGACGTCTTGTACAAGCCGACGCAGAGCTTCGTGGACTCGAGCGTTTCCACGCACCACAGCCATGGCCATGGCCGCAACCACCGACCGCCCCAACAGGCTCGCGTGTGCACCCTGGTTCCGGCACGTCGGGGCCAACAAGATATACCCCATGGTAAGGTCGAGTCTCCACGACTCCTTTTGCGAAGTTTTCATAGGCATGGGTCCATGCAAAGCCAGACATACTGCGAATGTTGAGACTGCCAAGCCATGGCGGACTACACACAACCTCCAGCTTCCCCATCCAAAGTACATGGTTAAAACCAAGCTACAAAGCCGGAAACCATAAAATAGTGAACCTCTACAGGCCTAATCCCCCAAAGCGAAACGGAAAGCACAAGAAGGCCGGAAACCCTAAACCCGATATTTGGAAGCCCTGAACTAAGACCTTCAAGATCTTGACTGCAACGCTTGCAGCCGGGACCCTTACATTGCGAAAAGATACCCCTAAACCCTACTCAAGTTCTCAAGGCCCCTATAATCAACCTACCCCTAGACCCTAGTTCTTAAGGCCCGTGAAAGCCCTAAACCCTAATTCTTACGGCCATGAACTCTAGTTCTTACGGGCCCTAAATTCAGCCCACGCGTCCTGTGGAAGGGTCCGGAGTTCCAAGGCATTGCCGGTTTCGTTCCCCAGCAACGCCTGAGGGTTTAGGGGTTTAGGATTTACGGTTTTTAGAGTTGAGGGTTTAGGGCCTAACGGTTTAGGGGGTGAGGGGTTTAGGGTTTTTAGAGTTTAGAGTTTAGGGCCCGACGGTTTAAGGGTTCAGGATTTAGGGTGCTGAGTTTAGGGTTTAAGGCCTCACGTTTAGGGTTTACGATTTAGGGTTTAGGGCTTAGGGTGGTTTTGAAGTCACTGGCCAGGTGTTCGGGTTTCGGGTTGAGGGTTTAGGCCTGAGGGTTTTGGGATTTAGGGCAGAGGGTTTCGGCTTGAGGCCTTTGGGGTTTGGGGTTATGGTTTCAGGCGAGCGTCTAGTACTTAGGGTTGCCCAGAGCTCCAAAACCCCTTAATTAAGGAATTTACCTTAAAATCATATTAGGGATCCTATTATAATTTAAGGTATATTCCTTAATTAAGGGGTTTTGGAGGCTCTGGGTGAGGACTCAGATTAAGGACTCATCGGGATTTTCAAATGCTGAGGGCTTCGCGAGGTGTTTACAGTGGCCGAAGAGGTCTGGGATAGTGAGCATCTAATGGCAGCTTTCCGGAGGGGGTGGTTGGACATCCGTGCTTCTGGCCCATGGCACTACAAATTCTTGGTGACTTCCTAAACCATTAACCCAATCCAGAGTTTAAGCATCGCAAGAAACGAGGAAGTCGCAGAAAACCAAAGCTTACGGGTACACAGTGTGCGACATATGATTAGGGTTTATGGCTTTAGGGTTCTATGTGGGTGAGGGTTTAGGGCTTGGAGAGCTTACCCTGCTTGCAAAACTTAAGGTGGCCTGGTGACATGCATGACACCTTGACTATATATGTACTACCTGTTTTACTCTATCCTCCACTGTGCTTCCATCATTGTGGTTACCTTCTTCATTATATTATATACTCACAAAGGGGCAGGCACTTGAAATTAAGCTCCGGACACGGACACAAAGCTCGGCATGGCGTGCAGACTGAGGCATCATAGATGACAGAGTCAGCTGGCCGCTGTCCTGGCAAGATCGTTCACTCTATGCCGAAGAGTACGGTTTAGGATTTAGGTCTAGCAATCCAAAGAACAGGATGCTGGGTACAGAGAGGACCCACGACCTTTCGGTTCATCGTAATGGTTGGGTCTGTAGGGAATCGAGTAATTATCCGGACTACTCAAACATCCCGAGCAATGCTGTGGGCATGGGCGCATACTAACAACTGGGAAAAACCTGGAAGTCAGGTTAGAGTTCATACCCCCAGCTGCAATAAGGGACCGCCACTATAGACCCTGAGCCAGACTCTCAATTCCGGGATCCCGAAACAGGAGACGAAGCTCAAAGGTTTTCCAGTCAAACATACACAGATCCAACACTTAAGTACCCTGATACAGAGTCTTCAAGCCTTGCACAACCCTTTCAATTTTTGCAATTGTTCAGACAGTGTCCCCTCAGAAATTCTGAAAACGTGCTATAACATCTGTGAAACCAGAACCGTCTTGCAAACCTTCCCACTTCGACGAGGGGCTGCCAACCGTTAACCCTGAACCGTCGGGTCGGCTTAGGGCCTACTTGGAGGGTCGGGGGACTTAGTAACTGGTTATTTGAGGGACTTATAAGCAGCATAACCCCAATTAGGGTCCCTTTTGGGGTACTTATAAGTCTACTTACTACCTACTTACTAAAACCGCCGACCCTCCAAGTATAGGGTCCAATTGTCAGGGCTACCTGCCCGCTGAAAATTTAAAACCTGCCGACACAACAGGAGTGTGGCGTAGGGTTTGGCTCTACATGTATAAGGGGTTATTAAGAACTATGTTGTAGGGTCTTTAGAGGCGACTACTACGAACAAAAAGAGCTGAAGAAATGTTTGCGTGTGCAGGCCTCAAGCGTGAAGACGGCGTCGCTGGAGATTCGCCGCAGCAAAACCAGCAGCTCCTGAACAAGGAAGCAAAGCTTCAACATTTTAGGGTTGTAGGGTCTCTGTCGGATAGGCCAAAATGCGAAGTTCGCAGCCAAAGTATAGGATAACAATGACAGTCAGATCCAGGACTGGCTCAGATGAAACTTGCGATGTGCTGAGCACACTTTCTTCAGGACTCATCTTCTTTGCCGACCAAGACTAGCCCGAAAACTGGGATGCAGCCGTTCAGCTGCAGGTATGGCCTTCACCCGCCTTGGCTTGCATATTTTTCGTTCGGAGCCCCCAAGACATGACCAAAGCATTAAAACCTAAACCCCCCAAAGTAGGTAAAATAATGGCCCCATACACATAAAACGACTATTATTCTACATACTTAGGGGGTCCAGGAAAGAAAGCATCTTCGGTCGCGAGGACCGATCAGAATCATGTACTTGCTTGCCTTGCTGCTCGGGACAGGGTTCTAAGAAGAGATTGCCCGGAAAATCGTAGCACTTAACCCTACCCATAGGCCCCAAAGTAGTTTTTTTTTGGGATTACCTAATAGGATTCTAAATATGAACCCCAAAAAGGAACTACTTTAGGGCCTTAGGGTAAAGCCTATATACTGTACAGCCTGGAGGCAGGTAATTGTGAAGAATCAAGAAGCCTCGGCCGCCCCTGGCGAATTCTCACTAAAACCCCAAACGGCTCACTTACCTGTCGTTCCAAATGCTAGAAAGTAGTAGGATGCAGCCCCTTACGTAGAGGGAAAGACCCTTAAGACAGCATGTAGTTCCAAATCCTAAAGAATAGTAGGGTACAAACCATTACAGTAATTATCCAGAAAAACAGTGAGACAGTAGGGTGTCTTATCAGCATCCACAGGTAGTATTCCCTAAGGGTCCATGTGCCTTTTAGAGATACATGGGCCCCAATGTACTTATATAGGGACTACATTAAGGCCAATGTATATACTATATGAGTACATGGACCCTTATACCCTAAACCCTCATCGAACCCCTATAGATCCCTTAAAGGATCCCTTATGGTACCCTTAAAGGACCCTTCACTCTATGAGCACATGGACCCTTAGGGATGTATGAGTCCGAAGATTTGGGTCTCTCCTCGTTGTTCTCGCGCAGTGCCTTCACTTCCTGCGGATAGCAAACAGGGGGACCGTCGAAATGCTAATTTCAGTTGGCCTTAAGGGTCTAGTAGCGTTCAGGGTTTAGGGTCACGATAGTACTTAAATTTTGAAAAATGTTCAGGGCAGAGGGTTGTTTGGTCAGTATGAGTTTGACAATTTATCGCAGCATTCTCGGCCATATGGGATATCCCTAATGTGCCGTCTTGGGGGACCCTATTCACGGTATCCAGTTCTCCACCTCAAGCTGCAATGCACAGTACGTGGCGGGCGCCCACTGAACAACTCCTGAAGGGTGGCCGCCGGCTCGTCTCAGCAGTCTGTTCTGTAGCATGGCAACACCCTGAGGCCCTAAAGTAGTTCCTTTTTGAGGTTCAGATTAAGAATCCTATTCGGTAACCCCCAAAATGGGGCCTATGCGCAACTTGAACCCTCAACCTGGTGCGATCTCACGTTGTCCAAACCGACCCCAGCAGTTGCTTGGCCGAAAATCAAGGACGTCATGAATCAAAGGGGAAAGGAGGGACCCTTAATGGGGACCACTGGGCTATATAATGGGTATATAATAGCTATATTGAGGGTATGTACCTAGGGTTTCTTATTAAGGGTCCCCCCTTTTACCCTTGGAATGAAGCTCACGAGCCATTTCCGGAAGGCAGGCAGGGGCAACCTCCAAACCCTTTATAATTCGCAAAGCCCTCATAGAACCTTCACGAGACCCTCACGGCACTCAAACCCCCAAAAAAGGCAATCTCAACCCCCAAACCCCGTACCCTAAACCCCCATACCCCAAACCCTAAACCCCTACACCCCAAACCCGAAACCCCATATCCCAAACCCCCATACCCCAAACCCGAACCCGTACACCGCAAATCCTAAACCCCCTCCATACCCCAAACCCTAACCCCTACACCCCAAATCCCAAAGCCCTACACTCCATATCCCACACCCCGTGCCCTAAACCCCTACACCCCTGATCCTAAACCCCCATACCCCAAACCCCTACACCCCAAACCCTAAACCCCTACGCCCCGCACCCTAAACCCCTCCGTGTCCTAAACCCCCATACCCCAAACCCTAGGCCCTAGACCCCTACACCCCATACCCTAACCCCATGCCCTAAACCGCCATACCCCAAACACCTAAGGCCAGGCTCCTCACGGTTGAGCTGCAAAGTCCGGGGCCCAGTAGGCTCCATCTCGATTCGCGCTTCCTCTGCCTTCGTGGGCTTTGGGCTTTCGGTTCACGGCTCTTTTGTTTTCGGTTTAGGGTCTTTTGGGTTTGTAGGGTCTTTTTTTTTGGGGGGGGGGCGGGTTTGTAGGGTCTAGGGTCTTAGGGTTTAGAGGGCTCAGGGTTCACACGTAAGATTTTAAAGGTGGGTTCGGGATCGGGGCTCAGGGTTGCAATGTAACTTTTGGGTGTAGGGCTATGGGCTTCGCAATGTTTTTGTTCATGAGCTTGTCGCTTAGGGTTTAGGGGTTCGGGTGTAGGGTGCATTCCGTGAATGGGGTGCAGGGCGCAAGGGGTTTACGGGCTTTACAAGAAGTCTTCGGGGTTGGAGACCTGGGTTCAAAAAACGGGCTTCAGAAGGATTTAGGGGCTTTTTGTTAACCTACATTGGCGGCCTTTTCTTAGGGCCTGTAGAGGTGAAACGCCTTATAGACCACCCATAACGCTCATGGATTCAGGGTTTAGGGTTTCAGAAGGATTCCGTAGTCTTGGATCTAGGGTTTAGGGTTTAGGGATTTGTGGGCCCTGTGCCGAAAGTGGCAAGAACACACTCAGACCAAAATACCCCTGACTTAGGACAAACAGTATGGTGTGTGGTACAAACCTCTCGTGCATATTATTCTCTCCCAGCCTCCCGGCCGTGATCCCAGGCGTTCAGACCACTGTACTTCTTACTTCTACTGCTTCTCAGACGACTACCAATAATACCCCTCGTCCTTTGGGATGCCTAAAAGCACAATCTTAGTCTTGACTCAGTACCCGAGTAAAGGCATTAATTAAAGTTCCTAGTATGCATAAGCTTTATTTGTCTATCTTTTTGTTTAGTTTATTACTAACTACTAACTACTTACTTCATTACTAACTACTAGTCGATATCACTTTCTCCTCGTCAGTTCAAGATATGTCCCTGAATTATGGGATGAGGAAATCAGGCTCTCTAGACAACTCCATGGCACCTCAGCTTCCTCTTGCGCTTTCCGCATATTCTCACGGCGCTGAGCTTCTTGCGCCGCTGCCTCGAACAACACGAGGCTTTCTGAAGATTAGGGATCATCAGATTCTTTGGCTTCGGATCGTAGTAATATGGATGAGTTGTTGAAAACTGTTATGAGTGGCGCTTGGCCCCTTAATTAGGGTTTCTTGGGCTTCATATTAAACTGATTCTACCGTTTATGCTTCACACTTCGGGTCTTCTGATTTTGTGTAATTAAACCGCCTCTCCCCCACTTAGTAGGCGCAGAGGGCTAACTCGGGCTCCGGCGTCCTTAGGGCTTGTACTGTAACACAGCGGCCTCAACAATTAGGATAGGGTTTTGGGGCATAGTATACTATATATACTTATTAGAAGGAACCCTACGAATATTGCTTTTCTCGGCGAAAAAAATTGTAGTCTTAGGGTTCCTTATGCTAATTAGAGTATAAGAATAATGTAATGTTGGAAATTATCTAGGCCCCTATATCACGGATCTTCAGACTTGCGGTCTAAACCGCGTAGCCCTCTGGGCCGGCTCTGCAGACCCAAAGCCAATCCGAAATCTGTTACTTTATGAACCTAAACTCCCCCTAAAACGGTCATATGAACCCTACGAAAGCGCACCACTTTCCAGGTCCGAATAAATGTTGAGAACGTCGGCCGAACTGAAACATGAACATACCTCAAGACCATATTATGTAGTTTCGTGGCTAGGGTCGCTATACTGACACCCCCGAAGCCCTGTTGGGGCTTTCCTCAGAACCCCGGAACTTCGGAAAACCCCGGGACTTCGGAAGCGTGTAGGGTTTGGGATATATCTGAAGTGGTGGTGGCAGCAGCCAACCATGGTAAGGGGCTCTAACCCAGAAGGTTCAAGTACTCCCTATTTTAGCCCTTAGGGCCTTTTTAGGTATCAAAAACCATAATAAGGACTACTTGGACCCTTAGGGTAACAGTCTAGGGTTTCATGGCTTAAACCCTACCGGGGGCTCCTACCAGGTAACCCGTGTAAGCCTTAAGGTAAAAGCCAGAAAGTTGGAATATGATGATCCTAACCCTTCTATGGTAAACTATAGGGTATCCCACCATGAAACCATATTCCAACTTTCTGGAGTTCCCTGTAATGGCATAGGAAGAAAACTCTCTCGTTTTTGCTCTAGTTCAGAGAGCGAAGCTCAGGTTTCTAGGGCTCAGGTCCAGTGTTTCAGGTTGAAGTGGATAGGGCAAGTGTATATGAAGGAAATTGAGTATGTCTGTCTGTATGCATGTAGACGTGTGTACATATATATATATAGATATATGCATGTATGTAACTCTGTATGCACGTACGTGCGTATGTGCGTGTGTATGTATATGTATATGTATATGTATATATATATACACACACACTTTATGAATGTGTGGATATATGTATACATACATGCATACATACATACATCCGTTGCCTTACATTACGGTACATGCCTTTGCATTACACTAAATTACCCTGCCTATATGTACAAATATTTCTATATCTGAGCTCATACACGTATATATGCATTCGATGGAAAATGGCACTGACGGTCTTGGCGAGCCTTTGCTGCACAACGCTACAGCAGCACGTCCGGCTTCAGGGCCAGCTTAGACGGATCTTATTGCATGAGCAGTGCAACAAAGACGGCTGTAAGGCAGTGTAGGCTTTGAGCATGTAGGGTTCAGGCTTGACGAACTCGGCCGTTATGGGTCTTGGGGTTGGGCTCAGGGCTAAAAGTTGATCCCGTTCGGTTCGAGGGTCTAATGGGATTGAAAAAATTGAGGCTTCGGAAAATCTGGAGTCTCCGGCCCGAGAAAAGCCTAGAATCCTAGAATCTACTGCCGCCCTCAACACACGAAACCCTTTGCTGCCTTGGCAGCAATGTCCTGCTGCTCCTCCTCGAAGCCTTTTTGAGGTTCCGTTGTCTCTGGCAGCAAGTCCTGACTCTGGATGTGTTTACGGTTTAGGGGTTTAGGGTCCTGATCATCAGGATCGCTGAAGCCAGTCTTCAGGTGCAAAACGGGCGCAGCATCGGAGGGGATAACAGTTCGGGGCTTAGCTTAAGGTTTAGGGTACCTCAGCGCATGAACCATTCAACCTTTGTGTACTTCAAGCGTCGAGAAGGCTTAGGGAATCGTAATGTACCGACGTGAATAATTCCTCAAAACAGGGCTCTGAGTTCTGGGGTGCGCTTCTCTACAAATATGAGTGTGAACGCTAATGCAACATGTAATTGTATTCAGACTCCGCCATTACCTCTCGTTTTGGAATTACAAGTCAGACTCTCGTGGTCACTAGGCTTGATGAAGTCACAGACAGACTCAGCCGCCCTCACGAAAGCAAACCCTAAGCCCTAAAACCTAGGACCAACACCAACACCACACAGCCTACACTATCCTGAATCCGCAGCCCGAAACCCCAAAACCCTCAACCTCCAAAACCCCCAAAGCCTCAAACACGAAAACCAATAAACAACTCCTGAACACACAGCCGTATAGGGCTCTCTACAGTAGATAGCGAAAGTTGGAATGTACATCCTCAGCTTCTGCCTCCGCTGCCGCAGGCACCTGATGCACCGCTTTAATGTCTTGGGCCTTTGAGTATTGGGGTAAAGGTCTTAGATGATTTAGGGTTTAGAGATAGGGTTCCGGGCTAAGGGATCATAGATTACGGTTCAACGCTGACGGTCTTGGCTTAGGGTCTAGAGTTCAAGGGCACTCCGAGCGAGACCGGTTTACCCAGCACTGTCAACACACAAGACGCGGACGAAACCTGAACCCTAGCATTGCAAACCGGGACCCCGAAGGTGCTGAACAACAATACTCAGCCACAAAGGCCCGCATACAAACAAAATGAGGTATCGGTATAAGACCAAACCTTGCAAAAGTTTGCAAATGTAAGTAACCCTTAGCTACAACAGGGCCCATCTTCATACAAAAAGAAATTAAATTAGTGTTACGGCATGCGTAATTCAGTCACCAAACAATACACCCTCCCTTACATAAACCGAGTGAATATTGAAGCCTGAACCCCAACCCCCCAACAAACCATCGCCCGAAAGCACCCCTGCCAATGACGATCCTCCTACTGTTTAGGGTTTACATAACGCTGCAGTTTAAGGGACCCTACGGAACGTAATTACGGCATTTTCAATTATTTGCAGTGGATTCACAGAGTAACTTGTTCTCAACCAAGTTTATGAAAAAGTCGTCTCTAATGCAGCCCTTTGCTCAATACACCTCGGTTCTGCAAGGGACACATATGCCTCCAGGAAGACACGGAAACTGAAAGCCGTGTGCATCCAGGTCTTCAGGAGTGAAGGTGTCGGCTTTTAGGCGCACTATTTTCCCCTAAACCCTAAACCCACGTCCCACCTCGGTGTTGGGTACATGATCTTCTTCGGCGGTCGGCTCCGGCCCGTCAGTCAGTCCAAAACCCCGCCAAAAGTCTTCCTGAGCAGAGCGGCTCAATCTTCTGCCTAAGGGTTGCGTCAAGATAGTGTTTTGTGTCAAGGTCAACATTGCCTAAATCTCCAACTCCGAACGCGTGGAATCCGACCGACTTTTGTTTTGTTGGGACATCGACCAATACATCTGAAATTGCTACAAGGCCCCTTCGAACCGGAACGAGGCAGATGGCCTGAGAGACTCAAAACTGAAGAACATCAGTTCAAAGGAAACCCAAAACGAAACCGCTTGCTGTTTCAATCAAAGACTGCCAACTACGGAAACCACACACCACCAAACTGCTTGAAGTCTCAAGGCATGTCTCCACTAAACTCCGTATGACGCGGTGCGACTGCTGCTTGCAAACAAAACGGTCTGATCATGAACTTGGTCGAAGCATGGTTTGGGGACGTTTTGCTGTTGGAATTATCTTACATTACGGCTGTTGACACACGAAATTGTTTTCCAAATCCATGTCAGGGAGCTGGCTTCTCGTCGGCCACATCCTGATGGCAAGTGGACGTATTTCGGATGTCTGTGTCATGCTATTATTCTGTCTTTCGCACTGTTTCAACCCCTGTTTGTGTATCGCTGTATCAATTCAGCTGCTCTGTCCCCTCGGTAAGCTTGTCTTTGTTATCATTGCTTCTGCCTCTGTCTCGATGTCTCCGAGTACTTTGGCTCTCCTTGCATTTTCTGTTCTCTATGTGAACACCTCTCCGTCTGTCTTCTTCACCAAGATCTCAGCCTACTTTGAGGCGTGGAAAATTTCATTCGAATGTCGTCGGCATACTTCCTGTCAGCAGCTGCCGTTCAGCATCTGCGCGAAGACACAACTTCGACCCGAATTCATCTGAGCCACGCAGGAAGCTCATGACTGTACAGTCGGGCTCCTCTGGAAGCCTTCGCGAACAACATAAGCCAAACGACTGGAAATCGTGAAAGGTATGGAACGGCGAGACCGGCAACAACCGCGTCCTGACAGCCGTCACTCATACGGCATTGGCATTTAGCACCATCAGCTACATGAGAACCCCGTTGAATCACGCATGGCCATAACAAAAAAGCCGATTTCACGATATCCAGCATCCTCGTCATCACAACTTCATCAGCTTCATCACCACTACGAAAAGCATCAAGACATGTTCACCACCATCATCATCATCAACATCATCCTTTTCACCACGAGAACCAGGCCAAACCATGCCATCGTTTGCTATGAACAACATCCTTATCATCTCTGGTTCTGATCAAGCAACGTTTACACCCCGGGCTTTAGTGAGTGTATCGTGTACGCGTTCGGATTTGTTGACCGTCATGGGCTTTATTCTGGGGAGATCAGTAAACTTTCGAGATGAGTGTTGCTGAGGGCTCGACATCCGGCTGCGTGGTCTTTCGCAACTGTGCGACTGAAAGGGGTCCCTCACCGAGATTGCGCTAATGCAAGGAGAGGCCAGCCCAAGTCTAGATCTGGGAAAACATATACGTTGTGACCCCTCTCGCCCCTTTCCTGACTCCACCCCGGGACCCACCCACTATGCCAGAGCTGCAGTTTTCCATGAACAAATTTTCAACATACAGTGCGCAATTCAAAATGTCCCAAGTATAAACCGAACTCAAGGACTCTGTGGCATGGGGCGTGCTGCAAGATTCTGCCACCAATGCCGCGTGGGGGTCCGTTGCTGGAGATAAGACTATATAAGACCTATTCGTCTGAAGATCTCACTTAACCCGACTTGGCATTGGGAAGGAGATCACGGAATCAACCCACGTACTGGCGCAGCACAAGGTCAACAGCTCCTACTTCAGATCCTTTACATGATGGTCAATGGCGCCGGCGGCAAGCGGTTTCCGTGTTGCTGTCGATCAGTACACTAGCGGCGCGAGCTCGTTACTGGTCGTGGATCATAACTGTCATAGCCTGTCTAACATTGTCTAACTCTATTCTATGCCCACTCTTCTCGACAATGTGCGGCTGACTTGCTTGAACTTGATCGCATGTTCCTGCCGAACGCCTACCTCCAGGGTTTCAATCAGTATGTAGCATGTTCGAAGGAAACAGCAGAAGCAAACATTTGTCGTTAGTCATTTGGTCAAGCTGGCACCATCATGAACGCGGGTAAGTAGGGCAACCGCTGTTCACATGAAACATAACACACGCTTGATTCGGGTAACACAGAATGGGCGTGAAGCTCAACAACTTGCTATGTCCGCCGTTGGACTGGTAAACAGATGTTGCTGTATGAACATAGTAACAACTTCATACTCCAAGCCGCTGCTTTGGGTCGGTTGCGAATACAATTGGGTACCTTTTGTCAGCTACATTGCCGGTCACCAACATCGTGGAAAAATGCCAACGTCTATCTGCTACCCGTGTATAACTTGCGATGCTTTCCACGAACCGATTGTAAAGATTACCGACTCTTTGTAACCAGGCTTCCCATCAGCATCGTGCGACATAACTCGATTTCATGCCTTCAGGTAGTTTTTTCGACATTATGCGGGGAACCGCTCACTAGCAGATCTATGACATAAGCTAGCATCCCGAAGGTCATGTCGAAACAACCACTTCGGCATGGTCCTGGATACACCTGGTGACATAGTTGGCATTGGGTGGGTACACAGATGCCGTGACAACGTCTCAAGTCCCAGTGCTGCGATGTCAATTTATCGCGTGCGTGCGCAACGAGACCGGCATTACGTATGCCTGCAAGGATTTGCTCGGAAAGCGGTTTTGGGACTAGCTCAGCATCATTAATTGTTTTTCCTGTGGTTCTGGCGCCTGTCTACCTATTCAAGCGCAACCCCTTGATGATTAATCCCGTGCTGCTATAATCGCGGGCTTGAACAATTCCATGATATCGCATTAATACGCGATCAAAGCACGAAAGCCAATTCCAAGTCTGCCTTATTGAACCTTTCCAGCCGCAAGTTTGCACTCGTTGGAAGCCCAAACGAAGATGTGAAATCTCGATATTGCAAACATCCCCACCCGCTTCCGGCCTCGAACTCGTGCCTCTCCTCACTCTTGCTGGAGTTCTGTGGCTCTTCCGCTGCCTGCAAAACCATTTGCGTTAATCAGATCCGTCTTGTTGCCAAGAACTTTCTATTTGCACAAAGCTGCCCTTACTCGGGAACCACACATCAAGCCAAGCTATCAACGAAACTTTATCGAGCTTGCAGTGCTATCTACGTCTCACAAGATCAGTCGTGGAAGCTCGGGTTGCCATTTGCTGGTGCATTTAGTCTGCGAAGAAATTACGCTGCTTTTAACATGTGCACCTCTTCAGCGGGACATTGTGGTGCAGCTCAAGGTTGAGTTTGCGTGTTTTCACAGTGTTCGATGTGAGAGATTTACACTAACCCTGACACATGCAAACATAACCAATGATACTTCTCCGAGTCTTTCAGGGCATACTGCGTCTGGGCTGACGGCAGGATTAGATGGACTTAGTTAGCTTTCCTGTTGTTCTGTGTTCTAAGCGCGAGGTCTGCGCTGATCTTAACCCAGATCTTGAAAGGGATGCTGAAGCCAAAAGTTGACCACAGCTGACTCAGCTTTCCTGCCCAGCAGTGTTCGAAGCGCGAGGTCTGCACTGAGATTCACACATGTAAAAGATTCTGCTCCAGCTCTTTTTCGTTTGCGTGTCTTGCTCTGCTCCAAACAGAGTCTGCACTGATCTTAACACATGTAGAGATATTTCTCCAGATCTTGCAAGGGATGCTCTCCCGCCCCGCTATGTTCGAAGCGCGAGGTCTGCACAGATCTTAACTCATGTAAAGATGATTCTCCAGATCTTGCTGGGCTGCGGTGGAAGCGCGAGGTCTGCACTGATCTTCACACATGTAAAGATACTTCTCCAGCTCTTGTGGGGATGCTGTGGTGAAGCTAGCTATTTGCTTCGCATGCGTGTCTTGCTGTGCTCCAAGCACGGGTCGTCTGCACTGAACTTAACACATGTAAAGATGCTTCTCCAGATCTTTCACAGGTTATTTTCCTGTCCAACAGTGCTCGAAGCGCGAGGTCTGCGCTGATCTTGACACATGTAAAGATACTTCTCCAGATCTTTCAAGGGATACTCGCCTGTCCCACTGTGTTCGAAACGTGAGGTCTGCACTGATCTTAACAGATTCAAAGATACTTCTCCACATCTCGCAAGGGATGCTGCAGCGAACAGTTGACGACAAATGACTTAGTTTTCCTGTCATGCTGCGTTCGAAGCGCGAGGTCTGCACTGATCTTTTCACATGTAAAGATATTTTGTTGGGGCATATTGGGGATGCTGCGGTGACGCTAGCAATTCACTTCGCTTGCTCGCCCCGCTGTGCGCCAAACACGAGGTATGCACTGATCTTAACACATGTAAAGATACTTCTCCAGATCTTTCACGGGATATTTTCCTGTCCAACAGTGCTCGAAACGCCAGGTCTGCCCTGATCTTGTAAAGATACTTCTCCAGATCTTTCAAGCGATACTTTCTTTTGCTGCTGTGTTCGAAACGTGCGGTCTGCCCAGATCTTAACACTTGTAAAGATACTTCTTCAAGTCTTTGACCGGGTACTTTCCTGAACTCCTGTGTTCGAAGCGCGAGCTCTACTCTGATCCTAACACACCTGAAGTCTTTCGTGGAAGATGCGGTAAAATGGCGAGGTTGACTCAACGTTCATGTGCTGCTGCATTCGGCACACGAGGTCTGCAGTGAATTTCGCACATGCGTTGATGTTTCTCCTGATCTTGGCAAAAATTCAGAGGTTAGCAGCAGCTCTTTTGAGGATGATGCGCCCAGGTTGGCATTTATCGTCGCAGGAGTCTTGAGTCGTGAAGCAAAGTTTGGGCATCCAGCTGCTTGTGAATGTTACAAGGTTCGCCTTGACCTTATCGCATGCAAAGTTTCTTCGCCATAGTGTTCATAGTGAAGATTGGTGAAACTCAGTTCTAAATTCGCTTCTTCCTATGCTGCAACAGAAACTTCGTTCCAATAAGCCTTGACGAGCAGCTACTCAACATTTTGACTCACACGAGAAATTCAGACAACAAACAAGACTCTAGTGCTGTCCCGCTAGTTGGTGCTGCGCACGCTCGCCGAACGGGAGTGCCCCAGGTGGAGTTCCAGCCGAATTTCGAAAAGACAAGTGCAGTCGTGGCATTGGTACGTTGGTAAGAAAAGCAGACTTAATGACTTAAGCCCAAAGAAAAGTCTGGAACAGACCGTGTCCCCGGCATGGGCTTCATCCAAAGCTCGAAACCATGAACCCTAACTCCGCCCATGCTAAGTCTGCAGTGTATGCCTAGCTGCGAATCGTGGTTGTCCACTCGCTCCTGCTACCATTCTCCTCCACTCACAATTATGAAGTAACGGCTGGAAGCTATCGCTTGAAGAGAACTTGAGACCCCTTTTAAGCCCAAGCATGTACCGACCCCCTCTCTTCACGAAGACTCTCATGGCGAGTGCGGACACTACATTGATTTAGAGCAGAGGCTTATGAAGCGGAGCGGTGCATCATAGCTCCTCAAACCCTGAACAACAGCCCCATCCCTCAATCCCTCACGAGCCTCACGACAAACCGTCTGCTTCAAACATCACCAACGGGTAAACCCAAAGCCCGAATCCCAAACCTAGATGCCAAACAACCCTACCCCAAACCCAAACCACTAACCGTCTACACACAAAAATCCGAAGAACATCACTGTAAACACGAATGTTTTCAGAAACCAAATCTAGAAGTCGGTTAAGCTACATTTCGGACTTTGTACCAAACCAATATCGCAAATTCAAAACTCGTCCAACATTGGTACCGAGTTCTAGCCCCCCTCGAGAAACCCAAAACCCTAATCCCGAAACCGTAGCCCTCAACCCTCAACCCCAAACCCTCTCAACGAACTGCGTAGAGGAAACCCGGTAGGAATCCCTTTCAGGAACCCTCAAAGGAACCCTTGAAGGAGCCCGTATAGAAACCCCTTAAAGGAACTCCTTATACGAACCCTGATAGGAGCGTTTACAGGAACCCCTTAACAGAACCGTGTAGCGCCCGTTATAGGAACCCCTCAGAGGAGCTCCTTGTCCCCAAGGGTCCAAGTACCTAATTCTCATATACTCTCCCTAAACCCTAAACCCTAAACCCTAAACCCTAAACCCTAAACCCTAAACCCTAAACCCTAACCGAGTACCTAATTATTGGAACCTCTGGACCCTTAGGGTATAGGAACCCTGAACGTAGAAGTGGGGCCTCATCCGCTTCTTTGAGGGGCTCCTTGGACTTCTTTGAGCTCTTCTTGTCATCCTTCTTCTCCTCAGGGGTTGGGGCCTTCGGGCTTTTGGGGTTTAGGGTTTGGGGGTTTCGGGTTTAGGGTTTAGGGGGTTTAGGGTTTGGGGGTTTAGGGGTTTAGGGACTTATTTCGGATTTCCCGATGAGGGGCAGAAATGACCTTAGGGCTTTGGGTTGAGGCGTTAAGGTTGCATTTGGAGAGTCTTATAAGGTCATAGGCATCATCTTAGGGTTGGGGGTGTAGAGCTGGAGGTTTCTGTACTACAGTAGAAGCCAGAAAGTTGGAATATCATTATCGCAACCCCTTTAAGGTAAACTATAGGGGATCCTACCATTAATCCATATTCCAACTTTCTGGAGTTCCCTTTACAGGCTTGGGGATTCACCTTAAACCTCAGGGTCAAAGGATCCTTCTTCGACGGTTTTTGCATGTTTGTCATGCCTTAGAGGGTTCCTATCTTGCACACTTTGGGGCCACCACAGTATAATATAGGGGCCTTAATAATTAGAATAGGGTTTTGGGGCACATTATACTAAACTAGAATAAGGAACCCCCCAAAACAGACGAGGTAATTATCAAGGCCCGTAGATTATGCCACACTGAGACTTCGTCTTGCCTGATATGTGGTTCTGGGTTTAGGGTTCAGGGTTTAGGTCCTAAGCCATTTTTGTTCCTGGGGGCTTGTCCGAGATTAGAAGGGGTGAGGGTCTATGCATTGTGAAGTGCTCCTTTGGTCTTCAAGCTGTTGGGCAAGGGCTTAGTGAGGCTTAGTGTCTCTGTCCATAAGTGTGACGGAACCCCTAAATCCCAAACCCCTAAACCCTGAACCCTCAACCCCTGAACACTGAACCCCGAAAACCCTAAACTCCTAAACCCTAAAGTCCTAACCTAAACCCCTAAACCTCAAATGAACCTCAAACTCCTAAACCCTAAACCGCTCATAGCAGGCCGAGCTCGGAAGAACGAAAAAAAAGCCCTCCGCCACAGCTGCACCAAAGCGCTCTCAGCACATAACCCTTAGCCCCAAATGTTAAACCAGAAGCTGCAAAATCGTAAAACCCTTAAAGACCAAACAAGGACTGATAATCATAAACCCTCAACTCTACACCCTCAACCCCGAAACCCTAACAGCCCTGACCCTACAGCGGCGAACCTTCGGCTTCTTCTCCTTGACCTTCCCATTCTTGGCCACCGGAAGCCTCATTTGAGCTCCTTACCTTAAACTTACGAACCCTAACGAAAAAGCCCTAAATCCTAAACCCTAAACCTTAAACCCTAAAGCCGAAACTCTAAACCCTAAAATCTGCGACTGCTGGAGAGATGTGGTATTTCTTTGATGGTTTAGGGTACTTCTCGGCGGGCTTAAGGCTTCTTTAAGGCTGTGGTTTAGGGTTAAGTTTTAGCGCTTCTCATGCTTAGAGGCATATTGGTGTTTATGGGGCGTATGAAGCTTGTGAGGCTGACAGGTTTTACGGTGTAGGCTTTGTCGAAGATGTCCGTATTTTTTTAGCTTCTACCAGGGCCCTGCGTGGTCCTGTACTAGGATACCCAGTAACCTAAGAATAAAAAGGCCTCTCTTTTTGGTATTGGGTAACTTTATAAGGAACCTAGGACTACAAAAAGGGAATAAGGGTACTACTGGGCATCCTAGTGTAATTATAGTAAAACAGATCTCAAATTACACGGTCTGTAGTGTGCAGGTCTTAGGGGCGTAGGTTGTAGGGTTGATAAAAGCGACTTGCGAGACTTGGTCATCGTGGATCAGGGCTACACTGACGTAGCGGTTTGGGCAGTGTCCAACAGTACTAAGCGAGCACGACTATAGCGGCGCTTCAAAACGTGTGAGCAGCAGTTGCCTTGCTCAAACCATCAACAAACTCACCCCAACTAGGGTTTAGGGTTTAGGGTTTAGGGCCCTACACAGTATGATGCCCAGGTAGGGCTCCATCAATGTCAAAAGCTGAACGTATACCCAGCTCCCTTCCATATGCAACCGTGTACCATCCCCGAGAAGCTGAACCCTAGACCCTAAAGCCCTACATATGCCTACCCAGGACCTTTAACTCCAAACCCTAAACCCGACATTCCCGACATAAACGCAAGCAGTCGTTCACACTTACACTGCGCGTCCCACCCAATCCCGAAACTAGCTTATTTATGGTTGCTCATTTCAGGACCTGGAGGGAATCCAAAGTAGGAAATAACTCGGAGGGTCTGGACAGATTCCTCTCCAACACACTCAACCCCAAACGTGGGAAACTACAACCCCAACCCCAAATCCCGAAACTCAGAAGCCTAGAAACCCTCAGCCCCTAACTCCTAGCCGCTACAAACCCTAAATTCAAAACCCTCAAACCGGAACCCTCAACCCCTAGCCCCAAACCCCTAAGCCCGAACCCAACCCCGAATCCCAAACCCAATCTCGAACCCCCGGAAGCCCTACAGTAGAAGCCCAAAAGTTGGAAACCCCATAGCCTCAATCCTCAAAAGTAATGTAAAGGGAATCCCAGCACTATTTGGCCTTCACCTGGTTTCCAACTTTATAGGGTTTACAGTAAATTCGAAGCCTACCTATAGTCTCCATTGTAGTTCCTTTTTTTGTTTTAACCAAGGTTATATTAAGGATCCTAAAAGGCAACCCCTAAAAGGAACTACAATGGAGACTATAGGTAGACCCCAAACCCCTCTGTTGAGGCCGAAGCTGCGGAGGCTCTGCTTTAACCTCTCATACGGGAGTTTCCGAAAATAAGGGTACCTTTATTTGGGGGTCCTTATAATAAGGATCCTACTATTTAGGGTACTATATTAGGGTCCCCCGTGTTCGGAAACTCTCATGCAATGGAAGAGCCCCTAGATGCCAGTTTTACGGTTCAGCATTTAGGGTAGGGTTCAGGATTTAGGGCTCATGGTTCGGGATTTAGGCCTGGGTTCATCATTTATGGCAAGGTCCAGGATCTAGGGTGCGGTTTAGGTACCCCTGAGCCCGAAGGGTCCATGTACCCAAATAGTTCATGCTTTGGCCTTGAAGTAGTCCCTGTGTAGGTACTTTGAAGAGCTCTAAAAAGGTTCCTTTAAGAGTTCCTTTCAGGGTACTTCAAGAGCTCCATAAAGGGTTCTATAAGGGCTCCTTTCAGGATACTTTCAAGAGCTCTATAAAGGGTTCTAGAAGGGTTTAAGGTTAAAGGACAAGGGACCCTTTGGGGTACTATACTTCTAAGAATGACCGTGATGAATGCAGGCAGGCGCAGGCAGCTCTTCTTCAAACAAGGGGTGTTAGGGTGTGGGTTGCACACTTGACCTTACTATGAGGGGCCTTAAGAATTAGAATAAAGAGGGTTTCGGGACCCAGTATACTATAATCATGACAAGGAACCCCAAAACAGTAATGGTAGTTATTTAGGCCCCTATTTTGCCAGCCCTTTCGGGGGTGTTGTTGTGTCTTGTCTTCTATTCTTTTTTGGAAAAAGGGCCGTTTAGGTTTAGGTGCTTCGAGTTTCAACGCGGCCCTGAAGCCCCAAAACCCCTCACAGCGCCGACCGAACCAAACCCTCGAATCCCAAACCTCAACAGTCCTAAGCTTTATACCCTAAACCCTGAATTCGAAGCCCAAGAATCTTTAAACTACCCTAAACCCTAAACCCTGAATTCTAAGCCCTAAACTTTAAACTACCCTAAACTCTAAACCCTGAATCCTGAACTCTGAACCTAAATCCCTCAAGCCTCAGACGCCTTCGGAGGAACCAACGCTTGCGGCCTGCACATCGCACATCCAGAAGCCGAAGAGTCGCTGTTGAGGGGTTGGGTACTTAAAGGATCCCACTCTTAGTAACTAGGGTTCCTTAAAGGGCTCCTTTTAAGGGATCTATAGAGGCTCTATTATAAGAGCTTAAAGGATCCCACTCTTAGTAACTAGGGTTCCTTAAAGGGCTCCTCTTAAGGGATCTATAGGGGCTCTGTTATAAGAGGGGGTTTAGGATCTACTTAAAGGCTCATGGGAGTTAGTAACTAGGGTAACCGTACTCATAACCCCAATTAGGGTACTTATAACCTTATGCTGATACTTATATACTAAGTCCGATGATCCTCCAAGCAAGATGGTTTAGGGCTGAACCCTGAATGCTAGCCCTAAACCCTGAACCCTTTAACCCCGAAGGTCTAAACCCTAATTTGAACGCTTGAGCTCTAAACCCGAGGGTTTAGGTTTTAGAGCTTATAGGGTTCAGGACAGATTTTATAGCTTAGGGTTTAGGTTTGTCAGTGACGGTGTAGTTTTAGGGCTTCGGGTTCAGTTCAGGTCTGAGAGTTTAGGGTTTACAGGGCTAGAGTTTAAATGCGGAGCTCCTTCTGAGTGTCTCAGGGCCTTGGCGTTGAGAGTATCAGGCTTTTAAAGCAGCTAGAGTCACTAGAATGCGGTGTAAGGCTCAAGTCTTGGGATGAAATCCAGCTTCGTATTGTCCAGCTGGGGTCCAGTTGCTGTTGGTGGCCTTTGCCAGTGCTGGTCGTGCTAGCAGAAGTTACTAGTTGTAGTGGTGCTACCAGGAGGAACTGTCGGCAGACTAGCAGAACTAGTAGCACTACTGAAACCTTCGTAACAGCAATTGTAATCCGGGCAACAAGCTTGTCCGGGATTCAGGGTTTTTCTCTCGCGGTGTATGGGCTCTCCCAATCTCGAAGCTCCATCAGCTGGGTATTCCCGAAATGCCATTCGAATCATTAATTTCAGGCCCCTGTATTACGCCATAGGTCAAGTTTGGGTTCGGTCTCCCACAGGAGGATTACAGAGGGAGCCGATTAATTACGGTTTATAGGCCCAAAGGCTCCCATGTACTGTTATGGGGGATACTTCCCTGGATTCTACTAGTAATTCCTAACATAGACACCATACATTCTACTATACAGGTACATAGGACCCTTTGGGAGGGTTTAGGGGACCAAGCTCACTCAGCGCTCAGCCACATGCCGACGGTCTTTAGATCTGAAGATTCAGATCTGGTACTGGCAACACATCAGTAGGATGTCACCGGGTGGACTCTGCTCCCACTTCGCCCAGTGCCGCCTCTCCAACACCAAGGTAGGCGGAATCCAAGAGCGGCTTTTACTCCGAGTGAGCAGCTTCTGCCCGTGTTCATGCATCGGTTTGGACTCCAACCAGAGCCGGACCTCTGAGCTTGGTTTGCAAAGAGTTCTCTGCAGGCCCGCCACGAGCAGAAAGGCAACCGAAGTCGTTGTTCCCGGTGTCCAGTCGGGCTCCTCGTACACCTTCGCGAATACCCCGAAGGTTTAGGGCTTCGGGTTTAGGGTATACAGAGGGCGATCTACCAACCACACACGGCAATAGGGTTTAGTTTACAGGGTTAAGTTCACGGTTTGGAAGCTATATAATAATCATCTACCACCCCCAAACCCAGCAGCCCTCCCGAGCCAGCACGGAATAGCTTGTGCTCGTGGCAGCCGTTATACTATACCAGTCTGCCTACAGAGCCTACATGAACTAGCTGCTGCAACTACAATCAAGATAGCATTTCTTGAGGCCCTATATTAGTTTTGCTCCGTGTGAAACCGCTGCCGGTGGTTGCGCTCGCCTCCTCTGCCGCCGCGGGGTGGCATTAACCCCAAGAGCCGCCCGGAGGCGCTGGGCCACAAGCTCTGCCCAGAGAACCCAATTTCCCCTTGCAGAGGCTCTGTAAAATCATACTTGTCATGGAGCTATGATTATGGTTAGGTAAAGTCCTCAAATCTCAATTATACACATCTGAGTCATCTGAAACCCCAAACTTAAACCTAATCCCCCGTTTTCAAACAAAACAACCTCGTAATGCCAGTGCCCTAAAACTAAAACCACCAGATGCTAAATCCCAACCCTGTAGTGCCAACCCTAAAACCTCGCAGAACTCCGCACAGGAACCCCCTGGATGAACTCTCAAAGGAACCCTTAAGGAATCCTTGCAAGAACTTAAAAGGGACCCCTAGATAAACTCTGAAACGAACCCTTAAGGAATCCTTGCCAGAACGTTGGAGTACCTAGGGCCCCAGCGCGGAGACCGGGCCGGGCTTCTCGTCAGCAAAAAGGTCGATCTCGGCTTTGCCCTTTTTCTCCTCTTTTTAAAGGTTTAGGGTTTGGGGTTTAGGGATTTTGGGGGCTTGCTCAACTCAAAGGATCGTGGGAGTTAGTAACTAGGGTTATTATAAAAGATAACTACTTATAACCCCAATTAGGGTACTTATAACCTTACTTACTAGAAGGGAAAGATAATGATACTGTGAGGACTCTTTCAGGAATCTAGAGGGGTTAAGGGCTTAAGGTTTAGGGTTTGGGGCTTTAGGGTGTCGGGCTTCCGAGGTTAGGGCATTAGTTCCTGGGCGTCTAGAGGGCTAAAGGGCGTCGAGGTTTGGGCGGTGTCGTAGCATTCACGGGTTTAGGGGCTTTACTATAGTAATGTAGCTTAAAGCATTGTAGATACAGAAACCAGTGCTTGAGTGTCCAGGAAGTAATTACAATCCGGGTTAGCCTTCCGAGTTGCTTCGTTGCTTCTGAATTCTGAATTCAGAGTTAGTATAAAAGGTTCTACGTTCCATGATTCGAAACGTTTCGAAACGTATTCCTAATTCTAAACACAGTACAATGTGCCCCAAAACCCACTATTATTCATATGGCCCCTCCCTAAACCTTAATTCGATGTGGGAAGTTCCGAATGTAGGGGACCCTAAAATAGTGCCCGAATAGTAGGATCCTAATAAGGACCCCCAAGTAAGGTACCCCTAACTTTCGGTAGCTCCCATATAGAGCCTGTGGTCTCCTTCCTCCCCATCTGAATTCCTGGCTGCGCAGAACCCGCCTAAACCCTAAACTCCTAACATACGGTTGATGATATAAATCCTGCATGACCCATAATAAGGAATATACCATAATTCCCATTGTTTAGAATCCTTAAGGTAATGCAGAATTTATATCATCCGTAGGGGCCTTCAGAACTAGAATCAGGTTGTCAGGGCAAACTGACGAACCAGATACGGTAAAGCCATACGTTTGCAAGTTCAGACAGAACTTGCTCACAATGAATACACCCAATTGCTCCAGAAACTGGGAGAGTGTTTCGCCTACACACAGACATATGCCATGGCTTGGGGGCCCCAGCAACAGGTCGCCTGTTTGAGCTCTACCTTAACCTACCAAAAACTACTTTTTTTGTAGGGCCCCTATAAATTCCATGGTAGCGTTTATAATAAGAACCTACAAAAAGTAGGGTTTGGGGGTCTAAGGTAGGCCTCAGAGTGGCTGAAAGCAAAAGCCCCTCTTCGTGTTTCGGGCTCCGGAGTATGACATGCCATTCTACAAAAAGCCCATAACACCTAGCCTGTCAAGGTGATGTAAAAGGCAAGCATAGTGAGCAATCCCAAACATGCCGGTTTTCTAGGGCTGACGCAGCGTATGATCTCTGTTACTTCTCTTACTGGATCTTGATATGGGATGTGGGGTCCTTGCATCCCAATCCTAAGCCTACCTTGCAAACCCTTAACACAGGGTTCAGTTCAGAGTCCGCTGAATTTCAAAAAAAAACTCACACACCCCTCCGAAGGCTTGCTCTCAGGGTGTTAGGGCCCAAGACGTATCTATACAGACTCTGCACTCACGACGTGAAAAAACCTTCCGCCCAGAGACTCCAAAAACCCTTAATTAAGCAATATGCCTTCTATTATATTAAGCTCCCTAATATGACTCACGGTATCCTCCTTAATTAAGTGATATTGCAGTCGGGTGGAAGAAATCCATACCGTTGTGACTACATCTGGTTCAGTCTAGGGTCGATACTGCTTAGGACTTACAGTATATACGACTTCAGATTCTTCTCGTTCTCATCTTACTTATACTACGAACCCCGAGCGTCATACTCCCTGAGCTCCTTCTTCTCCTTCTTCTCTTTCTTCTCCTTCTCCTTCTTACCTAGTTCGTTGTGGGGATAGGTTTAAAAACCTATTAAGTACCCATAAAAATGTAAGATGTAAAAATGTTACCCAACTATGACAAAGTTACTCTTCTTGTCGTCCGGCTTTTCTTCCGGCACTGCACTGGCCGTTGGCGGCGTGGCCTCGCTTGGCACCTGCTGCACCTGAGCCTTTGGAGGATCCTCGGTCTTCCCGATGTAGGGTTTTGGGTTTAGGGTTTTTTGTTTTTGTTTTTTTTTATGGGCCCTTTTTTCGTCTGCACTCCACGTTCAGAAAGCCCCATTGGGCGGGCAAAAAACCCTGGCACTCAGCTTGGTGGAAAACCGACACTGGTAATAGACGACGAGGTGCTTCGAACTACTTCTCACCATCACCGCAGGATGCATCATCACGTGGATCACTCTCTCGTACAGCCAGTACATCCGAGTCCCCCGTGTCCCTATCAACCTGTGTTCCCTGTAAGGTACCCGCCGTCCCTGGTCTCCCGGAAGTAGACAAACTGCAAGACCCTGCGGACCCCGACTCCAATCTCGCTTTCTTGACGGCCACCAAGGTGTCCTCCTGCTCTTCGGCCTCCAAGTCCCGCTGCCCTTCAAAGAGATCAAGCCACTGGGCCCCATGCATTTGTCGGACTTCCTCGTCAGAAAGCTGTCCCACCTTCCACTGCCTATATGCAACATCCAAGGCCGGCACACGTCCTGACTCCTCCACCTGCAGGGTCTCTTCACTTGAGCCTCCAGCTCCCCCAGCAGGGCCCTCTTCCTCCGCTGGCAAGGAACCGGCAGTTCTTCCGGAGTCCGTCAAGTCCACCACCCTGTCAGCCATTTCGTAGTGGAAGTCGAGACCCACTCGGACTGGTCCACCTGAAGACGAGAGGGGGACCATGAGCTCCTGAGTTGAAGACAGGGCACCCCCAGTCAAGGCAGACCCTCCAGGCGATCCAGAACTCGTTACTGACACCACCATGCGCAGACGAGGGCCAGACGGTGGCGTGTTGAGGACCGTCCACGCTTCCCAGTCCCTGTACTGGGCCCCCACATGGAAGTTCCAGCGATCCAAATCAGCCTCATTTTCCCTGGCCTCCTCTTCAGCCCTCTGGTCTTCCTCGGCTCGCTCTCTGGCTTCATCTTCGGACGGCTGCTCACTCTCGTCCAGGACATGGACCCCCTGATTCTGCGACGACCCTTCAGGTGGCCATTGACCAGGGCACGCCCTGAGCATATGGACACTGTCCATAACCCAGCTGTCATGGGCCCCCGTAGTGCATACATTCCCCGGCTCACTTCCGGCGGCCGAAAGTACCGCGCTGAGAAGTTGATACTGGGCCGTGGGGATCGTGTTCACCACCGGCTGGATTATGCCTCGAAGTCGCCGTGCCCGCTCAACCTTGTCGCTTCTTCCATCCCGTTAAGTCCAGAGTTGATAAACTCGATAGCATCGGTCCAAGCATTCCTCGCCCTCAGGTAGGTTTGCATGTGCAAACTCTCCTCATAGTCAGGGTCCCCTTCCTCATTGTCCTCGTCCTCCACCTGGACCACCACATGTTCTCCAGACAAGTGTCGGTTACACTGCAGGAGCTGACAGGTTTCGATCAGCAACATCGCCCTGACACGCATCAGTCCCAACTGCATCATCGTGATCTCGTGAACACCCATTCCGGCCATCATCTGCTTTCTGTCTGCGGCAGACTCAGCCCGGAGGACCGTGCCATTCGGAATGATGTCGTCCGGTCCCCTGATGCCCAACATCTGCAGCCACATGGCGACAGCATCATCAACTGTCATGTGGGTAGATCTGGAGGCCGCCGGTCTATCCCTCCGTGCACACGAGTCCGCTCCTCTGCTATGTCCAGCACGAGCCTCAGGTAGCAACCATCGGGGATTCACCGGTGTTTTAGTTGATCTCCATGGGGCTGCCGCCTCTCTCCCAACCCTTGATACGTAGTTTTCCGAGGTCACCCTACCCGATGTCCGGCGAGGTGTGTCTGTCCCTCTCCTCCGTCGACGATCCCCTGACCTTTCACGAGGCGGGTCGCGGTCCTCCTGCCACTGCGCGGGGGTGATCGCAATCTCTTCGGCTTGCCTTTGTCCATGAAGGAAGAGGAATCACCCGTTGTGGGCGCCATGGCCCCCCTTGGAGCATGCATTCTCCACCGCATCCGTGTTCGCTGCAGCATGCCCCTAGCATTGATGTAGCGAAGGCTGTCCTCCCCCAACGTTCGACGGAGGTCAGCCACCCTGGTTTCCCACAGCTCCGCCTCGATCCACACTGCCATCTCGTCCATCTCAAGGTCCCCTAGACATCCCGGACTCGCTCGATGTGTCACCGTCCTGGTAAATCTCGCCCAAAACGTGCCACAGTTCCCAGGGAAGGGGTCATCCCCTCGGTTGGCGGCCAAATGGGTGATCGCCTGACCAAGTTCTTCCCATCTTTCCACCGGAACTTGCCAGGTCAGGTAGGCGTGCAAGGCCGTCTCGAAGTTACCCGGAGTATCGAGGTAGTCAGTGGCGACTGCCACTCCTGAGGACGAAGAACTCGCCCCTCCGCTCGAGCAAGCCAATGGGGCCGACACTCGCCGACGTTTGACTGCATTTTCCTCGCCTCGTCGCCAAGCCATGCGCATGTCCGACTCCATCACCGGGGCCGCCCTCATTTCTTGAACTGTGTCACTCTCCCATCCTGTGGCTTCCTCCACATCATCCGTTCTTTCCACCCACAGCTCAGACTCAAGCCACCATGCGAGGAGGTACTGATGGTCCGTCTCGTCGGGTTTAGGATTTAGGGTTTAGGGTTTTGGGTTTAGGGTTTAGGGTTTAGTGTTTAGGGTTCAGGGTTTTGGGTTTAGGGGCCAGAGACTCCAACATCCTTTAATTAAGGAATATTCCTCAAATTATAGTAGGATCCCTAATATGATTTGAGGAATATTCCTTAATTGAGGGATATTGGAGTCTCTGGGTAAGGTTTCGGCTTTAGGATGCATTTGGGGCTGAGGGTTTAGGATATGTTTAGGGCTTATAGGGTTTAGGGTTTAGGATGTGTTTAGGGATTAGGTTTTAAGGTCTTGCACATTATAGGGTTTAGCTTTGAGGGTTTGGAAGTTGTGGTTTTGGAGTAGGGGCTGATAAGCATGAGGGTTTGAGGGTGATAGGGTTCGCTGCCTTCTGCTTTCCTTCCTTTTTCTCTTTCTTGTCCTTCTTTTCCTTCTTCTCCTGGGTTTTATGGTTTAGGGTTTAAGCTTCTGGCGTTTAGGGGTCTCAGACCCACAAAAAGGGGAAAAGGGCCCACTGTGAGTCGTCCTATAGCCCTAAGGACCGGGAAGGTACCGTAAAGGTATGAAGGCTGTCCCTAAGGCTCCATGTACCTATATAGTATATACTTAGGCCTTAAAGTACCTATATCGGGACCCCTTTAAGGCCTAAGTATCTACTATAAAGGTACATGGAGCCTTTGGGTGTATGAAAGGCTTAGGGTTTAAGCAGGGCTTAGCCTCGAGGCTTTCCCATTCCTAAGGCTCCATCTTCCAATACAGCACATATACTTAGACCTTAAAGGGTTCCTATACTATACCCCTGTTTGGTGTTCCAATATTACAAACCCTAAGGGTCCATGTACCCAAGTAATATATACTTTGGCCCCAAAGTACCTATGTACGGACTACTTTGAGGCCAAAGTATAAAGTACTTCGGCACAAGGACTCTTAGGGATATACGTGCATGGAGCCTTACCCTAGGCATCCAAGAACTCATATATTAAGGCTTTTGGCGCCCAAAGACCATATCATATAAGGCTTTTGGGCTATGTTGATGCCCAGGGTTAGGGGCATGCTAGGATGCAAGCTCAATGTAGACACAGGTTAAGGTACAACGTGCAAGGCGCAGCGTAGCAGCACAAGGGCAAACTCCTCACATATAAAACATTATAACACCGGCTGTATAATCTCGCCAAGATTGCAAAAACAAGCCTGTAAACCATCAACAAAATCGACAAAAACCCGTAAACACCCAAACTATGGATCCCGCAAATCTAAAGCACCGAAGACCTTAACTTCCAACGCCCCACGTGTTCAGGCAAGTGCCTGGTCCCCTTTCTCTTTCTTTTCCTTCTTCTCTTTCTTGGCTTTCACGGTCTTCCTAGGGCAAGAGGGCTTTACTGGCAAGTACTATCAGCACCCTGATAATTTTGTTGAAAATTAATACATTGGTTCGAACAATTTGTAACTCGCCAGGCTTCTATACTAACCCAATGCTCGACTCTCGGCATTGTTGAGATTCACCAGGGTTGAGCTTAGTTTAAGGCTTTGTGGTGCGCAGAGTCAGCCAAGATATATGCCTAAACTACTAGAGAGCTTAGTACCAAGACCTTTTGGGGTACGTGTCGTGGTTACACCCAAATCCCGAACCCTCACTATACAGCACTTGAAGGGAAGACGTCGACGATCTTGCCACCGAACGTCTCGGTCGCGTCTGGAGCAGGTGACTCCTGCAGCTTCCCGTAGCTTCACGGGTTAGGGGGTTTGGGTTGGGTTTAAGGGTTCAACCCCTCAACAAGAAGGGTGCACGTTTTCTTGCGGTTTTGTCTCAAGTCGAAACTCTTTGGAGGCCTACAGATGGGGCTTTCTAGGGCCTTGGTTGGTTGATCCTGACAGGGCTTGTGCAGTTGGATTTAGACGCGGCGTTTATGGGGTTTTGTAGGGCTTCGCGGTTGTAACTTAAGTACGGGGTGCACATGCTTGCACAGAAGGTCAGGGACAGATTCCGCGTATTCCTGTATTTTGCTTTGTAGCTAACTTAAGCTCTAGGATACCGTGGGTGAAAGACGAAACACAACGGAAGACAAGCGAACTAGAAGCTGCTCGACTCGCCAGATGCAGAATGTCGCGTTGAGTTTTCGGGTTTAAGGTGCAGGGTGTAGATGAAGGGCGCAGGCTTTAGGGTCAAGGCTTTCACCATAGCTGTAGACGCTCGACCTCAAAACAGAAGCTCTTTGTAATAAAGCAAGACGACAATGCACAGGAAAACAACAGGTCAGCATGACAACCGGTGTAACATCAATGAGAGAATAGAAGCAGCATGCACGGATCTGGTTGCCCCAGTACGTACTGGAAAATGACGGTGCTCAACCTTTCAGCAACATCTCACAGTTTTCGGCTGCATTGAGAATCTAAAACCGCGTGCAACCTGGTAGTAGTAACAACAGTAGCGAAAGCTGTGCGACAAACCAATAAAAAATAGTCACAGTAGAACAACACTAAAGACAACAATCGTGGGTCAATCGCACAACGCCCTAAACCCTGGACCCTGAACCCCAAAATCGAGCAATCCTGCTGCAGTGCCCTTATTGGAATGCTCTTCAGAAACCCTTGCCTCAACCAAAGCCTTGAGGGAACCCTGCGGTAAAGAAAAGCAGAACCCTTTGCGACTCTGTGCAACTGCAGGTTGCCTCTGTTGCAGCTCCATCTGCCTCATGCGGCTTGAAAACCCGGTTAAACCTTAAACCCTGAACCCCTAAACCCGGTCCTTGGGTCGTAGGTCTTGCTTCAGGGATCCGTTAAGGGTTCCTTTAAAGAGTTCTACAGGGGTTACAGCGGGTGGAGTTTAGGCTTTGAGAGTTCGGGTTTTAGGATCTATCACAAAAATGGGTGTGGGAGCTGCTTAAAGCGGCAGGAGTTCGGAAACTGGGGTGCAAGGCTGAGGCTTGTAATTATAAGGTTTCAGGATTAAAGACTTCGAGATTTTTGAAGGCTCAAGGCAGTCTGCACTTCTCCAGGAGGCTATAATAAAGGTGGAGATGATCTTGCCGCCGCGACTTGGCCCGGGTACAATCTTTGGCTCAACGTATGTAGGGGAAACCTATAAGGCCTAAGTGCGAACTCTTTGGAAGTTCTTAAAGAACAATTAATGTGTACCTGAGATAGCTCCCATACTCTTCTAAGCCGCTTCCCGAATTTGTAGGGACCCTTCCCAAAACAGTACTAGTAAGGTAGTTAAACGCAGGTACTACAAACAGAATTCACAACAGCACGCCAGCAACGCAATGGATACCCGATGCAACTCCTGCTGAACGCCTGAACCTCTCCCGATGCGCCTTTCGCTTGGGCATGAGTCCGCAGGCTCACTCCAGCATGGTCGTGGTAGGCGGAAGCCGCTAACCCTAAACCCTAGGGTGCATCTTGCAGGTTGTGCAAGAATGCTTGGGTGTCGTTGTTTGTTAAGCTCTGAATAGTCAGGGCTGGGCTGAGGGCGGTTTGGCGTCTTAAGTTAAAGCAACCAATTTGCCCAAAGCTTTCCACCGATCTTTGCAAGGTAGCTTTGGGGGGATTCTTTCGAGAGGTGGACTATTAAGGCTCCGCACGGCTTTTTGCGATGTACTCTGAAGGATTGCAGGGTGTAGGGTAAGTTTATTATAGGCTTATAGGGCGGGGTTTCACGCGGTAGAGCTTTGGATATGTGACGCAATAGCGAGTTCAGGTGAAGGTTGAACGGCCGGCGCTACAGGTTTAGGGTTTATAGGGTTTACTCTCTGTGCAGCCTGCAGAGTTTGGTCCTTGCGCTGAAGCATGTTTCGTGGTACTGGTCTAAAGGAGCTTTGAACAAAACATGGTCATAGGTGTTTGTCCTGTCGTTTGTAAGCTCCGTAGGGGCAACAGCTACAGCAAAGCATTCAAGAGTTTCAGAACATGCAATGCCAGCCACAAAGCTTGAAGTCCTCTGCCTTACGCTCAGGGCTGCACACCCTTGCCCGAAAGAATGTAAACCTTCTAGCCAAGACGGAGGCGCGTATATGCCCAACAAAAAGATGATACCCGACCCTCGAAGCTAAATACCGAAACCCCAAACCCTAAACAGAAAGCCCTCAGCCCTAAGCCCTAAACCCGCAACCCTAAACCGTACGCTTCAGGTATTTTCGGGTACTGCCTGGGTGGGGGCGGGCACAGTGGAGGCTCCCTCCACTTTGAGTTCTGCCAAAGACTACAAGAAATATTACGCATAGGGGCCTTGAGAATGAAACTTGAGAGCTAAACTAGGGCTTGGGGGGAATATTTGTCATGGTATAAATACAAGGGGAGTATCATCACTAACGGTTCCGCGGCCGAACCCTTTTACACGGAACTCGGGTTCGGACAATGATGCTGTTGAGTGCCGTGAAGTGTCTGTCGCTTCAAAGTGCTAGACAGCTAACAGTCGGTCACGTTTGCGACTTTCACCTTACTTCTGCTATACTCCCGGCGTGCAGTACGAGCACCATGAACACCAAAATCAGAACACCGAACTCCATGAAGCTTAATAGCCTGAAGCCATAAAGAAAAACCCTGAACGCCATGTCAAGCCATGAAGACATACCCTAAGGGTCCATGTACTCATATAGTATATACATTGGCCTTAATGTAGTCCCTATATAATTAGTTACATTGGGGCCCATGTACCTCTATATGGGTACATGGACCCTTAGGGATACAGCCCGAGGCCGAATCGTGAAGAGGCCTAGCAGTCTCTTGTCGATCCACGCTTCATCGTTTGGGCTCCGGGTTTGAGGGTTTAGGGTGTACCTCAGCCCTGAAGAACCTACCTTTTTGAGGACTTATATAAGGAAATCATAATAGGGAACCCTAAAAAGGTAGTTTATTCAGGGTTAAGGTAGGGCTTAGGGAACCCTGAACCGTAAACGCTAAAACCGAAACCCTTGCAAACTATAGGGGCCTTGACTAAACAGTGTAGGATTCTGGGGCCTACTATACTATAGTTATAGTCAGGAACCCCCAAACAGTGTTAGTAATCATTATTCAGGCCCCTATATCAACGTGTAAGGTCCCAACTGGCACATGCCTTGTGGCATGTGTGGAACCGACTCTACCGTGGCATGTAACATTTCGCACAAGACTAAAGCCGAAACTCTGAAGCAAAAGCCCAGGCCCTATAGCTCCCTAGACTTTTATCGCCATCTTGATGCCGCCAGCGGCGGCTGCCACCACTTGGGCAAGTGGAGCTGGGTGAGCTCGCCAGGTTTATCGCACGAAGGGCCATGCTTTCCCATCCCCTGCTTCCGGTGTTATGTGGCTAAAGTGTACTTGCCGCCCCGATTCCATATATGCCATCACAGAATATACCCTCCCAAACCATGTCACAATCATGAAGGCCTTTGGATAGGGAGTTTAGGTTCGGAGCTCAGGATTGGGGCGATTAGGGTTGGGGGTTGATTGGGGAATTACCGGGGAGTTTTTGTAGGGAGTTTAGGAAGTAGGGTTTACGGAGAAATCTGTCGACTGTATTTGCCGGGTTACGCAGGGACAAATGGCCAGCGACTTGCGCCGCTTCTGCACAGCAGCGAAGCGATGCAAATCAGCAGTGGTGGTCTCCGTCCAAGGAGTAGGCGATTACATATATCTGGGCTTTGTCTTCTGGGAGTTCGACAAACGGCTGAAGTAATCTGACACTGGCCGCGGCTCTGGATCAATTGGAACCAGACGGAATGATAGTACTACTTATACTATACCCTCCAGCGTCGTTCCTGTTCTGGTCAGCATCTCTTCCTGTTGGTCTGGATTTTCGGATAGGAGCAATGCCGTAAGCTATGGACGTGACCTTAACATTAGAGCAGGGTATCGATCAACCTGTTACACACAAATAATGTAGGGGCAGCTAGTAATTATTCATTCAAACCCCACAACCCCCCAAACTGCGAAACCCTAAACCCGGAAAACCTAAACAAATAAAACGAAACCCTAAACCCTAAATCCTTCAGGAACCCTAATAGCAACCCCAAACCTTTAACGAACCCTTATCAACCCATAACCCTTGGGCACCCGGAGCCTGAGGGAATGAGCCCCCCATATGCCTAAAAGGCCCAAAGAGTTCCTAAACAAGAACCACCAAACCCTCAGGGGTTTGGGGTTTTTAGGGTTTGAGGAGTTCAAGGTTTTAGAGTTTAGGGTTTAGGGTTTGAGGGGTTTAGGGTGTAGGGCTTTGAGGTTTTAGGGTTTTGGGGCCTTTAAGGTTTAGGGGGTTCTAGGGCTTTAGGGTGTAAATAGGGCCTTTAGGGTTTAAGGGTTACCGGTCCGAGTTGTCCTTGTTTGTACTTGGACCCTTAGGGAGGGGGGGGGGGTCACAGTTTTTCGCTAGGCTTTGAGAAGTCTTGGGCTTCAGGGTGGAGCCTTACCAGATACTTAAAGGATCATGGGACTTAGTAACTAGGGTTATAATTATAATTAGGGTAACTGTACTTATAGCCCCAATTGAGGTACTTATCACCTTACTTACTAAGTCCCATGACCCTCCAAGTACACAAAGGCCTTTGCTATATGATCAGAAAACTTCTACCTAACGGAACCCCGAGGAACGGTATATTAAACCCCAAGCCCTAATTTCAAAACCGAAGCCGCGAATCCTACATTTGATCACTAACTTTGTCCCACAGGTAAGGGTAATAATTAGAATAGGGTTTTGGGGGGCCCATTATACTCGAATCATAATAAGGAACCCCCTCTTGATAATAGTATAGGTAACTATTTAGGCCCCTGTATTACGGTGTTTCGCTGTTTCAAGGGCCGTCTCCTTGGAAACTTGCTGTCCAGCTCCGAGGCGTTTTGCCGAAAGCTGGTGAACGGCGTCCGAAGGAGGGGTATTCAGAAAACTAGGGATGCGGTTTAGGATTTAGGGTTTAAGGGTTACCTAAAGCGTGGGAAGGCTTTCAAGGGTTGTAAGGCCCCGAATATTTGGAACAGGCTTTTGGGAGAATGTTTTCTGACAGGTATACAGGGCAATATAAGGGGACATATTCTTAACAAGCGGGGTCATGCTTTAGCTGTCTGTTTGAAGCGTCCCTGAGTTTTCTGGCTTTCCCAGATCTCAGCGGAAGTTGTACTTGATGGGAGGGAGGTCGGCGTCCTGTCCACTTGGCATTGGATCGGCGACTCGGTGGCTACTCCCCTCCCCACCCACCTCATCCCCCCGCCGCCCTCAACTCTCGAACCCAAAAACCTAAACGCCTAAACCCTGCACCCTAAACCCTGAGCTACCCAAACCTTACTTAAACCCCAGCCTTAACCCTCGAGGCGGCTTTCATGTATGTGTTCAATCACTCGTATTTCCAGATTGCAGACTATTCTGCTCTCAAAACCAAAGGAGCCTAAATGAGATTGGGTGGCGGATCGGGAACGATACTTCCTTAAATAGGTCTTGGAAACCCCTTATCAGGTCCCTATAGAAACTAAGGCCCCCCTAACCCCTTTCACTTGTCCGGCGGGTCCGTAGGTTGTAGGGCACGGGTATGTGCCACATAAGTACCGACAGAAATAGGGGCTGGGTGCACTCAGATTGTGTTGACCAGCGCACGGCTTCAGATTGGAGACAGTTTTAGCAGTTACACATGCTCCCGCGCCACGTGTTTGCCCACGGCACACTCTATGCATCACCATGCTGTGTTACCAACTCTACACTCACTGCAGCATTGCTCGCAGGCTGCAAGACTCTGTCCATAGGAATGAGCGGACGCTTCTGCGGTATAGGCTCCTAAACCCTAAACCCCTAAACCCCTAAACCCTAACCCTCTAAACCCTGCACAGCCTTCGTTCCCAACACCGGTAGTTACAAACTAACACCGAAAGACGCGGCGACCCTAAGACCCCAGACCCTACCTCTATAAGGGTCATGATATTGTAAGATAGGTGCCCTAGAAAAGGGGTAGGATATGACCGCTATAACTAAGTAACAGATAAGACCCTAAAGGTAAGTAACAGGATCCCCCTAAACCCTTAACCCCCAAAAAACCCAAACCCTATACACCCCATAGCTAAGCTACAAGATCCACCTACTATAAGTTCCAGAGTCTCAGCTCGTCCTCGCCGGTTGGCGTGACCAAGTCGGCCTCCGTGTCTTGCTTGTCTTCGATTTGGTAATTTCCGAAAATATAGGGGACCCCAATACAGTACCCCAAATAGTAGGATCCTTATGATCAGGACCCCCAAATAAGCTACCCCTAATTATCGGAAACTCCCATTTAAGCTGTGGAAAATGACTAGTATTGGTAGTACTCATGCTATCAACCAATTAGTATCATCATCCGGGATGGGCTTGGAGCTTAGATCCTTTTCCTACCCGAAAAGCGCATCGGTTTGGGGTTTCTACTATATACGGTTTAGGGTACTTTATGGTTTTAGCGTCGAACATTATGTTTACGGGCGGCCTGAATAATTAGAATAAGGTCTTGCGCCCATTATACTATAGTTATAATCAGACAACCCCGAAACAGTACTGGTATTTGTTTGGGGCCCCTATAGTATGGTCAGTATTAGGGTTCCTCTCTTCTTCAACAACCGGGCCCCAAAAAGTTCAAACTTCCTAAGCTAATATATAAGGACAGAAAGTTTAAAGTTCCCCCGTTCGCTGTCTAATGTTCGGGAGCTTCCGGTGTCTTGGGGTTGTAAGTATGGTTACCCTTATAATAACCCTAGTTACTACGTCCCATGATCCTTTAAGTAGATCCTAAAACCTATCTTATAATAGAGCCCCTATAGATCCCTGAAAATGAGCCCTTTAAGGAACCCTAGTTACTAAGTCACATGATCCTTTAAGTATGGTCAGTATTAGAGTTCGGGAGCTTCCAGTTGCCGGGGTTTCCGGCTTTAGGTCAATGTTGGTGCGGAGTGGAGGCCGACAGGGCGAGCCATCACCTCTGCGTGGTTTTCAGAGCATGAATCAATTGGGAGTTTCCCAAAATAGGGGACCTGCATATGGTACCCTAAATAGTAGGATCCTTGCATTATAAGGGCCCCCCAAAGTAAGGTATCCCTAATTTATTTTCGGACACCCCCAAATAGAAGTACATGACCCCACAAATGACAACTGAGGTTTCGATCGCTGAACCAGGAATAGTGCACCCCAAGATCTCAACTGCGACGGAGTATGAGTATGGGCAATGCCAAAACTCTCCAGGAACAACTCCCGGCCCATGACCGTACACCACACACCCTCCACAGCTAACACGCAAACCACTCAACGGTCCTGATTACCAACAAGTATTGTAGAGTCTATGAATGTTGTGCACTTCCACCATGTGCAGGTAGTCCTACATAGTCGAACGAACCCTAAACCCTGAGCCCCAAACCGTTCTAGACCCTGAACCCTAAACCATCCCGAACCCTTTCCCCCTAAACCCTAAACCCTCGACCGCCCTAATCCCTAAACCCTAAACCCCCATCCCCAAACCCTGAACCGCCCTAATCCCTAAACCCTAATCATAATCCCTAATCCCTAAACCCCCTACCCACGGTGGGCCTGGAGGGCGAGGTAACTCCTGAGGCTTCGAGGAGAGGGCTGAGGGATGTTTTTGTCGATTCGGCTAGGGTTTAGGGTTTAGGGTGAAGAGTTCGGAGTTTGGGGTTTACCTGGAGCTCGAAACCCTACGAAATATCAAGAGACGACCGTCCAGTTATAGAGTAGAACACTGAAAACAATAGGGTATTGGATTCTCAGCTAGAGTTTGGGGTCTCGTTGTGGATCAGGGCTTCATCTCTCTTTGGGTTACAGGGGCCGCTTGCTGGTTGTTGCAGGTCTTGTAGCGTTTATTGTATGGAAGCGGCAAGTTTCCAGGTTTAGGCTTCAAGCTTCCTTGGGTTTAACGTGTCAGCTCTGATGAGCCAGCACAGAAACGATGCCACACATTGAAGTTTTGTCCAAAGCACATGCGAAGCGCTTGATCCTGAGGACATGCATTTCATTCTGCCGGATGGCTGCGACGAAGCCGTGTCTGGGCACCTAACGTCTGATCCGGATGCCTGTGTTGCAACAGTCCTTTCAGGAATCGACAAGCACCTTGCCGAAATTGTCGTGGCTACAACACCCCTCTTGCCTGGACCCTACAGAACCCACCGTTATGGCATCGGTTTCTGTGGCTGTAGGGTGCAGATACGATATTTGGCCCCGTCAAACCATGACTACTTGGTCCAGGCACCTGGTGACCAAGTTACACAATCTTGTATCCTGATAATCATACCGTATAAGTTGATCATACTATATGTATACACCTACAAACACATATACTCCCCGCAACATCAACCCACATCACGCACTGCTGTAATCCGACGACTAAAATATCGAAGCAATTATATAGGATACTCTGGAGCCTCTGGGAAGGGTTTAGGGTTTATGGTTCAGGGACGGGTTAGGGGCGAGATCTAAAAGCAAGCAGCTGCATGAGTGAGAACAAGACCGCGAGAGGCGAACAGCTAAATCCATCTGTCAATCGAGACAAACCAACTTAGTGCCAAACGTGAAAGTACCACTCGCAATCGTTTCCTCAACTGCGCCTTAAACCCTAAACCCGAATCCTAAGACCTGCATTGCCCCGGGTCCTTTTTGCCAGCACGGCATCAAAGTACTGCTGCTTTTCGGACTCTTCCTTGCCAAGCAGAAAAGCCGAAGCGCTTGGTTTTGGGGCAGCAGTACTGTCGGTTGAGTACATGATTGCTAGGTACTCGGGCAGTAAGTGCACTGTCGCCTTCGTAGCCGTCGCCGGAAATGGCAGTTTCTGAAAATAGGGGACCCGAATATAATACCCTAACTAGTAGCATCCTTGTTATAAGGACCCCACAATAAGGTACCCTAATTGTCGGAAACTCCCAAATGGCAAATTGCAAACTGCCAGGCCAGTACTCGACAGGATCATTGTCAGGGCCACAGAACCAGACCCCAAACCCACTCAGACTCCTCTACTTACCTTTAGTTCGTGGGGAATGGAAGAATGGTAGTAATAGTAGCTATAATTGTACCCCATTCCTTCATTCCCTTCTCACCCAGCGTTTAGGGCTTCTCGGACTGGCGCAGGATGCCATTTTATGGTTTGGCTTCTATGGCCCAGGGGAGGGAGTAGTGGGCTCGGGGCCTTTGGGTGCGGAGTTCATATTTACAGGAGTCGTCCCTATGGAACTACTTTAGCGCCCAAGTAAAGTAAAGTACCCACAGGCTCCGTTGTAGTTCCTTTTGGGTACTACCTTATAGGCTCCTAAATATGAACCACAGAAAGGAACCACTATGGAGCCTCTAGGTATATACTAGTTGAGTACATGTGCCCTTGTGGACTAAGCGTTCTGGGCAAGACCTTGCCTGGCTTTGTAGCGGGGCACCCGCAGAGTGTACACCTTGCCAGTATGCCCTGGAGAAACTGCACCGGGCCCCTCTCCGGGCCTCTCCTTCCGGCCTAAGCAACTATAAAGCCTAAACCCCGAACCCGAATATAACCTGGACCGTGCTGGGTTGCATATTGAAAACAATATTTCAGGCTGCGTTTTCGTAATAGTCCAAAGGACCCAGACGTTCAATGCTCGCGCTGAGAATCGTAGTAGTGGAGTTTTGCTTTCGGGAGAGTACATGGCTGGTGGGCACTTAGACACTTGGTGACCTAAACCGCACTCCCCGCATGCCCGCCTAAGCCCCGAGACCCCAAATCCCTACTGTAACCCCGAAGCTTGTCTTCAAGAACACGAAACACACAACGCTAAACTCAACGCCGTCCCCGCCGACCCTAAACCCTAAACCCTAATACCCTAAACCCTAAACCCAGAATGCAGCCCGGGGCCAAGGCATCTGACGGCCTGGCTACTTTGACATAGGCCTAGCGCAGAATGTCCAAGGGTAAAAGGAGGGACCCTTAATAAGGGACCCCATATACCCTTAATATAGCTATTATATACCCATTTATATGTGCCCGCGCTCCGCGTTCTCGACCCCCCCCCCCCCCCCCAATGGTATCCCCCCCCCCCGAGCCCGGCGACCACACAACAAGAACAAGAACAAGAACAAGAACAAGAAGAAGAACAGCAGCAACAACAAAGCAGCAGCAACCACGCGGAGGAACCACAGGAACCACAGGGGGGGAGGGGGGAGACAGGAACCAGAAGAACCACAAAAGGGAGGGGGAAAACCAAGAGGAACCACAGGGGGGGGGGGGAACCACAGGAACCACAGGGGGGGGGGGGAAGGGGATTACCATGGGGGGGGGGGAGGGGGGGGGGTCGGCGGATGCTGGCACATATATAGCCCATTATAGGGTAGGGGTCCCAATTAAGGGTCCCTCCTTTTCCCCTTTGAGAATTGGGCCGCAGGATGGCCACATGGCCGGTGTGCTCCTACGTACGTATGTATAATAGCTGTATGTACGTAGAGGCTCCATGGTAGTTCCTTGTTGTGGTTCATATTTAGGAACCTATAAGGTAGTCCCAGAAGGGGAACCACTATGGAGCCTATGGGTATGTATGTATCCATGTATAGGTGCATACATGCGTAGAATTGCGCGATAATGTATACACTTGTTCGGAGTGAACTGACCGTTGGAGCTGAAGATGTTCCGTTGAGAAGTATGTTTGGCTTTCGGGTTTGGGCCGAAGGCTCTGTATTGACAGGCAGAAGGGGACTCTTGTGAGACCTATAGCAATGCTTGGCATGATCAAACACGGCCAACGACAGCAGAACAGCCGCATCAGCTAGCAGATGTCACTGGCCATCATGTCCTCACACCTTAGCCGCTGCAGTCGGCTGCCCCTGAACCCTGAAACCCGAAGCCCCAAATCGTAAACCCTAAACCCTAAACCCACCAGAAGCCGGCGGTGCCTCACTGACCTTGCTCTGGCACTGATTTGCGAAGCCATCCTTCACAGCCTGGAGATTTAGCGTTTTGTGCCTTAGCTTTAAATGAAGGGTACCACAGGGTTCCATAATAGGGTCCTCTTTATTAAGGGTACTATAGGGTTCAAAAGTCAAGTCCCCCTTTAAGGGTGCCATGGGCCACAGGGTTCTAGAATGGGGTCCCCTTTGCCGGGTACTTCTGGGCTCGATAATACGGCCCCAATATTTAAAGGGTACCATAGTCTTCTAGAATAGGGTTCCCTGTGATGGCTCGGAACTCCAAGCAAAGGGATCATACAGGGGCCACAGGGGTTCAGCATGCTCGGAGTTGTGTAGGGTTTGGAGTTCAAGGGTTTAGGAATTCTTGAAGGGTTAGGGTTTAGGGTTTAGGGTTTGGGCTTAATTATAGCAGATGCCAGAAAGTTGGAACATCATTATCCCCATGCCCTTAAGGTAAAGTATAAGGGATCCTAGCACTAATCCTCCTACAGCCATGTTCCAACTTTCTGGCTTCTACTATAAACTCTAAACCCGAAACCTAAACCCTAACCCCTAAACCCTAATCCCTAAACCCCAAGGGTTAGGGTTTAGGGTTTAAATGAGGCCAGGAAACTCTTTCTTGGCAGAGCCGTCCGAGTCTCCGGCTTAACTACTTTGGCCCCCAAATAGGGTTCCTTGAAGGGTACCAGGAGGAGTTCCTTTAAGGGATCCATAAGGGTTCTATAAGGGTTTAGGGTATAAGGGTCCATGTACTCATATAGCTATATACATTGGCCTTAATGTAGTCCCTATATAGGTACATTGGGGCGCATGTATCTCTACATATATAGGTACATGGACGCTTAGGGTAAGTTTGAGAGTTAAGGGATGGCAATTTGGCTTGGCTTTGGGTTGAACGTGTGCCGTCTGCGGTTTCGGGCGAGGGGGATCCTAATCTCGCGGCTACTGTACCTTTTTGCTACGGCTCCAGGCACTGCAAGTGCAAGTCATACCTCTGATTCCGATCCCTAAGATTCTACACCGAAGATACCCTAGATCTGAGCCGTTATTTCGCATAAACCCCGGCACCCTGAATTCCTAATCCACAAACCCGAATACCTTCAAGCCCTGTGTCACAAGGCCTGTAACAAGAAGCTCGGAAAGCCTGCTACCCTTCATTACGATTTGCAGCGCCTGAAGGGACTTTGCGGCGGCCAGCACCTGCAGAAACAGACTCTCTCTCTCTCTCTCTCTCTCTCTCTCTCTCTCTGACTCTATCTTCCTCTCTTGCTCTGGTGTTTTTCTGAGAGTCCATGTGGCAGGTTTAGGCCCAGGGGTTTTGATTTTGCAGAAAAATATGTTTTTTTGGAGGGGTGCATAAAGAACGACTTGCCTAGATACAAGGTGCCGTTTCCTACCCTAAACCAAGACGAACCCGGAGATGCCCCAGATTATGCAGCCTCCCCTACACCCTCAACCCTAATTCTTAAACCCCTCTGAAGCCATAAGCCCAAGCCGAAATTAGCAAAAGCCGCCTGTAGAAGCGTTTAGGGTTCAAGGTTAAAGGTTTTGGAGGGTTTCGGGTGCAAGGTTTCGGGCTTTGGGTTCGGTCATTCTTGTAGTGGCTGCCATCCGGACTTCTGTCTGCTCGGAGCATAAGGACACGACTAGGCTACCCGCTTCGGTTTTGGGGTTAAGGGCCCTGCAATGTACATTGCATGCACAAGCCGTGAACTGTCTTCCACGGCAGTTCTGAATGGTCCGGAAAATGTGAACCCCATTTTAACTGCTGAAATCCCAAGCCTAAACCCAAGTGCACAACTCATATATCACCAAAAGCTGCAGTCCGAAGGAGAACCCTGCGTAGCCTAAGTATATCGCATTTAACCACATGGACCCTTAGAGCCAAGGAGAAAGCCCAAGGACGCCAAACCAAAAACCCTAAGTCCTAAACTCGAAGCCTGAAACCCCTAGACCCTTAGACCACAGAACCCCTAAACCCCTAAACCCTTGCACTGAACTGTAAACTCCCTGAACCCCTGAACCCTAAACCTGTAAATTCTAAACCCCCCAAAGCCCCTAAACCCCGACTCCAGATCCCTAAACCCCTAGACCCTAAACGGGGGGCCTATCCTAAACCTTACACCCTAAACCCTAAACCTTATACAGCCTAAACCCTAAAGCCAAGAACCCAGGTAGAGCCCAACGGGGGCCTGATTCTTACACCCTAAACCTTACACCCTAAACCCTAAACCCTAAACCCTAAACCTTACACCCTAAACCCTAAACCCTAAACCTTACACCCTAAACCCTAAACCCTAAAGCCAAGAAGTCGGAGCCCAGGGGCCTGATTCTCGAAGTTCTTCTTTGCCGGGCCCTCGGGCACGCGACCCAGCATTTGGACCTTCGTTCGGGGGGCTCGGGTTCTGGCTCTGCCCTGAGGGTTTAGGGTTTAGGGTACTGGGGTTTAGGGTACTGGGGTTTAGGGTTTAGGGTACTGGGGTTTAGGGTACTGGGGTTTTGGGGGCCATTATACCGTAATTTTGATGAGGAACTCCCCAAAATAGTATTCCCTAAGGGTCCATGTACTCATATAGAGATGCATGGGCCCCAATGTACCTATATAGGGACTACATGAAGGCCAATGTATATACTATATGAGTACATGGACCCTTAGGGATAAGCTCCATTGCAGCTCCTTTTTGGGACTACCTTATAGGTTCCTAAATACGAACCACAAAAACGAACTACTATGGAGCCTCTAGGTAGGGAGCTTCCTCCAACCTGCTCCTTATACGGTTGAAGAAGCGTGGCTTGCCTTACATTACTCAGTTATAAGGAGTTGTGGTAAATTAAACTGCTTCCTTCTCATGGTAAACCGGTTCAAGATCGTACCCTAAGGGTCCAAGTACGTATATAGTACCTCAGAACATGGTAAGCTGGTTCAAGTTTAAACGCCATGTCCGTATCAAGAACCCAACCATCTCAGGGACGCACAGCCATCTTCAGCTGGGGCCATTTGGAGTAAACTGCATCCGGCTCAATGACGGCCTGGTTGAGGACCGTAAGCCCTATCCTCTAAGCCCTAAACCCCGAAGCCCTACAAGCCTACTTTAAATCCCAAACCCTGAATGCCGAATCCTATGTACAGAAAATGCTGAACGCTTGAATTGAAGCCTGCACAGAAAAGGGCTCGGATCTACAGAGCGGGGGTTCAAGTCCTGTTGCCACTAAAGACATGCCCCAGCCCCTTAGCCGCTTACGGTCTTTGGAGATTTTAGCAGATTATACGGCTCTGTTGTTGGGACTAGGATTCAGGATTTTGCGGTTGAGGGTTTCAGAGTTTAGCATTTCTGGTTTTCAGCCTAGGGTTTGGGGATACGTCTTGGAGCTCCCTCTGACTTTTGTGTCACAGTGGCGGAGCGATATGCGCATCCTGGTCACAAGGCCATTCTTCGATTACAGATTTGTTACAAATCACGATCCTGGCCTGTGCAAAACAAAAGCAAACTGTACGCAACTCAAAAGTTCTACGAGCCTCCACTTTCTGGCTCAACAAAATTGATTTAACCAGGACCCCCCGAATGCCCTTGAATAGATCCCTTATGGTCCTAAATAGGGGGTGCTTCGGGTGTAATTAATGGAGGGTAGCTGGGGGTCCATAGGAACAGGAACTTGATCACCAAAACGTCGTCGAGTACATCTCGCACAGGCATCTATGCCGAGCCTGGCCATCGAGCGGGACTCTGCTCAAATATCTGTACGGAAAACAAAAGCGGCACCCTCGCAACAAGTAGAGTTGCAAAGGCGTCATGCAGCTTCAGTGCTCAGACACACAAGAGCCTACAGGTCCATGAGAGAAACAACAACCTCTAAGCGGTCCTCATTTTTGCGAAGAGGGCCTCTGCATTCGGAGCTACGAGTATGGCTTTGCAACCAACACCCGAAAATCCTTCAGGAAAGAAAGCAATGCTCACTTCTTGTACTCGGATGGCCCTATCATCTGATCAGGGCGGACCCATTTGTCGAAGTCCTCTCCGATGCGCTGTGATGCAAAGGGTCCATGTACATATAGTGTATATCTTAAGCCTTATAAGGGTTGTTACGTGCGTACTCTATGGCCAGAATATGTGCTAAACGGGCACATTGCCGCATATGTAGGCCCTTAGGGCAATGCTTGTATGGTTGTTTTAAACGCACGTGAGAATAGGGCTGCTGGAAGGAATCCTACTATCTCGGGGCTCTGACATCTAGGATGCTCTCACTGTAGGGGGTCTTGGTCCCGGGCCCAAACCTGGTTGAAATAAGAGCTATTTCAGGGTTCAGGGCTGCTGTTACACCCTGCAGCTGCAGACGGGTCCTACCGAGAATCGGACCAGCTCGCCAGCTAGGGCAAAACAAAATTGAAGTCTCAGGCACAAAGAGTTGTTTTAACGGCTATTTCTGGTCGTGACGATAAGTGTTGCCGAGGATGTAGGCACTTGGCCATAAAGGCCACCACATCCCTGAAAGTACAACCGTAAACCAGAGCTGTCGTACAGAGTTCCCTCATGCGGTGCCACTAACCACAGTACGTCCCTGGAAGAGGACTTCAAACAAGGTGCAGGCCTTTCATCCATGCGCCACCTTGAAACCTTCAAGGGTCCCGAGCGTATGCCGAGAATCCGTTCTATGAACTCAAGACATCCCTCATCACTGCAGCCCATTCGCAACAAACTGCTTTCAACCCTGTCTGTCAGTTGTGAGTCGCGGCCCCTGAGCTCACAACCATGCACTCAACCCTCAACACATCTTTTAATAGTCCGAGTAGCTAGAAAACATGTGCGCGCCCAAATGTCAAATTAACCTGCATTACAACGACCCTGACACAAGTGCCTATTGGGTCCTGTAGCTGCTAGCGCCCCAAGCCCGGAAGCATTAACCCTATATCCTAAACCCCACATAAACTCTCAAACCTAAACCCTTATGAACCCTCAGCCTCAACGTTAAATCCTCGACTCTAAACCCGAGGCCCCTAAGCCTCAGCCCTCAACCATCCTAACCCTCATACCCTAAACCCTAAACCCCTAACCCTCATACCCTAAACCCCTCACCCTAAACCCTAAACCCCTAACCCTAAGGCCCTACACCCCCAAACCCTAAACCCCTAACCCTAAGGCCCTAAACCCCTAAACGCTAAACCCCTAACCCCTCGGCCGTAAACCCGTCCTCGGAGCTGAGCAACTGCAGGGCCATGGCGGCCTCCTTCAGCGAGGTGCCCTCCTTGTGAGCCTCGCTGAGAGCTGTAACGCAGGGGGCCTTAAAAGAATAGAATACTTACAGGATCATGGGACTTAGTAACTTAGAGGGTTCCTTAAAGGATTCCTTAAAAGGATCTACAAGGGATCCTTGGGGGGGTGGGGGGGGGGGCGGGGGGTCAGGGTTCAAGGATCATGGGACTTAATAAATAAAGTTTTTGCTCGGGTGACTATACTTATAGCCCCAATTAAGGTATTTATAACCTTACCTACTAAGTCCCATGATCCTCCAAGTAGGGTTCCTTTGTAGAGGGGACGATAAGGGTTACTATAAGAGATCTATAAGGGTACTATAAGGTAGGGGCCTTCATAACTAGAATAGAGTTTTGTACTCCTTTATAGTAAAACTATAATAGGCAACCCCAAGAATATCATTGATGGTTATTTGACTTCTTGATTAGGGCTTTAGGGCTTCAGAGTTTAGGGTTTCGGTTAAGGGTTTAAGACTTAGGCTTTAAGGCTCTGAAGCTTCTTGTTAGGGCTTTCGGGCCTTAGGGGTCGGGGCTTTTTGAAGGGGTCTGGGGCTTTAGGCCTGAAGGTATAATTTATGAGGTTTTCAGGCTTTGGGGGCTTGATTCCATAGGGTTTAGGGCTTCAGGCTTTAGGCTGTCAGGCTTTCGTTTTTGGTGCGTTGAGGCTTGAGAGCTTAAGCGTTCTAGTGTTTTGGGATGTTGGGGGTTAGGGGGTGTTAGCCAGGAGCTTTGGGGTAGCGTCTTTGGGTTTTGGGGTTGAGCACCTCTCGACATGGAGGGGTGGGGAGAAGTTTGCGAGCTTGTTGAGACCAAGGAAATATGTTAGGTCTTCCGGGTCTTTAGGGCTTGCCGGCTTGGGGAAAAACCCTTGGCAGAACACTAAGCGCTTTTGCCAATGGTTCAATGCTGTCGGCAGTGTAAATAAGAAACATCATCGATGTTCTTTTCATCGTGTGCTAAACAATAAACCCTCTAGCCCCGAACACTCCACCCCAAAGATTCCATGTACCCTTTCAGTCTATGTTGCGCGCATATATAGTCTGTGGTACTGAGGTACCTATATAGGACCCCCCCCCCCTTGCCGGCCTGAGTATAGTCTCTAAGAGGCACATGGACACGTAGAGTAGAGCATTTTAGAACACAAATTGCTTTGTTGTTTTAGGGTTCAGGGTTTACGAACTGTGCGTCTCTTGTCTGCTTTTCGTGATACCGTTCAGTCGCGTTCCAATTCAGAGCAGAAGATTAGCCCTGACCCCAAGCCCCAAAACCCTACAAGCCCAACGACCCAAACCCTGGCTACTGTAGCAGCCTGAGCAATTAACAATATGTCCGCAGGGTTCTTCTTTAGTGTGTGTCAATTATAGTAGGTACTTAGTAGGTATTTGGGCCCCAAAACTATATACTGTACCATTACTGGGAAACTTTTTGCTATACTATACCCCAAAGCCGCGATTCTAATTGTTAACGCCCCCTAAAACCTGAACCCCAAACCCTGAACACTCAACCCTAAACCCCAATTTGTTCGATGCGGGCAAGGCCTTCTTGGCTGCTGCCGCTGCGTTGTCGTAGCCGATGTAAGGATTGAGAGCTGTCACCTGGAAGACCCAAAAACGTCAACCGGGGATTATAATCATATGCCTCGGACTATCGGGGGTCTTACGCAAGAGTGTCTATGACCTCTGAATCAAATTCCACCCGCCTAGTTTGTAGATTTTCGGCTCTCTGAGGACGGGATGCAGAAAATGCCTGCCAAGCTCATGGGGTTCGACTACGAATCTCTGATCTGACCTATGCGCATGCAGCAACACCTCCACCAACCCAAAGTGTCCAAGCAATAGTACAGTATACAATTACTTTTGGGGCCCAAATACCTACTAAGCACCTACTAGAATGCTACTACAGTAGGACCCTTTGGGCAAAAGTGCAACACTCCCGTCCTCCACCGGAACCTGTAGGCTTCCACAGTTAACAGAACTCTAACGAAATCCGGTTAGTTACTGTAGATCCCCACTATATGGGAGTTTCCGAAAATAGGGGACCCTAATATAGTGCCCTCAATAGTAGGATCATGAATATAAGGACCCCCAAGTAAGGTACCCCTAATTTTAGGAAACTCCCCTATGGCAACATAACATAGTTTTCTTAACAAGAACCCCGCAAACGCTGCAACCAAGGCACAAGCATCAGGCTCTCGTTCATCAGCTTGGAGATGCCTCTGCTCATTAGGGAGGTGAACCACAAAAGCAGTCTAAGCCCTTAACGCACACCCTTCCCCTGAGGGTCCATGTACTCATATAGTATATACATTGGCCTTAATGTAGTCCCTATATAGGTACATTGGGGCCCATGTATCTCTATGTGGGCACATGGACCCTTAGGGTTCAGCAAAATCATGAACCCCAACCCTACACCGCAACCCTAGACCCCAAAGCATGAATCCCATGAACCCTTCTTCGAATTCAGCTGCAGCATTGACCTCGGGCCGTCCGTAGGGCCATAGGGTTTCAGTTCGAGGTTCAGGTCAGGGGTTAGTTGGGCATCCTTGTTGAGATTTGTGTATGGTTTCGGGCCCCTAAACCCCACACCGTAGCACCCCCAGTCAGGGTCAGGGCAACGAGTGTTCAGTACATTGTTAACCACAAGGGTCCATGTGCCTTTAAAGGGTGCCTTTCGGGGTTCCTGAGGCCTCTAGAAGGGCTTCAGTGTTTGGCGTTTAAGGGCCCATGTGCCCAAACAATATATAATTTGGCCCTAAGTGGCCCTGCATAGGTACTTTGAGGCCACAGGATATAGTAATAGATTTGGGTAACCTATAAGCCCTAATACACCATAAACCCAAAACCCCGAAAACAGACGAGCTGCGATCGCGGTTGGGCTCAAGGCCCTCCATGCAGTTTTTGGAGAAGGAGGCAGCCTTACTGATTACTGTTCCAGCTACCCTTAACCCTAAACCAAAACCTCTAAGTCCTTGAGCCCCTAAAATCCTAAACCCCTAAGCCCCTAAACCCCCAAAATCCTAAACCCTTAACCCCCAAACCCCTGTTGGCCGAAGAGTCTGGGGGCAACCTGACATGCGGTTTGACAGTACTATACATGCAATACTAGAGCTTGCGGCTTAGGTCTTCCCCATAGTCTCCATTGTAGTTCCTGTTTGGGGTTACCTTTTAGGATCCTTCATATAAGGTCGGTTAAACCAACAAAAGGAACTACAATGGAGACTATAGGTAGAGTCTTAGAGGCTTGATCTGGCCTCAGAAAATATGTGGATAATGTTCTCTACAGCCGAAGCTGGCCCGAACGCCCTTCTAAAGCAGAATGCCCGAAGCCTCGCAGTGGCAGTTGAGCCCTTACACCAGATCCATACCGCTGGAGCGTTTAGGGTTTTCCAGTAAGTCCATGGTCGAAGTAGCGGCGTCCCCGAGGATGTTGGCAGACTGCAGGAACGCGTTGATGATGCTGGGCTTGAAGACGTTGAGCTCGAAGTGGCCGTTTGAGCCGCCGACCGTAATGGCAACATGATTCCTGAAGGTTCGGTTGATGATATAAATCCTGCATGACCCAACATAAGGAATATACCATAGTTTAGGGTCCTTAACGTAATGCAGGATTTATATCATCAACAGTTTCTCCAGATTGTTATAAGGCTTGTCGGGCACCTGAAGAGGTAGTTGCGATTCTACTGGAGAAGGCTCCGGGAAGGTATAGTTCTGAGGCGCTTAGTTTAAGCCATCCTCAGGACAGCATGCTCCTTACTATAGATACCCCGCATATACGTACTCGAAAAAAGCTCCTTGGCAAGAGCCGTAAGGGCAGCATGCTCCTTACTATAGATGCCCTAAACCCTCGACCCAAAACCCCAAACCGCAAACCCCAAACCCTAAACCCAAAGCCCAAAACCCTAAATCGCTTTCAAAAAAGCTCCTTAACAAGAGACCAGGAGTCCCCATGACCTGAGAACAGACCATGGTCAAGGCCTCGCACTGCGTGGGGTTCACTTTCCCTGGCATGATGGAAGAACCCGGCTCGTTCTCTGGGAGAAGCAGCTCACCCAAGCCACACCTTGCTTTGATATATCTGTATATAAATAAAAATATAAGTATAAATATATATACATATATATATATATATACATACTGATATTGATAGGTGGATAGAGGGCTTAGCACGCTGGGCGTAGAGTGTCGGGTTTGGGGTCTCAGGGGTGGGGTAAATGTCGAGGCTCTCGGTCTTCATCGAAGGCTTGAGAATTCGGTTTACGGCTCGTACTGGGCTGGCCTTTTGGGCCTTGGGCAGTTGCACAGAGGCTATAACCCTAAGGGTCCATGTACTCATATAGTATATACATTGGCCTTAATGTAGTCCCTATACAGGTACATCAGGGCCCATGTATCTCTATATGGGTACATGGACCCTTAGGGTAAGGGATTCCAGGAAACCCGGAACCGCAATCAGCAACACCAAAGCCCCTTTCCGAGAACTTCAAAACTAAGCAGTATGCAATGACTGAATCATCGAAGATCAGCCTACCACTGCTGCTGCTAGTCCTGCTCCTGTTCCTGCTCCTGCTCCTCCGCCTCCAAATCGTCTCCCCTCTTACTCTACCACAACCACTAGTACCGCCAATACCACCACCACCACCACCACCGCCATCACCACCATCACAACTTCACGAACAGTGGCTTTCCTATTGGAAAATCCTACAGACTACACTCCAACCCTAAACCCTCACGCAGGAATAACTCAGAACAACGAAAAACAAATTGCCGTACTAAAAGCCCATACTGTACCCGCGGCGTCAAAAAGCTCACATAACGCCCAAAGCCAGTGATTCAAGGCCCAAGTCACAAGAACCGATAGAAACGAGGTATGATCATAATCGCCTTCATACATAGCCGGACCTATCCTACACCTTAACTCCTTAAACCTTGAACTCCGCAAGCCCAGTAGCCCCAAGCTACATACCAAATACAGACACCCACCAGTGCTCAAGAACGGCCCTATACACACTCACCAAGTCCAAAGTGTAAGACCCTAAACCCTAAACCCAATTGAGGCAAGATACCTGGGACCCGATCCCAAAAGTCGCACATCGTTGGCGATTTTCATCAGAGAGCACGCCACAGTGTTCAAAGCCCCAGATGCCTCTACCACGGCCTTGAAGATTGAACATGGCACTTTCAGAAACCCTAAGCCCAGGTCCCTGTTTAGGGATCAACATCTTGAGGATCCTAGCATTTCGGCTCCTTTAGCAGGCTATCTTCTTCGGGAACTCTCAGATTTGTTCAGGGTTCCGTGGACCAAAGTGGCGTGCAGTAGGGCCTCGGGATGGTACCGCCCTGATGGGGTTAAGTTCACCATGTAGCGATGTGGAGTAGTGGTCCCAGACGGGAGCCTTGATACATAAGCCTGGATACCTAATTTGTATGTGGTTTCGGGGTATACTATGACATACTTGCACCGGAACAGAAAGGAGATGCTATTTTCAAAAGTAGTATATACTCACTATTCCGACGTCTACATTCACCAAATCCCGGGAGCTCAACTGCTGAGCGGCATCATGAGCAGCCAAGGCCTCGAACTTGTTGGGGGCCGACACGAACCTAAGTTGGCCCTTTGGAGCCTCTGAAAAATCTTCGCAAATACACGGTTAGGGTTTAGGGTTTAGGGTTTAGGGTCCTATTAAGAGCCCAATAAGGGAAAATATAAAATGTCCCAAAGGCCTAGGAACTCCTCACCGGTGATCCGGCCGACCTCCTCGGCAACACGCTCGGCAAAGCCAATGTAGGTGTTGAGGCCCGTGCCCACAGCCTAGGTGGGGCTTTTAAGGCCTTTGAAAAAATACTAGTAAATAAGATCCTCTTAAGCCCAATAAGGGAAAATATAAAATGTCCCAAAGCCCTACCTAGCAGCAGTGCCACCCAGAGCAAGCTGGCGGAGGCGTGGCAAAGCGGACTCCACTCGAGCAATGCTGTACTCCACTTGCGTTGCATAGCCACTGAATTCCTGGCCCAAGGTCAGAGGTGTTGCGTCCTGAGTGTGGGTGCGTCCAATCTTGATGATGTCGTCATACTCCTTCGCTTGGCGCTCCAAAGTTTTATGCAGGCGGCGCAGTCCAGGCAGTGTGCGCTTCTGCAGTGCGAGCACCGCGGCAATGTGCATGGCTGTTGGAAAGGTGTCGTTGGACGATTGACTGCGGTTGACATGGTCGTTGGGATGCACCGGTGACTTGCTACCCAGCTCCCCGCCCAAAATCTCGATGGCACGGTTGCTGATAACTTCGTTGGTGTTCATGTTTGTCTGTGTACCACTTCCCGTCTGCCACACGACGAGAGGGAAATGGTCGTGCAGCTTGCCCGTGCGAACCTCGTCTGCAGCCTGGTGTCGTCTCCAACTCAAACTCTCGAATCAGTTTTGGGGTATACTTTACGTCTAAGCCTACAAAGGGACTACAAAGGAATCCTAAACCCTAAACCCTGAACCCTAAACCTATCGATAGTTAGCCCGACCCAAGAAAAGCACGAAGGAGTGCAAAGGCTGGAGATCGTCGGAGCCTTCATTCTAACCCCCACATCGACAGTAATATCGGGGCCTTTTGCTTTCTGTTTTTAGAATATGTAGGGTTTCAGCGCCCATTATATATACTATATTTATTTTTCGGAATCCCCAAAAGAGTATAGGTCATTACTAAGGCCCCTGAAGTAGACCAGTAGAGCGGCTACAGCTGCGAGATCCATCCGATTGAGATTCGAATTTTGTTCGGCCCATCTTCCCAAAGAAAGGGCTTCTGCTAGGTTTAGCGTTCATCTTCCCAAAGCAAGGGGGTCTGTAAACCAGGATCCAACGGAGTACTACACTGCAGACCCAGGCTCCATGAAGACATCACCCATTCAATGGGATCCCGAACATAAGCCATCAAACACCAACAGTTGTCACGGCACACAACGTATCCCAACCCAAAGCCCAAACACTAAGGGTCCATGTACTCATACAGTATATACATTGGCCTTAATGTAATTAGTCCCCATATAGGCACATTGGGGCCCATGTATCTCTATATGGGTACATGGACCCTTAGGGAAACAGCCCATGAACCCTTGACCACGGCCCTGACCCAACGAAGCGCGAATCCTGAACTCGCAACTCGGTATCCCTAAACCCCTAAACCCTGTAAACCCCTAAACCTCTAAACCCTAAACCATAAACCCCGAAACCCTAAACCCCTAAACCCTGTAAACCCCTAAACCCCACACCCCAAACACCGAAACCCAGTCCTGGATGATAGCATCAGCAACATCGATTGGAAGCCCATAGTCTTTGTTGACCTCTACGTTGCGGAGGTTCATTAGGGTTTCAGGGTTAGGTAGGGTATAAGGTTAGTTATAAAGGAGGTTCTTGGGTACCCAGAGGCTCCATGGTGGTTCCTTGTTGTAAAATCATATAAGAACTCGATAAGGTAATCCCGAAAAGGAACTACTATAGTTATAAGTAGCCCTAAAGGTTCAACTAGTCCTTATTCATGTGTTTTCATACCTAAACAGGCCCTGAGGTCCTATGATAAGGAGTGCTTGGACCCTCTGGGTAGGGCTGTAAGTCCGCTAATAAGGTTTGTAGGTATAATTATCCCCACTTAGAACTAAGTATGTGCGGAGGCTCTCCACGCGTGGTTTTTGGTCTAAAGTGCAAGGTGTTTGCTTAGGGCCTAGGCTTGAGGTTAGGGTCTTGGGTTAAGGGTTTCAATATCTATGCAGATGCAAGGTTCGTGGTTCGGGATTTGTAACTTTTACGGTTCGCGTTCGACTGACACGGAAGCCCCAAGTAGCCCTGATGCGACAAGACGGTGTAGTCAAAGACAGAACGTCAGGGCTTACGGTCTACAGGGCTTCAACTTTAGGGATTCGGGTTTATGGCTTAGGGTTGCATATTTCGGCACCACACACTGAGATTCTGAAGAACCCCTAAACCCTAAACCCGATACACTCCTAAACCTTACTCTCCTCTAAACCCTAAAACCTTAAACCCTACATTCCTAACCCTAAGGGTCCATGTACTCATATAGTATATACATTGGCCTTAATGTAGTCCCTATATAGGTACATTGGGGCCCATGTATCTCTATATGGGTACATGGACCCTTAGGGCCATGTAAAAGGGACCCTAATATAATACCCTAAATAGTAGGATCCTTATTATAAGGACCCCAATGTACCCTTAGGGTAAGACTTCTGACGCCTTAAGCGCGGGACCTGGGCAGCAGCCTGCTTGAGAGCAGCCATTGCCTCGATCACTTGTGGAGGCATCCTCCGCAATTTAGGGTTTGGGGCTTTGGGGTTTAGGGGCTTAGGATTTTTAGGGCTTAGGGTGTAGGGTTGCAGTGCAGTTTAGGGTTTGGGGCTTTGGGGTTTAGGGGTTTAGGATTTTGAGGGTTTAGTATTTAGGGTTTAGGGGTTTAGGGCCTTTAGGGGTTTAGGGCTTTCAGGGTTTAGGGTTTGGGGCTTCAACCAAAAAACAAACGTCTGCGCCGCAAACTCTAAACCCTGAACTCAAATGTGAAAAACCATCAGACCGAAAAGCTAACCCACCACCAAAAAACAAACACAAGACTTCGAAGGGTAATAAGGATCCTAAATACGATCTAGGATACTATATACTTATTATTTAGGATACTATATACTATTTAGGATCCTTTATACTATCTAGGATCCTACATACTATCTAGGGTACTATATGTAGGGGTCCCCTGTTTTCGGAAACCGTCCTCTCGCGGTCTCCGCCGATTTCGAAGTTCTGGAGCGATCGCTGAGTTTGGGCACCCCAGTACTTCTCTGCTGGCACATCGATGTCGCCAAAGGTGTCTTTCTCTCTTCGCACCTCCGTTTCGAGTTTAGAAATAGTTCGAGGTTCCTTCGAATTCAGAAATATTTCGGGCTTCTCTCTCCTCACGTTCGCCAGAATCCTACATACGAGAAGGTTACATGCTGTCCAGACCAACCCCTACTATGCAAGTGTAGAATGGTACCTGATAATATTCTTCTGCAAGCAACCTTCGTTTGCTGATGGTCGGTATATGTCAGAAAGCGTCCCTTCGTATTGATACACGGACAGCATCCCCTCAGGCCATAAGGATCCAGTGAATCGTACTGCTTGCTGTCGCCAACTCCCCAATAGCCCCAAAGATAGGCGTAGGATAATGTAAACTTTTTCCTTATATAAGCTCGGGTCTCGATTCTGAGCCCGTTGCATTGCTAACGTTGCATGAGCCATCACCAGTGCGCAGCAGGACAAGGCTTCATCAAGGAATCTACCTCTATTTTCCGACTACCACTCGCAAGCCGCCAACGGTGGTGCAAACACCTTCCGTGGTGTTGGTGCTTTTTCAAGGATTGCTCTGAAAGTGTGTTTCTGTGCTTGTTTAACGGTTGTTCTCGTTTTTTGAACGAACTTCAGACACAGGCACGGCCTTAAATGTAACTCGAATTCCTTGGTCCGGCCTTCGGAGTGCCAGAGCTAAACCCAGCGGTCGGAAATACGCGAAGCCCTGGGCAAAGCACAGCTGCGGGAGGCAAGCCCCGAAAGGCCAAACGGCGTCCACCAGACAACATGGCGTCAACTACAATGGGTGAGATGCGCAGGACTCTGCGGAAGCAGCAATCACGTGCAGCCCTGAACCCTAAACCTAATCCTTAAAGCTTGGATACTAACACTGGGAAGCTAAAGAGCTGTACGACGACTGTGATCGTGGCAAAATGGCTTCACAGGCGACAGCGATCTCAATGTTGCAATGCACACTTCATCATGACGCCTACTGCTGCTATTCCTCTACCTGCTGCTGCTGCTGCTCATGCTACTGCTGATGAGTAGTTGTAGCACTGGTAGTCGTAGTCGTAGTAGTAGTAGCAGCAGCAGCAGTAGCAGCAGCAGCCGTAGCAGTAGCAGTAGTCGCAGTAGTGGCGGCAGCAGGAATTCGTGGTAGCTGTCGTAGTAGTCGTCGTCGTCGTAGTCGTAGTAGCAGTAGTAGGTCGTCGCGGTAGTGAAAGCAGTCGTAGTAGTAGTAGTAGTAGTAGTAGTAGTAGTAGCAGTAGTAGTACCGGTAGTAGCAATAATAGCAGTAGTGGCAGTAGAAGTCGAAGTAGTAGCGGCATTAATAACAATAGTATTCGTCGTCGTCGTCGTAGTAGTAGTAGCAGTAGCAGTAGCAGTAGCAGTAGCAGTAGTAGCAGTAGTAGTAGTAGTAGTAGTAGTAGCAGTAGTACCGGTAGTAGCAATAATAGCAGTAGTGGCAGTAGAAGTCGAAGTAGAAGTAGTAGCGGCATAAATAACAATAGTATTCGTCGTCGTCGTAGTAGTAGTAGCAGTAGTAGTAGTAGTAGCAGCAGTAGTAGTAGCAGTAGCAGTAGCAGTAGCAGTAGCAGTAGCAGTAGCAGTAGCAGTAGCAGTAGCAGTAGCAGTAGCAGTAGCAGTAGCAGTAGCAGTAGCAGTAGTAGTAGTAGTAGTAGTAGTAGTAGTAGTAGTAGTAGTAGTAGTAGTAGTAGTAGTAGTAGAGCAGAGTACGAAGTGGCAAGTAGTAGCAGTAGTAGTCTTCGTCGTGGTAGTAAAAGCACGAAACCTTGTAACCTGCGCCCGCCAATGATCCTAATTCCTACTGCTGTAGGGTGGTTAAGGCTTCTTGCTATAGGATTAAGGCTTACAGGTGCAGGGATAAGGGCTTCTGCATCGGGAACTTCTCAGTCATTCAGCCTTTGAAGTGTTTGCTGGGTGTGGAGTGGATGGAGGGTCGGAAACGTCAGAGAATCTAAACAGTAGAGCCTTGATAGAAGGATCCTGCATCTACATAGAGGCTGCTGGACGAGAGCCCTGATTTGTGCGGAACGCGAGACGTTCGTTTGTTGTGTTGTCCAGCCCTGCAGTAATCGGTCCGTAGAAGCATATGCTCGATTTCGCGTCCATGGTTCTGGGTTTAAGCGCGAAGCCACAATGGCTCGACCGAGACCCAATCAGACATACTCTAGGGGTCGGAATACATAGCAATGTGATTTGTAAAGGGCTCCCTGGACACACAAAACATATACCTCGACACTCCAGTCCAATTACTGAGGGTTTAGGGTTTAGGGAGGCCCCTAGATAAAACCTTGCGCCGGACGCCCGCCTGGCCCCCAGCAATTTCAATCTTCCAGTTCAGCATCTGGGCCTGCAGTAAAGGGCCGAAAAGACAGAATCTCTTGAATTAGCGTTCAGTGTTTGGCGGTTTGGCGGTAATTGGGTGTCCCTGTAGTGAAGATCCAACTAGAAGATTCTGTTGGGTGTCCCTTTGTTATAGGCCAGGTAGGGATGGAGGCCCTGATTGAGGTTTGGACTGTTTTGATTCGGGTCTTACTAGCTTTCATGCAAGGTTTACAGAATCATGTCCTGAGTTAGTAATACTTTCGCCTACAATAAGGCGGCTCCTGTACGTGTACTTCGAACCACCTTGGTATATACCATAATAACACATGGGGCCTGCGGGCTAAAACACGACCTCTGAAGCCCCACAACCTTGTAATCCAAACACCGGAAAACCAAGGTCTGCATGAGGTAAATGATGCAAGCCCGCACGTTTAGCATGGATTTCGGCAGCGCTTGTATAGCAATTAAGAACGGTCTTGAACTCCAAATCAGTCCAAACCGAGTCCAAACCCCAAAACCTTTGGACCCAGCACCGCAAACGCTGAACCCTCGGATTTTGAATCTTGGACCTTGAACCAAACTAACAAGCGAAGCCCCAAAACTTCTCGTTGTACAGTCCTGGGATCTGTCGTAGAGAGCAACCTGAAGCAGGATCCCACTGATAGGGGGGCTGGGCTCAGTGCTCTTCACACGAAGCCCGAAACCTTGCACACTCCAGACTCCAGACCCTAAGCTTTGAAACTGAATTACCCACGAAACACGGTCCATACGGAATCTTTGTTCGGCCCTGTTGTTGCTTGTTGTTTGGAGCGTTTGGTGGATTTCGTGCCTGACAAAAGGCTAACAGTTGACACTTAAAGCCAACACAGTGTTTGATCCACAGCGATCCCCTATGTTAAGATGAATATGTCTGCGTGCTTGTGCGTATGTATACTTATATATATATATATATATATGTGTGTGTGTGTATGCCTATACCTATACATGTACATCAAGATAAAGATATACATATACAGATGCACAGACACATTTACATACACATAGGAGCAAAACGGTATAGATATACAGGTAATGAGTTTTTGGTTTTGATAAAGATAAACATACAGATGCATACACAAATTTATATGTATATATATATACTCATATTACATGCATATACTCAATTATACAGTATACACATGCACATACACATAGGCAGTATGTATATGTACATATGCATAGACGTAGACTTAAACATACACATACATAACGTGTACATGCTAATCTACATGTACATATACATACATGCATACGCATACATATACTTATACCTCTGCCTCTACCCTTGACCGCGACCTCGACCTCAACCTAAGCATTTACAATTATTCGCTTCCCATTATTATTTAACCCCCTAATGTAAAACACTCCCGGGCCCCAGAATATCACGGCTTCGGGCCCACAATTGAAAGTTGATTAAAAAACATTACGGAGGGGGGGGGGGGGGGCTAGGATTGTATGAGTCTTAATAGAGCCGAAGATTACAGCTGTACTCCTCCAACCGAAGAGACCAGGGCTTTAGGGTTGAAGGGTTTAGGGCTCAAAGTTTACGGCTCCGGGCTTCAGGGTCTAGGGCTCGAGGTTCAGGGCTTCGAATTACTGTCAACCCGACTCATACGTGGATGCACCGAACCCCCCCCAATATTAAAACAAAGTCCCGGAAATCAGTTTTTAAACTAGGGGGAAACGATTACATATACATATACATGTACATGCGCATATACATATACACACAAACATATACAAGAACATATACATGTTCATACATGAACATATACATGTGCATGAGCACAAGCACACAATCATACACATAAACATACACGTGCATAATATACATATGCACATGCATGCACAAATACATACACATACACATACGCATACACATGCACGTACACCATATATATGTGCATACATACATACATGTACATATACATATACATATACATGTACATGCACACATACATATACATGTACATATACATATACATTTACATACACATTTATATATACATGTACATGTACATGTACTTATATATATATATATATACATACATGTACATATCCGTATACTTACACATATCCATATGCATATACATATCCGTATCCACTTACACATAAACATATACACACATACAGATATATATACACACACATACATACACAAGAACATATACATACACATATCTATATGCACATACACATACATATACATGTACATATACATATATACGTGCAAGTACATATACATGTACTGGATATATCATATACGTAAAACCATACACACCCTATTGCCACGCATCTTGGCATGCACACGCACCTATGTATGCATGGTTCGGCTGAACATCGTCGTACAAATGCAAAAAACAAAAAGGAGTCGGTTTCATGCCGTAACTTTTGAGCTTTGTGACTATAGCACAACCGGATGCAACACATGAAGACTGTCTGTTTTCGCGCTTGGAGCACGGACACGTGCCCAGATCTTCCGGAGGATCCACATATTTGATCTCTTCACAGTGCCACAGTAACCTGCTGTGTAGAGGGGGGCGGTCCAATGCGTTTATATTCAAAAAATGCTGCTGCGGAAAAGACACTACGAGCAAAATCTGCAACACCCGAGACCACTGCATGAAATACATGCTCGGACCCCAAGACATGTATTGCGGCTGTACAAGTAACCCTAAACCCTAAACCCTAAAGTAATTATAGGGCTTGCCATGAGCTTGATGAGTCCCTGGGCGGGGGTTTGGATCACGGCTCGGGGCCTAAAGTGGCAAAGCTCTGGCCCAGGCATTGTGCAGATTTATGCACAATTGGAATGGGTTGGTGACACCGTAAGGGCTTGCCAGTTAGTGGAGTTTGGTAGCACGTGAAATGGATCTTCCAACGGTCAGATCAATTCAACAACCTCTGAAAACCACACATGTATATTCCTTGCCCCTATGCCCGACACAACACATTCAAAGCTATCCTACCCCATCCCTAAATTTCCGCGTCCTGCCCCGCAAACCGAACAAGGAATATATGCACACAACAAAGGAACCTGCTGGGTGGTTTAGGGTTTAGGGCTCAAGATTTGCAACCCCAAAACCCTTGCATAGAGCCTTGTCGTTGCCTGCTGGATGCAGCCGCCGAAGCTCACCGCCAAGTTTTGCCTCGAGGTGCTTCACCAACTCCTGACAACATTCTACGGCTTACCTTTATGGGTGTTGCGAGCCTTAACGCTTGCCATTTCGGAGATTTCGCTCATCAGCTCTGCAGCCCATGTGAAGCCTCCAACCCTCGGATGCCCCGTAGACTCGAAGCCCACAACTATGAAGACCTGAAGCCAGGACGACCTACCAATATATAGACGTCATAAGAAGAAAAATATGTAGAAATCATAAGAAGGAGAATTTGAAGGCCCGAATATAGAAACCATGAGAAGAAGAATTATACACAATATCTACCCTTGGCGTTCGTTTTTATGGTTGTACCATGATGTAGTGCTGCTCAAAGCCCTATTCTATTTATTGAGCTCCCTAACCCGGTAACGACCGGCTATTCAAACAGCTGGAGCTCTGGGGTTATGTAAGAAGTGCGGCCAAAGAGTTCTTGTTTTACAACAACTAGGATACCCAGTAACCTAAGAATAAAAAGGCCTCTCTTTTTGGTATTGGGTAACTTTATAAGGAACCTAGGACTACAAAAAAGGGAATAAGGGTACTACTGGGGAACCTAGACAAGGAGGATTCACCACAGATGCATGGACATGGGATCGGAGCATGAAGCCTTGCAACACCAAGTCATCCCCCAACATCGATTTCTTGGCAACCCGAACCCTAAGCCGTGAACATGGCTCTGGCCGCAGCCGGCATTTCGAGCTTTGGAGGTCTGAGTAACACAGAACCCTGACTTACAAGTGAAAGGCAATTCAGCTCGTGACCACAACTACTCAAACAAACCTAAACTAAACCCCATAATGCTACACACCGCATCCTCACGCCGGACTGGCTCTATCAGCCCTTCAGCGCAAGCCCTTTCCCTGAATCCTAAAACACGAACCCTTGTAAAGCCCTTAAAGGGGCCACCACAACCGTCCCAGTACCCTTTATAGTTGTAATATTACCCATAAGGCCACCCGAAACCCTAAATTCTAAGCTCCAAACCCCATGAAACCCCCGATACAGCCCGTAAACGTAACTCTAAACCTCAGACTCACAAAAGGCTTGTAAACCCCCTTATGATACCTCTAAACCCTAACCCCTTAGAAGCTACAGGTCCTCCAGTTGGATCTCACCATCGACCTCCACCTGCCACAGGGCCGTCTACCAAGATAGCTCAGTACCCTTAAGTAACCGAAAGGGTCCAACGGAAGTAATAGTTACTTAGTATAGTATATACTGTTTGAACCCAAAGACCTACTAAGAACCTACTAAAATGGCACTTGGACCCTTTGGGTAAAGGTCATACCTGAATCCCCTTCTTGAATTAGGAATACACCTTCAATCTGAATGCGAATCCCCTTATCAAGAAAAGAAGGGGTGCTTAAAGGGTCATGGGACTTAGTAACTGGGTTCATTATTATGGTAACTATACGTATAACCCCTTAATTGGGCTACCTATAACCTTAATTACTAAGTCCCATGATCCTCCATGTAGTACCCTCAACCCTAAACCCTATAGATCCTTTAAGGAACCCTATAGATCCCTTTAAGGAGCCCTTTAAGAACGCTTACTAAGTCCCATGATCCTCCAAGTGTCCTCCAGACGAGTTTCACAGAACCTTTAGGGCTTCGCAGGTTGTAATACGGATTTAATAAACTACCCTGAGCCCTAAACCCTAAACCCTAAACCCTAAACCAGTCGGAGTTGGGTTTTCAGACGGATTTCAGACAGGGTGTAGGACGTGCGGTGAGTCTCAGGGTTTAAGGTGCAGGTTTGAGAGTTTAGGGCTTTTTGCAGTGTGCCCATAGCGGCCTGGTGACAGAATTTACCCTCAGTATATCACGCTTTGTTCAGGGTCCGCCGCTTTGGGTTCTTCCATTTTTGGCATGGCTGCAGGTGAATTCGGCAATGAAGGGGTATTGGGCTTTTCTGGGTGGTCCATCTCCTGACAGCAACAGGTGCAACAGATGCATGCACAGTTGCATAGATGGATGCATGGATGGATGGCCGGATGGTTTCTTGTAGACATATCATAACGCTTGCGGGCGCATGGACTCTAAGGGGCTACGTGCAGCACGGTTTGCATGTTGGAGCCTCGGGGTTACTGCTTAGCAGTCGGTTATCAGGTTACGGGTGTCGGGCTTCGTGGCGAAGGGCTCCGGTTGGAGGATGCATGGGAGTTTCCGAAAATGGGGGCACCTTAATTTGGGGTCCTTATAATAAGGATCCTACTATTTAGGGTACTATAGTAGGGTCCCTTATACATGGCCCTAAGGGTCCATGTACCCATATAGAGGTACATGGCCCCAATGTACCTATATAGGGACTACATTAACGCCACTGTATATACTATATGAGTACATGGACCCTCAGGGTGCATGCTGTAGGGCTTTATTACCTCGGGGTCCTCGACGTTTTCCGTTGGAGCGCAAGGCAGAGTAGGGTTTTGGAAAAACAGGTGCAGGAGACAACGATACACAGGGCCGTAAGGGGATATTCGGGATATGGACACGAAGACCCACTATACACCCTAAGCCCTTGGATGATGCAACGGTCCTGAGCCCTCCAGTCTCGAGAACCCTGAAGTAAAGCTCCGACTAATCCAAGGGTAAAAGGAGGGACCCTTAATAAGGACCCCTGGGTATAGACCCTTAATATAGCTATTATATACCCATTATATAGCCCATTATAGGGTAGGGGTCCTATTAAGGGTCCCTCCTCTTCCCCTTTGAACTTAGATCCTGCAAAGCCCGTTGCAGACTCACAGGCCTCAACGACCAGACGATCAAGAACCGTAAACCCAGCGTAAACTCGCGCTCAAAGAGGACCCAAACTCCAAAACCCTAAGACCCCGAACGCTGAACCCTGAACCCCTATACCCTGAATAACCATGGTCCTGCCTTGTCCCAAGAGGTGAACTCGGCAACTGACCCCTGAGATCGCCCACCAAAGGGGAGCTAGGCCTACTTCGCAACTTGCCTAGGATAAATAACGTCTAAAGGCTCTGGGGGTTGGCGGTTTGGAAGTTTTAGATCAGGGTTTAGGGTTTAGGGTACCATAGCAAAATCAAGTACATCAGGGTCACCTCCTGCCCGACTGCGTGGAGTTTTGCGGTCTCAGAGAACAGGCTAGGGATTTAGGGTTCAGGGTTTCAAGGCCTTACGGGAGCTGGGTTTATTGTTCTCCCTAAGGGTCCATGTACTCATATAGTATATACATTGGCCTTAATGTAGTCCCTATATAGGTACATTGGGGCCCATGTATCTCTATATGGGTACATGGACCCTTGGGGTTCTGGTTCAGCTCCCGAACTCTACGCCCTCTAAGCCCCAACGCCAAACCCTCCAAGCTTAAACCTGGGATGCCCAGTGACCTAGGAATAGAAAGGGCTCCCTTTTGGGAATTGGGTAACTATATAAGCAACCTAGGACTACAAAAAGCGAGAAAGGGCCCACTGGGAGGCCTACAAACTCGGACTCTGCGAGCGACGATCAATACAAACCTCCCAGTGAGCTCTTTGGGGTCTAGGTTTAGAATTCAGGGTGTGGCGATTAGGGCTTAGGGTTTAAGCATGAATTAGGGTTCGGGAAATGAGGTTTAGGGCTAGGGCATGGATGCGAAGTCGAGTCTGGCCTCCAAAGCTCGCCAGCATCACCCCCAGATTGCACGGTTTAGGGTCTAGGTTTCTGGCCAAGGGCTTAGGGTTTAGGGTTCTGCTCTTGCAGTGAACATCAGGCTTTGGATAAACACCTCTCGACACAAATTAAGTTAAAAGCCAGACTCTCCCGGACTGTAGTGGTCAACTAGTGTAGCTATACACTTTGGCCTTACAGTACTTGAAATGTACAGGAACCCATTCAATTTAAGACCTAAGCAAGCAATATGCTGTGCACCAATCCTTGTGAGGTTTAGGGCTTAGGGTGGAGAGCTTTGGGCCGGATGTAGGAACTTTATTGAATGGATACACCTTAAAGGATCTGGAATCGTTCACGCCATAACCAAACGTGCAGCCATAAACCCCTAAACCCTCAACTGCACTAAACCCTAAACCCCAAACCCCTACACCAGGGGCTTAGAGTCTATAAGGGTTGAGGTTTTAGGCTTGCTGTATTTTCGTGTAGTATAGCCCAAAACCCTGTTGTAATTTTTACTTCCCCCAGATTATAAGACCGGGCCCAGTGCTGGCAGTTCCGTCTTTCGAACGATGGCTGGCCTTGCTACCACTTAAAGGATCATGGGACTTAGTAATAACTAGGGTTATTATTAGAGTAACTATACTTATAACCCCAGTTATGGTACTTATAACCTCAGCGCAAAGTCAGATACATCAGCTTACGGTTTAGGGTTCATGCAGGGTTGAGTGCTTAGTTTACCCCCAGGTTCCTTGTACGCATATAGAGATACATGGGCCCCAATGTACCTATATAGCGACTACATTAAGGCCAATGTATATACTACTATATGAGTACATGGACCCTTAGGGTTAGACATTGTGCAACAACACCTGTTCGTTCCTGCTCTGCCCGGAGAGACCATTACCAGAAGTCAGAAGACCAGCTATCTTCAATTATGGGCGGCTTTTGTCATGTTCCCTAATTATAGGTATCGGGTTACGAACAATCACAACTAGAGTTGCAAGCACAAGAACAAAGACGGCTGGTAATTACAAACGCTTGGCTCGAGGATCACATGCTGCACCCGTAGCACACCTTATCAGCGCACGATTGGAGGCCTGATGAAGCATACATCGGCCATATATGCTGTAAATAGACAAAAAAGTCGTCGTCAACTGCACGGAGTCATCTGGAGACCAGGAAAATACCTACTGACCTACTTGCGAATACGAAAAAAACACTGATTACGCTGAACACCAGAGCACAGCGTATATGTACACTACACGCACTATATTATGATAGGGTGTTGGGACCGTCAGGGCTACTGCCACATACTATGAACACAGCAGCTGTCGCTGCTGTAATTCTTGCTGTTCTGCTATGTTTTGTTGGCGTGGAGCTTGGTAGCTCACAAGCAGCTTGCACGGACACATATTATTACGAGTCCACCGATGAGAACTGTCCTTGAAGTCCCACCCAACTATGTAATCCGAATGAGCCGATAATCAAGCAGTTGGGCGTAGTATGTTAGTATATTTGGGGAGTATGCGAGAACTAGCTGTGGCTGTAACCCTAAATCCCTAAACATAAAACTGTTAAATCCTGCAAATGTAGAATCGGGAACCAGGCAAGGCACTTCCGAGGCAAAGCCTGTCCTCCGCAAACCCTGCATCTTGAACTCAAAACCCTTACCCTAAGGGTTCATGTACCCATGTAGAGATACATGGGCCCCAATGTACCTATATAGGGACTACATTAAGGCCAATGTATATACTATATGAGTACATGGACCCTTAGGGATTTACAATCAGTCAGGTGCTCATAATATGGGGCCCTGAATGATTTGAACGGGGTTTCGAGGGTGTGGCTTTGCACTGGTACATACATCTGTTCAAGGAACCCTTAGGATTCATGGCTTTGCTTGGAAGTTTTGTGTGAAGAACCAATCCCAAAGGGTCCAAAGTACCGATATAGTAGAATGTAGGGTTTCTATATTAGGAATTACTATTATGATTTGGGGAAGTACTTAAAGGATCATGGAACATAGTGGACTAGGGTTATTATTCAGGTAACTATACTTATAACCCCAATTAGGGTACTTATAACCCTACTTGCTAAAGTATTCTCCATAACAGTACATCGGACCCTTTGGGAATCGATCTGACAGAGTTCCGGACTCCGGTCGGAACACGTTCATCGCCTGCTCAAGGGATTAGGGTTTAGAGTTTAGGGTTTTAGGATTTAGGGTTTAGGGTTGAATTACCTTAAAGACCTATGCCTAAGTACTGATATAGTTAAGGGATCCTTTAAGGGTGCCATAAGGGATCCTCTGAGGGATCTATAAGAGTTCGATGAGGGTTTAGGGTATAAGGCTCCATGTACTCATATAGTATGTACATTGGCCTTAATGTACTCCCTATATAGGTACATTGGGGCCCATGTATCTCTATATGGGTACATGGACCCTTAGGGCAATGAAGGTTTAGGGCGTTTAGGTGTTCTTTTAAGGGTTCCTGTAATAGGGCTCCACCAGTCTACAAGGTTTTGGGGTTTCTGCCTCTGGGGATCTAAGGTGCTAGGGTTTGGGGGTTTGCTTGTCTACCCAAGAGGGTGCGTCTGAGGGCTTTATGCGTATGCTGTACTGTAGAAGCATTCCCCTATAAGCCTATATACGCTGGCCCTAGCATCCCGACACCATAAACTTACCTTTGGTTAGTACGGAATGGAAGAATGGTAGTAATAGTAGTTATACTTGTACCCCAGAATCGTGCTAAACACCTCGACTCCACTGGGCCTACACCAACTCCACTGCCTGGAGGCCCGTCGCCAGGTTCACGTTCGCATTGTAGAACTTGTCTAAAGCTCCTTCCTCCCGGTGCATCCTCGCGACGAAGAGTCAGTCAGATTTTGTTGTTTTGGTCTCTGTGTGCCTTATGCTGGGATTTTGGGGGCCGAATACGTTGTGGGAACCAAGCCCGCTCCAATAGGGCCCCCCCCAAAAGCACATAAGCAAAAATGAGGATAGGGACATCCCGTATTCCAGAGTACACCCCCTTATCATGGAGCTCAATGAGGTAGGCATATCGCTGCTTGTGCTTATTATGTGCTTTTTCGGGTCCCTATCCAATGCTCTTCAGCACTGTAGCCCCACACTGCGCTTCAATGTGTGCAGGACTTATGGTGCAGCGTCTATTTATTGCTTAGGCTTTCTATGTGATGGCCGCCGGTCCCGAGAACAATCTTGAGGAACTCCATATCAACCAGCCCGCAGATCATGGCGGTCGTAGTCGCCTCCGAGGCATTTAGGACTTCGAGTTGAGTGCTTGGGTTTGGATTTGGATGCAGGTCTGAACCCAGCACTGCTAGAGATTTTGGGCCGGTGTAAGCTTCACGTTTCTCAATCCATGCCTGCAATTGCTGACTCAAATTGCTAAACTTTCAAGACGAAGCTCGCAGCTGATAAGTACAACATCTTAACAATCCCTAAGGGTCCATGTACTCATATAGTATATACATTGGCCTTAATGTAGTCCCTATATAGGTACATTGGGGCCCGTGTATCTCTATATGGGTACATGGACCCTTAGGGAATCAAAACTTGCAGCTCTCTAAAGCCTACCCTAAATCCGTGCGCCGAGGCCATAGCCAAAGCAGGGATGATTCGTCCGGCCGTCACCTTGACCTCGGCAAAGCATCAGCCCGAAAGCACACCTAAGTCTGAAGCCAGTTACAGTATGATCAACTCTAAAAGCCTCAAACATCAAAACCGAAGAACACTCCTTGAACAACTAAGCCCATAATGAACACGATGAGCCGTTCCTGGCCAAGAAAAGTGGAACCACATGGCGAGGAACATGGGCTGTATTAGTGTATGGAGCTTGGCCTGGATTGCTAGCTCACAAAACACCTGGAGCGGTCCGATTAGCTGTAAAGGCTGTAATTGAGTGGAGGGTCGGGTTTGACAGCACGTGCCCAAAATATCCTACGTAGACCCTATAACCCTAAACCCCCAAGCCATATACGTCTTAATCCAGACCGGTGATTTGGAAGTTTCCGAAAATTAGGATTTTGGGGTCCTTATAATAAGGATCCTACTATTTAGGTTACCATATTAGGGTCCCTCTATTTTCGGAAACTCCCATTTCTAAACCCCGCATAAGAAGAGGATCACCGGGCGAGGAGCTGTGGACCTCTCTGTGTGCTTGATGTCGTAGTTGCTCGCCCGAAGGTTCGTCGAGGCCTCATCGGGGTACTTTCGGGGTTGCGGGCCAGTTTCGGAACTTCTATCCTGACAACTCTAAATTGTAGGGTGCAAATTCAGGTTGAGACGATGGCGGTCTGCCACGTCTGGCAGCTAGCCTTTGTGTGCGACGTACTGCGGCTACTGTTTCAGGTTGCGGAAAACGGAACACACTGGCATGTGCGATCGTGATAAGAATGACTGAGGTTCTCTTCCGCCGTATGCCGTGCCAACAGCTCTTGTGATATGCACAGCTACTACCACTTCCATCACCACAGCCACAGCCACAACTTTGTAGTACGACGGAGACCACTTTGTCTACTGCCCGTGTGCTACAAGTACTATTGCTGCTACTAGCTGCTAATTACTGCCGCTCCTGCTGCTTTTTATTCTTGCTTCGCTACTTCTGCTGCCACTACTCCCTAGGGCTCCCGTCATAAATAACAGGTTACTCAGTACTATCCTTTGCTATCCATAAAAGATGCAATCCAGTAACCCATTCTGTAGACTGGAGCCCATTGGAGTGCTACAACTACTATATATACGTCTTGTGCAGTAACCGACTGCCTGTTGCTGCTGGTACTGCTGCAGCTACTTCTAGAACTAAGACATTGCCCTGTTGTAGGTTAGTCACTAGTTCCCTACATACCGAATCGAGTCTAAGTCTTCCCCCCCCCCCCAATTTCAATTGTAAAAAATAAAGTCCGAACCCCAAACTCCTAGCCTACTGAGCTTCCTTCTTCTTGTCTGGGCCCCGAGCCGTGAGGAAGTCGATGTGGAAGTTGGTGTCGTCATCCTTTTCGAAGTCGTGAGCCTCTTGGAAGTGTCAAGGAAAGAAGGAAGAGCTTTTGTTTTATTGATGATTAACCGGGTTTCAAGAGCGATCTATACGGTCTTGTCGGGTTTGTACTATATCGAGTCTACAGCTTGTATCATGGAATTCGCAAGGTGTCAGAAAAGATGTTTAACGTTTTGAAGGGTCAATAGGCGCTTCTAGTATCTGTACAGGGTCAGTTCTGCTTTGTAATATAGAGCCTCTTGCGAGTGTCACAAAGACAAGGGCACGCTCACTGTATGATTCCAAGATAAAACGACAACCCCTAAACAAGGCCTCTCTGTTATTTGATAATTCACGTCTCGAGTATAGAGCCAGGGCCTAGAAGATGGGACACCGTGTAAGCCCCCGTGTGGAACCTGCAAACAACCCCTTGAAAACAACGATAGTGCAGGAAAACAACAGCGGCCAAGTACCAGCCAAGTCGACGCAAAAGCACCCAACAAGTTGGGCTCCGACTACGACAGTACGCAAGACAGAAAATGTTCCAATATAATTCTATCTAGAACATGCCTGACTCCCGCATCTTTGCTGTGCTGCGCTACACGTAGCACTCTGGCAGATGTTGCGACAGCCTGGCAATTTGAAGCGGTTTTTGTCATGTATTGGCACTCCAGTCTCACCAAATCAATGGTCGCTGATTGTGCAGATGGACCTGCATGAACAGACAAACTCGTTGCAAGTACCCTGAAGTGAGGCACACATGGTTTCAAGAGAGCCCTCGTTTTTCGCTGGGAGGAGTATGGAAGATTTATTGGCTTCGGTTCCGCAAACTCCCTAGACCCTATAGACACTGAACACCTGGGCCCTAAGTCGCCAACCTTGGGTCGTCGGTAATCAGCAAGGCAACCAAAAAAAAACTGACATTTTAGGGTCTAGGCAGCATTGCTGACTGGCCTGGCCCAGAAGAGAATTCTGTTACTCTGGTAGGTATATGTAGGAACATGTAGGGAATACTTGCGCCGAAACGGACCTTCAACGATGATAGGATGACGGAAGCCCCAAACCCAGCTACCAACGAGATGCGCAACACTAAATCTTGATATCCTGAACCCCAAACTCCAAACCCCTGCAGTGCCCCAGAGCATAATTGCCATTGAGTCTCAGCTACGAAGTGCCTTCCCGAAATGTCTAAGACCTATAATAGCACGAGTCAACCAATCTAGGCCCTTTTCAAAGCCAACAGCAACAACAAAATCTCATGTTCTTGCGAAACCCCCTAACCCAAGCCAAAAAAATCTCAGGTACCGAGACACTAACCCTAACTATGGGGTACTTGAAGGAGCATCTGACATAGTAAGGTGATAAGCACATCAATTCTGGAAAACATGCAATTATACATATGGGTGGTTGTCAAAATTAGGGTCCCTTTTTGGGTCCCTAATATAATACGGCACCTAGTATTTAGGGTACCCAAAAAGGGACCCTAATTTTAACAGCCACCCATATAGTTACTTTACCTACGGTTACTAAGTCCCAGAGTCCCATGATCCTTAAACCCTCAACCCTACCTATAGTTTCCATTGTAGTTCCTTTTTGGGGCTTAACCAATATTATATTAAGGATCCTAAAAGGTACCAAGGAACTACAATGGAGACTATAGGTAAACCCAAAACCCCGAAGCCTAAACACAAACTCCTAACCCTAGCTACTTTAGGTACTATAGGGGCCTTAAACATTACCTATACTATTTTGGGGGTTCCTTATTACAATTCTAGTAGAATGGGCCCCAAAAACCTATTCTAATTATTAAGGCCCCTACCCTTATAGATACCTGATAGTAACCCTTACAGACCCCTTTAAGCTTTAAAGGAACCCTATTCTAATTATTCAGGCCCCTTTATTATCCGGGGCTCGGCGGGGCCACCTCGCACTCCCGGAGGCTTTGGGGGTCCACCTTGTAAAGCTCAGCCTGGGCTGAAGGGTTTATGGGTTTGGGGTTTAGGGTTTAGGGGTTTAGGGGTTTAGGGGTTTAGGGGTTTAGGGGTTTAGGGTTTAGGGTTTCGGGGTTTAGGGGTTTAGGGTTTAGGGTTACCTTGTAAAGCTCAGCCTGGGGACAGGCAAAGGCTTTGGGTTTGGCGTTGTGGGGTTTAGGGGTTAGGAGTTTGAAGTTTCGGGGTTTCAGGGGTTTACTGGTTAGGAGTTTAGGAGTTTAGGGTTTAGGGGGGTTCAGGGGTTCAGGATTTAGGGTCTAGGGTTGTGCGGTATAGAACAACATGACAATGATAAGGAGCCTGGGGATGAGACTGGCAGTTGTTTACTGGGTCTCCATGGCTTTACCCATAGGCCCCAAAGTAGTTCCTTTTTGGGGTTACCTAATAGGGTTCTGAATATGAATCAAGGCTTTGGGGGTCGGTGCTTTAAACCCTTCAGGACTTTTGAGCTCCTGAAGTTTCAGGGCTTTGGGTTGCACACGCTCTTCAGGGTCTTCAGGGCTGTCTAGGCTTACAGGGTGCGGGGCTTGGGCTTTCATCTTTGAAGCCTTGCTGGGTTGGAGTGCAGGGCTCCAGGGCCGTGTGTTTGGGTGCCGGGAAACTCCATGTATAGTGTGGCCCCAGAGTACCTCTGCTTGGAGTTACTTGGACTTCAGGCCAAAGTATGTACTAGTTGGACACATGGACCCTCGGGGAACACTAACCTACTACACCAAACCCAAATATTTTCCGAGGCTTGTCTAATGGTGCAAGTCAGAAGTCTAACGTTTACCCTGCGGGTTCATGTCCTCATGCAGTATGTACTTTGGCCTTAAAACGTACCCAGATGGGACTGCTTGAAGGCCACAGCATACTCTATTTTGACACATGGAGCCCTTATGGGACAGACTTACGGTTGATGATATAAATCCTGCATGACCCATAATTAATATGGAATAGACTATAATTCCCATAGTTTAGGATCCTTAAGGTAATGCAGGATTCATATCATCAACCGTAGGATGACTGACTTAGGCTGCATTTTGGTCCTTCGGACCGCGGGTTGCGGGTTTGGAGCTTAACTAGGGTTTGCCCTAAGGCCCTAAAGTAGTTCCTTTTTTTGGTTCATATTTAGAATCCTATTAGGTAACCCCAAAAAAGAACTACTTTGGGGCCTATGGGTGGGGTATGCTTAGTGCGTGCTGGCGTTTCTTCTGGCATTCAAAAACATTCAGTTCTGGGAAAGGGCTCTTCGACTCTTTGGAAGGTGACTTCCAGATTTACTCATGTAGGCCACAGAGTTCATGTCGTTGACCAACCCTGCTGAGTCTTGCAAACCCTGCATAATGCCATGCCCTACAGCAATGCCCACTGATGTCGAACAGAAGTCACTCGAAGGGAAACAAAACTGAAGATTCGAAAGCCCGGAACCATGTTCCCGGATTCCAGCCTTCAAAGCCTCAATTGCAGCGGGGTCCACTTTGTCCCCATCGTCCTCCTTTGTTTCTCTAATGTGTTCGAGAAAAGGTTCGGGCTTCATGGGGGGGCAGTGCTCAGAGTGCAGGCTGCAAAAAGTCCACTAGCTGTCCTGATCGTCTGTGCGCTAATATTTATTTCTAAGACCGTGTTTGGGCCTTCGTATCTATCTCTACTCGTCCTCCTCCCCCACCTCCTACTCCTACAATTCACTCGCACTGCCTGTATTACTCCTACTCCTCCTACTCCTCCTACTCCTCGAAACTCCTCGATCTCCTCGAACTCCTACTACTCCTACTACTCCTACTACTCCTACTAGTCCTACTACTCCTACTAGTCCTACTGCTCCTACTACTCCTACTGCTCCTACTCCTCCTGCTCCCCCTGCTCTCCTGGTGTCCTGCTCTCGCTGCTCCTGCTCCTGCTACGCCTACTCCTACCCCTGCTCTTACCACGACCACTACCACTACCACTACTACTACTGCTACTACTACTACTACTGCTACTACTACTACTACCACCACCACCACTATTACTACTACTACTACTACTACTACTACTACTACTACTACTACTACTACTACTACTACTACTACTACTACTGCTACTGTCACGACTGCTACTTCTACGTCCAGGTTTACTCGTACTTCTACTTATTCTTCCTGCTTCTACATTCTACATGCTACATGCTACATTGTACATTCTACTTCTACTTCGACTACTACGACGACGACTACAACGAAGGCACAGAACACCGTAAACTTAACTTTAAGTCCGAAATACAAACGCAAGCCCTGGACACTGAAGGCCGAAACTGTCCGCAGACGACCCGGACTAAGCTCCAAGACCCAAACACAAAGAGATTAAAAGACCCCTGAAGAAACCCTTGTTCTCTTCGAAAAAGAGGACAAGACATAAAGCTCTATATACCCTAACCCTAAGGGTCCATGTACCCATATAGAGATACATGGGCCCCAATGTACCTATATAGGGACTACATTAAGGCCAATGTATATACTATATGAGTACGTGGACCCTCAGGGTTCGTTCTTTTCGAAAGGAGGACAAGCCAAAAAGCGCTATATACCCTAGAAGGGGCCCCCACCCTGTCATAGTGGTATAATAAGGAATATAATAGGGCCCGAATATAATCCTTATAGTCTCTATTACAGGGTGGGGGCCCCTTCTAACATATGGGAGTTCCCGAACATAGGAGACCCTATAACATAGTGCCCTAAATACTAGGATCCGTATACTGTAAGGACCCCAAAATAAGGTACCCCTAAATTTCGGAAACTCTAAACCCGTATAGACTCCTTTAAAGGAACCCGTATCGTACCCTTGTAGTAGCCCCTTTAAAGGAACCCCTAAGGTACTCCTTCTAGTATATACCCTACAAGGAACCTTAAACCCTAAACCCTTTATAGAACCTTTATAGATAGCTTTAAGGTGCCCTTATAGATCCCTTTTAAGGCACCCCCATATACCCTAAAGGAACCTGCAAACTGAACCCGGTTACGCCAAAGTGGCCTCGGTCTCGACCTTTTTGTCGGACGGCGGAGCCCATGCAGGCACCTCGTTTGTAAAAGTACTATAGCGGCCTAAATAGTTACAGAGGGTCCAAGTACTCCCTATTATAGGACTTTAGGGCCTTATTAGGTACCAGAAACCATAAATAGGGACTGGTTATGCTATTCTTGAGGGGTCCTTGATATAATTATAGTATGTAATGGGCCCCAAAACCCTTAACCCTATTCTAGCTATTAAGGCCCCTATAGATCATGCTGTTTTAAGTTTGAAGTGTTCTTGGTTCTACGTTTCTACGAGTTTGGGGCTCGGGGTGTAGGTAGGATGGTCGCAAGGTCTCTCAACATGCAGATTTCTGGTTCAGGATTTGAGGATCAGCATCTTGTGACCACCGCTAAGCAAATAAACTTTCGGTTCCAGATGCGGACGGATTTTGCGAAGCCACCCCGGGACCCTAAAGCGCTAAAACGTCTGGACCCTAAACCCTAAACCCCAAACACGTGAATGCTGAACCCCTGAACCCCACAGCCCACACTCTAGACCCTGAAGCGTTGAACCCTAAAAGCCCTCAACAGCCACCCTGACACCCGCCTTTCTCTGGCTGGGATCGGGGATTGGGGTTTGGGGCTTATGGTTTCAGGTTTGGAGGTAGATAAACCCTAAGGGTCCATGTACTCATATAGTATATACATTGGCCTTAAAGTACTCCCTATATAGGTACATTTAGCCCAAAGTATATATGCTATATGGGTACATGGACCCTTAGGGAAAGTTCCATGAAGGGTTCTAGTTTTGCATCTCGGGGCCCGATGAAAGAGAAGACTCTGCCAAGGGTAGCTCTCGGATTTCGGGTTGACTTACCTTTGGCTAGTAGGGAATGGAAGAATGGTAGTAATAGTAGTTACAATAATACCCCCTTCCTCCATTCCCTACTAACCAAAGGTAAGTTTAGGGCACCAGAAATCCTTAAGACCCCTGACACACCAAATCTCACCTCCACAAGTAACGCAAGTTCGCTGCCTGCAGGTTGAGCTGCACCACGCGCTTCTGAAACTCCAAGCGGTTCCTGACGAAGGGCACCTGATCGAATGGAGATTTGGGGCTTTGAGGGTTTTAGGGTTTAGGGGTTTAGGGTTTAGGGGTTTAGGGCTCTTTGAAAAGAAGCATTCCCTGTGTTTGGGCAGGAAATTTTAAGAGGAACTCCGAAGGCTTTGAGGGTTGAAACCCTTCCAGGATTAGGGGAGGTGTTGCCGATTAAGGATGTGAGCAGTAGACTTGCGCAGCCCCAAACCCTAAACACTAAATCCTATAGAGCCCGAGCCCGTAGACGCTTTAGGGTTTAGGTTTTGGGGCGTAGGACCCCTACACCCCTCGAATAAGGCTTCTTCCTTAAGTCAAAAGTGCCTGTACTAGCTTAGCGAAGAAAGGGTAATGGGCTTTCTGGAAAGCCACTGCAGTTGCGGAACCAACACCCAACCTAGATACCATGCATGGGACTGGTGTGCACATGACAATAGACAGGGCAAGCTGGCAGCACCATGTACTTACCTTTGGTTAGGAGGGAATGCAGGAAAGGGGTACAACTATAACTACTTTTAATTACTACCATTCTTCCATTCCCTACTAACCGAAGGCAAGTGTATCAAAACAGCACGTTCATCCAGACAGACCTTGTGCAGACATGCTGAAACCACACTACCACTGTACAACAGTGAATTTGCCTTTGCTTGTCAATCGTTCATATGGGTGGTTGTCAACATTAGGGTCTTTTTTTGGGTACCCTAAATAATAAGTGCCGTATTATAATAGGGACCCAAAAAGGGACCCTAATTTTGACAAGCACCCATATGTACATGACATAGACATACAGACATACATAAATATAGACTGACATCTCGCAAGCGGGAGAGGCAGAGAGAGAAACGGATAATCTGCATGCATACATGCAAATGTATACATACATGCATACAACCATAAAACAACAACACAAGGAGGGAGGGGTGAGAGAGAATAACTGCACCAGGCCTTCCACATGAAGGCGTAGCAGTTCGCTGTAGCGTAGAGATACCTCCAATGAGCATGGAGAAAGCTTGCCCGACACGGCATCCAGGCCTCAATGCTAAGACTCCATCTAAATAGGCATACTGTCACCCAGCCTTAAGTACCCAGACGACCCAGACTCAAACACATGCTTGAACACTAAACCCCTAGATCCCGACGCCCTAAGATCTCCTCCTCATCAGGGGTTGCTATGCAGGACTTGTAGACGCTAGGATGTAAGGTCAGGGTCCGGAGTCTAAGAGTTTGCGCTGTTGGCTTTGCATTTCGCAGATATACACGATACTTACCAGCTCTGGCATCATTCATGCAAGAGAAGCCAGAAAAGAAGGTCACAGTCTCCCTCAAACCTTCTACCAGGATGCCACACGCTCGTACCAGGACTCCCTGTCTCAAAAGGTAGACGCATTCTCTGAAAAGCCAAACAGGATAATATGATACTTTCATGACTTCGAACTTCTGTGTAGGGCCGAGAAAGAGGCCATGGAGTAGGAGATACGGCGCATTCTGCAAATCAGTATCCAGTATCCTGTACTCCACAATCCTTTTTATAGTTCATATAAAGCCCAAAAATTTCAAGTCCTAAGAGCCAACCAGAAGAACACCAAGGAGTGTGAGGCTTACGCTCTTAATGACAGGGGAGGACCGACTTTTCCGAACCCTAGTGCACAATGAAGATAAACATTCTCATAGTACTACATGCAAAAACGACCCGCATCCTTAAAATGAATCTCCTAAAGCCCTAACGACCCTGAAACCGTATATGCAAAAACGTAAATCCTAAACCACTAAACTTCTTCCCCCTAAAGCTGGACCCCTAAAGAGACCTGTCGATACCTTTACAGAAACCCCCTGCTAGAACTAAACCCTAAGCCCCTCAACCCCTGAACCCTTACACCCCTAAACCCGAACCCCCCCTAACCCCTAAACCCTAAATCCTTAAACCCCTAAACCCTAAATCCTCAAACCCCTAACCCCTAAACCCTTAAACCCCTAAACCCGAAATCCTAAGCGGCATCTGGGCTCCACGCTCGAGAGCTTCTGCAGGAGGGGCTGAGGCGTCCCACTTCGCCTATCTAGGCTTTAGCATTTGGGGCTCATGGGTTTTGGGGTTTTGGGTTTAGGGTTTTGGGGTTTAGGGTTCATGGGGGGCCTTTAGAACTTTAGGGTCAAGTGTGAGGTATAGAATGCAGTTTAGGGGGGAACGGTTTGGGGGCTTGCATGGGGGATGCATATATGGTATCTAAACAGGGTTCATTCAAAGTTGAAGGTGCAAGGTTTTGGGTCTGTTGGTGCCTAATCTCGCAGACCTGAACCTAGAACCTGAGTCTCTGCACCCCGCAGTCTCTAATACAAAGAACTAACCCTAAGGGTCCATGTACCCATATAGAGATACATGGGCCTTAATGTACCTATATAGGGACTACATTAAGGCCAATCAATGTATATACTATATGAGTACATGGACCCTTAGGGTAATAGTCCGAACGCCTAGTCCACCCTTGAGGCGTCTACAGAAACCATAACGAAGGTATGGCAAAGTGTGTGCAGAGACTAAGCCTAAGCCTCAACCCGAGACTCCGAACCCAGATCCCTAAACCCGGTTAGCCCTACTAGCTTACACTCCCAGAGATCCCAATATCCCTTAACTATGGATATATACCTTAAATTATAGGGGCCTTGATATTATGGTTTAAGGTTATTCCTTAACTAACGGGTATTGGGATCTCTAGGCTTGTAAGCAAGCGCGACATTCGAACAATGCTTCCTGTCTGGGCAAATAATTGGCACACTCGCACACATGCATGTGCGGCTTTGTGGCTTCAGACTTGTCGGCAGGATATGCATACAATACACTTGCGGATGCACACGCCCGGACAGACGACACCGGGCCAGACAAAACCTCACAACATCACATCAGAGCACACTTCACCAAACGAACCAAGGCACCAAACCGAACAAAACCACTAAAGCCACCCAAACCGAACGAAAACAACTACCAAACCAACCACACAAACAAGCAAGCATGCACCAAGCAAAGGTGCATGTAAGCGCAAACCACTTTCCGGGCAAGCCCCCAAGAAACAACACTCAGCAAGCTCCACGATACTAGACCTTTGCCTGAACCCTGCCTAGACTCGAAACTCTCATCCCTAAACCCTAAGCCCTGTTCACATCGTACCTAAACCCTAAACCCTGTATACATCCTAGACCCAAAGCCCCAGACCCTGTATATACCCTGGACCCTAAAGCTTAAATCCTGTATACACCTCAGAACCCTAAACCTGAAACCCTGCATACTGCATGCACCCTAGCCGTAATCCTAAATCCTGTGCTACCCCAAACACAAAATGCACCTTAGACCCTAAACCTTAGCCCCTGTATGCATCCATAGCCCTGATCCTAAACCCCACGCTACCCCAATCCAAAACCCAACACTACCCGAAACCCAAACCCTAAGGGTCCATGTACCCATATAGAGATACACGGGCCTCAATGTACCTACATAGGGACTGCATTAAGGCCAATGTACATAGTTATATAGCTATATGAGTACATGGACCCTTAGGGAAACAGAGCAAAAGGAAGACGTGGAGGGACCTCGATGGGGCGCCTCTTCGTACCAGTCCAGAAGGGCCTTTTAAAGGACTGTTGCGAGGGGACCCGTGGAGGTCTTAGTTATGAGACTAGGGCTCCTTTAAAGGGGCCTTAGTTATGAGACTAGGGCTCCTTTAAAGTGATGTTTGAAACCCTAAACCCTAAACCTTAAACCCTGAACCCTAAACCCCAAACCGTGAAGGGGTCTGCAAGGGGTCTGTGATATACGGGCGGGAAGGGTTGTGGTTGTGGGTTACTTTTGGTGTTTAGCCGGCAGGTTTTGGGGCTCTAGAGTTCAGGGGCCTGAACCAGGAGAGTACCCAGAGCCTCCAAAACCCCTTAATTAAGGAATATACCTTAAATTATAGTAGGATCCCGAAGATGATTTTAAGAAATACTCCTTAATTAAGGGGTTTTTGGAGGCTCTGGGTGGGGTGCCTTGATATGGGGCCCCTTTATAAGGAGCTACAAGGTTGGTCATAAGGGCTACCACCCTGGTAAGTGAGTGTCGGACCCTGATAAACTTAATAGGTTTATGGAGCGTTCAAGACTACATATTACATTATAATGCTGTAGTTATATATGGGCCATAAAGGAATACCAGTACATGTATTTGAGCTTCTGTATTCGGCTATGCAGCAGTCAGGGTCTTCAGGTTTTCCCTCAACCCTTCAACCCTTAGCCGTTCACTTCATGGGGCTGGCAGACTGAGCTCTGAACTTGCCCGTGGTCTTCTCGATCTCATCCTTTTGGTCAGACTACTTGGAGGCTCATGAGTGGTTATAAGTCGAGTTTACAAGTAGGATAACTAGAAATATGACCCATAGAAGAGGGCTTTTGACCCATGCACCTACAAGTAGGGAGGGCAGTGTCAGGGGTTGGTGGCTTAAGTTTAGGGCTTTGGGCTTGTATCATCAATACTCAGTCTAGAAACATCTAGAAACACGGGTTTGGGGCGGTAGGGTCCTACACCCAGAAATTCGACTTGGCGGACTTCTAGCTTCGTACCGTCTGAGACTGTCTGAATCCTAAACGCCGCACAAGGCAAAGCCCGAAACAACCCCGAACGCCCTACATGTCTAAAATCAAAGTCTCGACACTCACACTGGACATTCAAACTAAACACATTAACGGACGGACCTATGATACATGAACCATCTAGACAACAATACCGTTGATAACAAGCAGAATAACAATACGGGTCGTAATCACAACACAAATCGCAATAGGATTCCGACCCTTTGGCAGGGTTCCCAAAAACCAACAGAACTCGTCACCCGAAACGACAGCAGAGTCCGTTATCCGTTGTGTTGGCCCAAAACTTACAGCATCCGGAAACCTTCACCACAACCCGGACCCCCCGTCAGGGTGGACCACTTTGCTCCGAGCAAAACTGAAGCTTTCAGGGATCCACGGCTAAAAACTCAAGGCCTTGACCCTAAGGGGTGTGATGGCTCCGGGTTGCAAGACTTGCGAATTCCCCAAGGGTCCATGTACTCATATAGTAAATACATTGGCCTTCATGTAGTCCCTATATAGGTACATTGGGGCCCATGTATCTCTATATGGGCACATGGACCCTTAGGGGTTTAGGCCACAAGAACACGAACTCGAAGCTGCGGTTTACAGTCGAGGGTATCGCCTTGATACTAGAACATCCAGGGGTTGTGGAGCATAGCATCGAGCAACAATAGAGGGGAAACACAATAATCAAACCTCGGTCCCTTTTGTATGCTTTAGGGTTGAGGTAGATGAAGCTAGATTTTGAGTTCCTTCCAGGCCCGATGGCAGGCAATACAGCACAGCAGAGCTATCAAACCACAAAGCACCACAAAATCAAGACAGGTATGTCATATACATGTGTGTACATATATACATACATACATATATATATATATATATATATATACGTATATACGTATATAATATCTACACAAACAACAGGAGAGGAGACAACAGACTGAGCTGTGAACCTAATCCCGTGTACCCCATCCCCTTACCTTCTCTTACCTTCTGTTCAAGGTCAAGGTACCCTAAGACTCCAAGTATACAAATAGTACCTACTTTTGGGGTCCAAAGTCTATAAATAGTACCTACTTTGGGCTATTTGGAGTCCTAGGGGTATACCACCCCTGTATAGACTTAAGGGTTCGACGCTTAAAAGCCTACGCAGAGGCCATCTTTCTACAACTGGAGGATTGAGGGTTGAGGGGTAGCCCTTCCCCACATCCAAGAGCACATGCCACAAAGACACCCGATCCGATCCATCAAACAAGGTCAAAACCGCCCAAAGCCCAAACGCCAAAACCAAAACCTTTAAGCCCCAAATCCCACACTCAGAAATCCCAACTCCCAACCGCCGAAACCCCTAATCCCGAAACCCACAAAGACCTCAAATCCAAAACGCCGAAACCCCTAAACCCCCAGACCCGAAAGCCTAAACCCCTAAACCCTACTAAACCCCTAAATCCCTACTGAACCTGACGATCACTGGGGTGCCCGGCGCAGTTGTAGACTAAATCCCGGATGGAGGTTACGAAATCCCGGCCTGTTAGTCTGATAGGTTCGGGTTTAGGGTTTATGGTATAGGGTTTAGGGTTTAGGGTTTGCCGTAGATTGGCGCAGAAGCGGAAGTAGCTTGCGACAGTGTATTGTCGAGTGCGTCGTAATATGACGATTGGCTGTTGGAGCCTGATGGTGGATGGCCCTTTCTTTTAACTCTCCCACCCCACGCCGTCTAAGGCGGCCAAACCACCCAAACCTATTCCTTTTAGGGTTTAGCACCTAAACTCACGAGATGGTTTTCTTTATTTCTTTAGACTAGACCCACACAAAGAAGGGCAGGGCAGGCGGCCAGGGGCCAGGGGGGTCAGGAGTGGCCCGCGGGGCCTGGAAAGGGGTTTTCCAGCGTCCCCGAACTCTGCTCGCTACAGGCCCCAAGCCCCCCCTGCGCTGTCCCTTTTTGGAGGGGGCCCACACGGCCGGGGGTGGGGTTTAGGGTAAAAACATTATTAGGGACCAGTACTGGTCCCGGTACCGGGCCTGACGTGGGTGCTACTGTTCCCATGGCTGTCGAAAGGCGGGCAAGCGTATTGGGACGCTTTGCGCCATCGAGGTCGAGGGGCTTATAAGCGCCGCCCACCCACGGAGGTGGGCGGCCTGGGCCTTGAGTTTAGGGTTTAGGGTTTAGGGGGGGTTTAGGGTTTAGGGAATAAGGGCTTACTCTGGGTCCTAATAAAGAACAGTGGAGGATCCGAACTGTAAGGGTTTAGGGCTTAGGGTTTAGGGTTTAAGGTTTAGGGTTTAGGGGGTTTAGGGTTTATGGTTTAGAGAGTTTGCGGTTCTTTAACCCAGAGGGTCCATGCATACTACCCATATGGAATTATGTGGGTCCCCCAAACCATTCTGAGGATGGCTTGGAAGTCTGATAGGCTCTTTAAGGGCTTAAACAAGAGTCTTAGGATTGCGACTTGTTGCGATATAATACAGGAATCATCCCTAAGGGTCCATGTACTCATATAGTATATACATTGGCCTTAATGTAGTCCCGATATAGGTACAATGGGGCCCATGTATCTCTATATGGGTACATGGACCCTTAGGGAATGCTAACCCTCTTATTCGTAGGGCCCCAATCTATACACCTTACACTATGATCTCCAGGGTTGGTCGGGACCGTACCAAAGGCACTTGAAGGACCAAATGACCCTTAAAAGTAGGGGTCCTTATAGAAGTATACGATGAATCCCTCTAAGGTATATCAGAGCTTCCGAACATTCAGGCTACATTATTTGGGGTCCCTATTATAATCAGGATCCTACTACTTAGGGTACTAGATTAGGGTCCCCTATTTTCGGAAACTCCCATCATATGAATCCTAAACCCTCATCCTTAAGGCAGCCATCACAAGGGCGCGACAGTAGTGGTTGAAGGCGGCCTTGATACAAACCTCAGTCAGGACAGCCTATAAGCCCAAAACTTTAAACCCCCATAATCCCACGATATACTTATGGTCTCTTTGTGGTCTTTTCAGTTAGCCCAAAGGATCCTAAATACAAGCAAGGGCTCAGCCAAAAAAGGAACTACAATGGATACTATAGGTATACTGCATCATCTGTTGAGTTTCAATGACTTTGGGCCACTTCTTCGCTTTGGGGCGCATGAGCGCATGAAGATGAAACATGAAGAGAACACCACAGGAACCTATACTCGGTGGCGGCATATGGTTGATAGGGGTTAAACTCTCGGCCTTAGGGCACAAGTGAGTCGACGGAGAAGGAGAAACGCCATACGCAAATTCTGCTCTTGAATTGTCGTGGTTGTGAGGGTCGTAACTGTAGTCGTGCGCGCAGCAGTCATGGTAGAAAGCAGCAGTTGCTGATTCTCCTTTCCGCTGCGGCCTCCTCCTCCTCCTCCTCCTCCTCCTCCTCATCACCATCACCATCCACATCAACAGCCACTGCTCCTTGTAAACACTACCACAAACGCACCGCAGCACTTTGCTGAGACAGTGACATCAAAATCGATGGCGCCCGCCTGCTGCAGCTCAATGATGCCTTGCGAGGCAGCAGAATTCTACTACCGCCAAGCACAAACACACAAAGACCTTTCAGGCCAGGCTCGGTTTCATGACTTTTTTGGACCGTTGCAGTTAGGATTTCTCGTTCGGGGACCCGCCGGCTCTGCTAATCCGGGGAACCTTCGGAAAAGTGCCCTGCGATCTTGGAGGTGGCTCGATGCTGCATCAGCAAACCACCAGTAAAATCTTCCAAGCGAAAAACCCTGATATCAAGCCTAGACCGGAAAGCCCGAAGCCTCAACCTGAGCCTCAACCTAAAACTTAAAACGAAATATAAATGCCGAAGCCACAAATCTCCAGACCTGAACGCAAAGCCACAAGCCCGCACACAACACACACAGACATCAAACACAGAAAGTCTTGGCCGTGGCGTTGGTGGTATACGTGGTTTAGGTTGCGTGTTTGTGCATTCCCTTTCCCTAAGGGTCCATGTACTCATATAGTATATACATTGGCCTTAATGTAGTCCCTATAAAGGTACTTTGGGGCCCATGTATCTCTATATGGGCACATGGACCCTTAGGGTTTGTTGTTTTAACCAGCCTTCTAGGTGGTGCTTTTAAAGCCTTTGAAAATATTAGTAAATAAGATCCTCTTAAACCCAATAAGGGAAAATATAAAATGTCCCAGAGCCCTACCTAGCCTTCTTGCTAATTTGCCGCCTTTTAGCTTGGTGTCTTATGGTTGGCATGGAATGCCCCCCCCCCCCCCCGAAGCCCAAATCCAAGAGCGTCAACCTTAACCCCCAAGACCTATACTTTAAACCATCTCTAAGCCATGAGAACACCAAAGACAAGGAACACAAGCAAACCCTGAAGCCCAAATCCAAGACCCTTAGCCTTAACCTCATACTCTAAGCCCTAACACCACCAAAAAGCAATCACGAACACATAAAGTGGCAAACAAAAACCATCAACACTCCGAACAACCAGACAAAACTAACACTACCAACCCTATAACACCTTGGAGCTTAAGCAGTTGACTCCTGCCTTTGATCATCTTCAGGGCTTTGAACTGCTCGGCTTCGCTCATCCTTTCAGGCAGTACAGCTTTTGCGGGGTCTATGGGTTCTTTGAGCGGCGTTTTAGGGCTAGTTCAGGGTTTGCAGGGTGAAAGTTCGAGGCTTCACAGTTTAGGGTTAAGGAAGGGTTCCTTGTCCTTTGAGGGGCGTTTGAGGGCTAGTTCAGGGTTTGCAGGGCAGGGTTAAAAGCTTAGGGTCCACGGTCTGAGGGTTCTTTGCGGGGTCTTCATGATCAAGGCCTGCAAATTACGGGTATTATTGGGGGCACTCCCGAGCAAACACAAACCAATGTATATACTATATGAGTACATGGACCCTTAGGGAAAGTCAAGAAACCCGCTGACCCACGGATAGAGCATCCTTAGCTCCGGCACGAGGCCTGGTCCTCAGCGCAGTGCAGAGCACACGAACGCCCTAAGCCGTGGCGAGGAGCGCGGAAACCTACTTCAACGGTTGATGATATAAAGCCTGCATCACCAATAATAAGGAATAGACTATATTCCCATAGTTTAGGGCCCTTAAGGTAATGCAGGATTTATATCATCAACCGAAGCAGCCCAGACAGGAGGCCAACCGAGGAAAAGCCACAAGAGTCTCAGCCATATCGGAGTGCGCACAGCAGCCAGAAGATCGAGGACCTTCTGATCGAGCGGCTGGTCCCTGTCCCTAAGGGTCCATGTACCCATCTAGAAATACATGGGCCCATAAGTACCTATATAGGGACTACATTAAGGCCAATGTATATACTATATGAGCACATGGACCCTTAGGGTGTAGGCCAGACCGAGCCTTTGGGCCTCGTTATGAGACCGTCCGGAGGTCTGTTGAAGCCAGGGCATTCCCACCATTCATGCTGCCTGGTGGCAGCAGAATTGTTGCAGAAAAGGCAAGAGCTACATCAATCGTCCTTCCTCATGACCGCAAACCTGGCCCAGGAAACAAACCATCTACGACAATGCGGTAGGCTACAAAATCCCCAAGCCGAACTCCAAATCTTCGTAGACCCCTATAAAACCCACAGAGCAACCCCCTAAACCCTAAACCGCCATTAAAGGAGCCCCTTTAAAGGAACCCTCGCCATCCTAGCACCTGAAAGCCTAGAGCTCCATGTACCCATATGGGAGTTTCCGAAAATTAGGGGTACCTTATTTGGGGGTCCTTGTAATAAGGATCCTACTATTTAGGGTACTATATTAGGGTCCCCTATTTTCGGAAACTCCCATATGGTATATACTTAAGCCTTAAAGTACCTATAGGTACCCCTTTACCTGTGGCCCAAAAGACCTACCTTTTAATAAAGATCTATATATAGAAACCATAATAAGGAACCCTAAAACGGTAGGTCTTTTCGGCTACAGGTACGGTTTAAGTATCTACTATAATGGTACATGGAGCCTTTGGGAAAGCCCCCGAGTGCGAACCCATCGAGTGCCCGGCGCATCAAGCTGCTCGAAGAAGCCTGCGGGATCCTTCGCAGTCATGCAAGCTGAATTAGGGCTTAGGGTTTAAGGGGTTTAGGGGTTAGGGGCTTCGGGTTTAGGGCTTTAAGGGCTATTAAGGGGTTTAAGGGCTTAGGGTTTAAGGGGTTTAGGGGTTAGGGGCTTCGGGTTTAGGGCTTTAAGGGCTTCAAGGAGATAAAGGGCTTAGGGTTAAGGGGTTTAGGGGTTAGGGGCTTCGGGTTTAGGGCTTTAAGGGCTTCAAGGGGATAAAGGGCTTAGGGTTAAGGGGTTTAGGGTTAGGGGCTTCGGGTTTAGGGCTTTAAGGACTTTAAGGGGTTTAAGGGCTTAGGGTTTAGGGGTTTAGGGGCTTCGGGTTTAGGGCTTTAACGGCTTTAAGGGCTTTAAGGGGCTTAAGGGTTTAGGGTTAGGGGCTTCGGGTTTAGGGCTTTAAGAGCTTTAAGGGCTTTAAGGGTTTAAGGGGTTTGAGGGGTTTAGGGTTGAGAGGGGGTTCCGGCGGCGGCACAGAGTCGCCGCTTCAGGCTGGCCTGTGACCTCCTTTCCCAAACCCGTAAAGGGTTGAGAGGGGGGAACCCTGAACCCTAAACTCATAGGGACCCTTGGGGGAGGGGGGCAGGGTCATTATACTTCCTTAACAAGGCCTCATAAGGTCCTTATTATTGGCATTAAGGCCGACTACCCCCCCTGCCCCTTACAGGGAACTCCAGAAAGTTGGACTGACAAAGTAGACACGGCAAACTTCTAGGACTTCTTGTCCGGCCCGGCGAGCTTCGGGATCGGCAGGCTTAGGGCTCAGATATGTTTTACCTCCTCCGAGTTATGTAGGGCTTAGGGCTCCCCTGGTTGCCTGAAGCCCTGACGCACCCTGATTTCTGCATGCATTGTGAAGGACACATGCTGATAACTTACTAGCAGTGCAAGCAACAATAACCTTTTCATTGTTGAATGCTGGCAGCCCTACATTAGTGCCTGTTGCTATGCATCTTTACAACCCAGAGCCTCCAAAACCCCTTAATTCAGGAATATACCTTAAATTATAATGGGGATCTTGTTATAATTTAAGGTATATTCCTTAATTAAGGGATTTTGGAGGCTCTGGGAAAGACTGGTCATTGATTTTCTTGTCGGGGTCGAGCCCTAAAGGCTGAAAAAGCTACGTGGCACCGTGAAACTAAGCCCCCAACCCGAAACCTCAAACCTGCCGCAACACGCGACTCTAAACACCGAAGGCCTGGTTTCACTGGAAAACTAGACCCCACACTTTAATCCTAAACCATCAACATCACATTATCTTATAATCCCTGAACCCCGCAAAAATCTACTTGGCCTTCAGAGGACTTGTCTAAGGCAGTAGTGGCAAAGCGCCACAAGAGATAGGCGCAGTGGAGTTCTGCTCATGAGCACGGTTCCTTGCGGAAGGACTCGTACTGCTGCGGTGCGAACTCCATGTAGTCCGAGAAGTAGGCCTTTCCACAGCCAGCTAGTTCTTTTTGTAAAGTGTGTTGAACCTTTACGTGGACCCCCAAAGTATGTAGAATAATAGCCTTTTATAAGTTTCGGGCCAATATTTAAGTTTAAGGTTTAGGGTTGAGCCTTTCCACAGCCGGCTAGGGTTTAAGGTTTAGGGTTTAGGCAGGCCTTTCCACAGCCAAGGCTTAATATAGGGGCCTTCATCATTGAACTTGGGTTTCGGGGTTTAGTATACTATAATATAAAAAGGAACCCCCCAAAACATCATAAGTAATTATTGAAGCCCCTCTATGAGGCTTAAGTTCTTTGCTGTTCAGGGTGCAGAAGTCGTGCTGGAGGGCAGCTTCAGGGAATAGCACGTCAGTTGTACGCTTCTTTGTATTTTTACTTTTGCCCTAGCCATAAGCTTGACGCCCCATTACACCCCATGCCCTAAAGCAAACAGCAAAAAAGCCACCGTCAAGTTGCTTTCTTGGGATTTGTGCTTCTGTGGCTGCGGCCTGGGACTCTCCTAGCCTTGGGTGGCAGCTGCGATCTGCCGTGTGTACAGGAGCATATACATAAGCACATGCACACACACACACACACTCACACACACACTCACACACACACACACACACACATGCAGCCTGTATATGTATGCAATAATGCATGCGGCTCTGTGTATATTTTCATGTGCATATGTACGCTTAACCAAAGGACCCTGAAATCAAACCACGCAGAGCCTGCTTCGCGAACTCGATGCAGTGCAGAGGCCTGCAGCAGCCCAAAAGTGTCGTCTAGGTTTGGGACTTTACTTAAATGTGGGTCTAATAGGAAAAGGTTGTGGCACTACGGGTGGGAATATCCATCGCGGTTAACTAGTGCCCGAGGAAGGAGCCGAGGCTCAGGCAAGAAAGGGAAACTTCTCAAGGTGCACATGGCAATCTGCGTCTCGTTCGCATCGGTCTCCACGCCGTCGTTGTAACCTGCCACGCATCTTCATTGCTGCACGATCCGAGTCCCAAAGCATGAAACAAAGCAACCCGATGTAAACCCTCCAAATCCTAAACTGCACACCTCATACAACTGCTGAAACCTGTGGCCTAAGTGAAGCCCACGCCATACAGCCAAAAGCAAGTCTCGATCGAAACAACACCAATTCAGTTTACACCAAACCCGGGATCCTAAAAAAACGAACTAGTAACAGTCACAAGGCTTATAGTACTTGGAAGGGCTCCTTGCGCTTGATGTTTGCGTGGTCTAGATTTCTCAATCCGCGACGTTGCAGGTTTTACCAGGTGTCTGTGCATCTCGGAGTGCTGGTTACACTCAAATTCTCTGGGCCTGGGTGGCTGCTGCGCTTGCTGGGCATTTCACTGTAAAGCACGCATGCTGAGCTGCAGGCTTTTCGTGAGGCCCGGCAGGAAAACGTCGCTGTTACACCTGGCTCTGCTGTTCAGGGCTTGGAATGTAGAGCCTCACAATGCAACCTGCACTTCCTGTAAATCATACTGTTTCCCCTCAGCATGCGAGCTTCAGTCTTAAGTGGCAGGTCCTCGGCTGAAACGCAGTAAAGCCTACAAGCAGAAAGTCAGAGCTGAGGCGGAAGCTTGGTCCCTAGCGTGCCGGACCTCTGTGCGTAGCGCTCTTGGGATTTGGAAGACTCAGAGGCGATAGGGTTCTTGTCGGAGGGGTCTTTTGGGTTTAGGTTTAAAGTTTAGTTTAGCGTTTTGGGGTTATAGGATGTTATAGGGTTTAGAAGTTTAGGGTTAAAGGGGGCTTGGGATTCTCGAGTTTGGGGGTGAAAGTCTCCATTGTAGTTCTTTTTTTTTGGAGGGGGAGGAGGGGGGGGGGGGTAGCTCATGGGGTCGTGAGTAAAAGATGGGTTAAATCAAGAAAAGGAGCCACAATGGAGACAACAGGTAGCTTTAGAAGAGTTTAGAGTCTGGGGTTTAGAGCTTGCCTATGGCTGGCAAACCAGAATAATCGGTAATGACCAACCAATAAATATCACGCCTCAATCCCTAGAACAACAAGATTTCCCAGGTATACTTGGGTGTAGAGGGTGTGATTTCCGGGTCGGGGTTCAGGTAAGCTGTTGGATTTTTTTAATAAGTGTCAGGGCTCTTGGGTGTCTTATGAGATGTGGGTGTTACCCGAACCCTTTTAAAGGAACCCTACATGAACCCCCAAGGAATCCTTGCAGGAACGATTATGGGTCTCCCAGGTTTGAGGCTTGGGGTTTGGAATGGTGTGTTGGAATTTCGGGGCCCCCTACCGACACTCTGTCTCTGATACCCCTAAGTCGAGGTGTGCACCCCGGAGTTGTAAAGCTTCGGGTAGATGGGCTTAGATAACCGCATCCCCTAAACCCTACAGCATAAACCCTAAGCATGCCCAACCCTTCACCCATAAACTCGACCGCTGAGATCTCTGCAAAACGCGAGCTACAGCATCTTATTCATCCTGGCCTGTACACAAACTCCCCGAGCACAAATCGTTAGAACCCTATGCCCTAAGCCCTAAACCCTAAACCGTCCTAAATCCTAAACCCTAAACCGTGGCCCTAAACTTCTTAACGCGACACCCGGAACCTTCACCCCAGCCCTAGCATCCTCAGCACTGGGGGTCCTAGTGAACACGAAATCCTGAATCTTAAACCCTTAAACCTCAACCCACACTCTTTTGACCCGAAAAGACGTCCCCTGGGCCCGCTGCTCCAGAAGAGGGAGACCTTGGGATACGAATCAAACTCATGTGAAGTGAATTGCCTTAAGGGTGGGCTTCCTTAAAGGGCTCTATATTTGGGATCTATAGTAGGATTCTGTTGGTTTCCTTAAAGGGCTCTGTAAGGGATCTATAGTAGGATTCTACCATGTATCCCAAAGGGTCCATGTACCCAAATAGTATATACTTTGGCCCCAAGGTACCTATATAGGAAGTACTTTAAGGCCAAAGTTCAGAGTAGTTGGGTACATGTAGCCTTAGGGTTGGTTCTCCGTAGTTTTTCCACGGTGGCACGCAATCTCGGCACACCAGCTTTTCTTAGCAGCCCTGTGTAGCAGCTACACTCACCAGGAGTCCCCAATAGAATTAAAAGTGTTATTTCATGTGGCTTCCCGTTCCGATGTAGTCCCTTGTGCTTTGAAACTCCTATGCGAAGCTCTAGGCTTTGTGCAGTTTAGGGTTTAGGGATTAGGGTTTAGGGTTTAGGTGGTTCAGGCTTTAGGGTCTTCGTACATTATTAGGTTGCTGAAGCTTGTCAAGGGCATGTGCAGATAAGGGCGCCCGCGGACTCCGGGCTCCACTGAGCAATGCACATCATCGGCACAAAGCAGCTAGCAAATGAAAGTTTCAAAGACGAGCTCTTAGAGAGTGAGATCCTAAGAGTTTAACACGGTAAAGCTTTACACTAAGGAGCCCTCTGACCGAACCACTAAACCCTTGACTCTCTGGGCCTTCGATTAAAGCCACTAACACCCCCGGAATCCGCAAACCCAATGCCGTAACCACAAAAAAAGGGGTCGAGACCTTTGTGACCTTTGCACAGGCCCTGAGAGCCCTTAAGCCTGAACTGTTAATAACCCTACATACAAATAGGCTTCAAGGTCGTTCCGGCTTAGGGTTTAGGGTCTATCCTGGTCCGACGACGCCTGCAGCGCGAAACCTTTCACTGCGAACGGTCAACAGCTACGTTCCTGTACAGTCTTAACGAGCTTGTTCTCACGTTGGCTTCTGAGGGCCAAGCCATACCAAAGGCAGCATTTGTCAGTGTACCTTCGGTTCCAAAGCTTGGAGACCAACACGAAACAAAGAGAGAGAGAGAGAGAGAGACCATAAACCCTAAACCCTAAAGAGAAGAACCCACAAGATTCCCAGAAACGGCTTGCTCAGAGGTAATGTGGGTAACTCTTCAGGCTTCGATTCTAATCATCGGGCAGGGTTTGGGACTTAATGGGATGCGCTTTCAGACGGCGTCTGCGGTTTATTATAGCGATGCATAAGGCTCAATTAGGGCCTCTGCCGTGAGTATGCTTTGGGAACCTCCATGGCCAAGCAGCTGGAAGCCGAAATGGCTCCTAAGGCTCCAACCATAAGTTTATAGGTATTTCGGTTTAGGCCTACATTTCTAGGGATCTATGAGTTAGGGTCAGGATTTTGTGACATGCGAGGTTCAGAGAACCCTTGAGACGAGGTGCGGCACAGAGCCGCCATAGGCAACCATCACGACATTCAGCGCTGCAAACACAACAAGATCTGGCCGTTTAGCAAAGGCCAGCACATAGATGAGGAACGCAAACTATATTGGAGCATGGGTGCAAGTACGATCAGTTTTTGGCTCCTTCAATCGGACACAGCTGACCCTGAAAACGGCGATACTGCCTTATGCGGTCAAGCGCTTCTCCCATCCCAGCCCGACACATGACATGGCATACAGACCCTTAAGGTAAGACGATCTCTGGTTGATGATCTGCCTAAGCCACGCAGAGGGCCTAAGCACCAAAGCCCGACTGATCTTCAATGGTGGGTTCGCACTTGCGGGCAACGACGTTGTCCAGGGCATTCCAGCACAGGTCCTGCGAGTCAGTAAGGCACACGTACGATTTCCAAGTCAGAGTCGGGGTAAGTGTCTGTTCTTGCATGTTGTCTCACAGGAATAGTGGGCAGGTTCGATGGTGATTGCAGCCTGTTCGCGTGAGATCCTGCCTTCTGAGTGATCATCGGGCGCTACCTAATAAAACCTCCTTGAAGATTTATGACATGACGAAGCGTTGCAAGAATTGCAGTATAGTCGTTCAAGACCATTTCTGTCAGCGCTGCTAACCGTTGCTGTCACGTGAGTCCATCCAGAGTGTTATAACTATCTCGACTGCTGTGACTATTGGAACTCTTGAACAAAGAGACTATGTCACCCCTAATAGCTCCTTAAGGGTCCGCATCCCAGAGTAAGCATACAATGCCAGTGTTGAACTACAACTGTTCGGGTCTCGGGCTGAAGTCTGGGGGCGTTACTTTCCCAGAGGGTCCATGTACCCATATGGTATATACTTTGGACCCAATGTACGCATATAGGGAGTACTTTAAGGCCAATGTATATACTATTTAGGTACATGGGCCCTTAGGGTTTGTGGCTGAACTTCATCTCACTGTCAACACTGCATGGCCAAGACCTCCACGTTCGGACAGGCTGCGCTCCTATTGGATGACTGCAAACCTCAGCTCTTCCACCGGTTTGCCAGACCAAGGGCTCCAAACATGTGATGCTGCCTTCAGCTAGCCCTAAGGCTCCATGTACTCATATAGTATATACATTGGCCTTAATGTAGTCCCTATATAGGTACATTGGGGCCCATGTATCTCTATATGGGTACATGGACCCTTAGGCTAGGGAATTGAAGATGGAGATTTAGAATCCAAGCGGGGGTCTTCAATTTCCGATGCCACGTAATCGACCCAGCCTTCAGGCTCGCAAAGCAATTCTGCCTCAACCCTATACCTTAACCTACCCAAACCTACATTTCTGTAGGGTCCCTATCAATTCCATAGTAGGGTTTATAATAAGAACCTACAAAAAACTAGGGTTTGGGGGTTTAAGGGAAGTCCTAAACCAAACCCACAAACCCTAAACCCTTCAAGCTAAACCCAAAATTACACGCTACACACTAAAATTTCAACACAAGCCCCCAAACCCTAACCCACAGCCGAAACCCTAAATTACACCCTCCACCCTAAACTGCAAACCCCTAAACCGTAAGGGCACCCAGTCCAGGGATGTCCAGAACGTGTCATCGAAGAAGTCCTGTTCAGGGGCTTCCATACCAGAACCCCCCAAGTGCCCTTGAATAGAGCCCCGAAGGTCCTGAACAATCAGTCTTTTGGGGTCATGTAGGGGCCTTTATGGGCCCATTATACTATTAAAGTATAATAAGGAGCCCGCAAAATAGTCTTGCTAGTTATTTTCTAGTAGTAATAACAATAGTAATAATAGCAACACTAATAATATAGTAATAGTAACACTAATAATTGTAATAGTAATAATAATATTATTTACGCCCCTTTCGTAGAGGGGCTTCCGGGTCTATAGTCGGACTGGGGCATTCGGGCTTCGGAGGCTTAGCCCAAAGGCTCCATGTACCTTTATAGTAGATACTTAGGCCTTTAAGGGTTCCCTATATAGGTACTTCAAGGCCTCAGTAGATACTATAATAAAGGGGTCCCGATGTAGGTACTTTAAGGCCTCAGTATATACTATAATAAAGGTACATGGAGCCTTAGGGTAGGGTTTAGGGATGTTGGTTCGCAGATTTTTGCGCAGGCGCTAAGAGGGACCAGAGGCCCCAAGGCGCAAAACCCTCCCAAGGGCCTCCGAGGTCACCCCGACACCCTTTTCCAGCGCTTCGATCTGCAAGTCAGGATTCCACCCTGGCCAGAAGGGTGTACAGAGACTACCTGTAGCATTGATGGTGGGGTTTTAGTAAGGCCTCATAGGGTTCTGTGTTGGCCATTGTGTTTGTTTAGGGCTTCTCTTTCGGGATGTAAATGGGTGCTGCACATATTATGCTTACAAGATTACAAGGCTGGGTTGGTGAAACCTAAAACCCTAAACCGGAGCTTGTTTATAGACTTGTAGGCTATGGTTTTAGCATCGGCATGCTCGGAAGGAAGCCACGGCGCATCGGTTTTCGGAAGCCTTAACCCCTAAACCCTAAACCCTAACCCCTAAACCCTAAACCTTTTTAGCTGGGTTGTGCCCACTTGCCCTGCTGACACCGGCATCTCAGGAACTTTTAGAGGTTTAGGGGTTAGGGTTTGTAGGGTTTGGGGTTTAGGGTTTAGGGTTGGGAGTTGGGGCTTTGGGAGTTCAAGAGGGATTCAAGATTTCGGGTTTTGGGCCTGGGGGGGGTGTAAGGTGTAGCGTTTGTTTAAACTTGCAGGTCAAAGTGCAGAAAGCTGACTTCGCAAGTAGGAGCGAAGACAAAACACCCGAGCATAGACTATCGACGGGAAATATGAGAGATCGGAATTTAAATATGTCGCGTCTCTGTGCGATTTTGGTCTCCTAATCAAAAAATAAAAATATAAACCTTAAGGGCTGAATCCTCCTTGCGAATCCTCCCTGGCGCTCCTCCTATGGATCCAAGTCCTTTGGGTTTACGTTCAAAAGCTTAAGGGCCTGTTTGGGATGTAAAGGGCCAGCGTACATCATCATCCCCACCGAACCCCAAATCCTAGACTTGTAATCCCGAAACCCCTAAACCCCACTGCCTTATAGTAGAAGCCAGAATGTTGGAACATCATTGGCCTCATGCCCTTAGAGTAAAGTATAGGGAATCCAAGCAAGAATCATCCTAATTCTATGCTCCAACTTTCTAGGATCTGATGTAGTCCTCGTAGTACTCATATTAGTCCCGAAATGGGAGTTTCCGAAAACAACGGATCCTAATACATTATTATAAGGACCCCAAAATCAGGTACCCTTAATTTTCGGAAACTCCCAAATCCCATATTCCCCAAAGTAGTTCCTTTTTGGGATTGCCTTATAGGCTTCTCAATATGTACCCCCCCCAAAAGGAACTACTTTGGGGCCTTAGGGTACTCCCTAAATCCCGAAGCCCTCGCAAAGACCCGAAGCCCCTGAGTCCCTCTCGGGGGTCGGCCTTTAACGACGCGGGCAGCCGAGGTGCTTTTGGGATTCCTGGACATGGTTCCCCCTGGAGAACCTAAAGGAATGTGCCTTAAAGCACACTATGAAGCTGGTTAACTGTGATGTAGAATAACAAAATAGACCATAAAGCTCATTACAACGATGGTTGCAACTGCTGCGGTGAGATGAACTTGTTGATGATGGTGATGATAGCGATGACAACAAAGCTGCAGTTTGTTGCTGACATTGAGATGAATGTAAAAACCTAATATCTGCTCATGGTGAGGACGGCGGTGACAAGACTTTACTCTATCCTTGCCGTGAAAAAATTCTTTCAAAGTACGACGAAAAACAACAATGCGACGCATAGGTCTCTGCATTGTCTTCACACTGCGTGCAGCTAAAGGAATGGCCATCAGAGTGTCTTGCAGAGTTCAAGGCTCTACCTCTGCTTGGGAGGTTCATGGATAGTTCTAAGTAGGATTATGGTCACCTAGTATGGGCTGCAACTATAGTCATCCTACTTATTACTACCTATGAACCTCTAAGTGGCGCTGATCAAAGCTTGCAGGCTTCCCGAGTCGTATGCTTAGGGTTTCTGGGCCTGTCACGCAGGGAAGTTCAGGATGTAGGCCACAGGGTCCAAGTACCAATATGGTAGCTGCTTAACGGAAATTTGGGCGCCAAAACTATCTATATATTGCTTGAACCCTGTGAGTGGTTCACATGATTCAGGGCTTAGGGTTTAGAAGCGAAAAAGATGGCAGCTTCGGCTTTAGGGCTTAAGGGGCGTAGACCAGAGGTCTCCAGTATGGCTGCTGGAATCTGCTAGGTTGTCAATTTGCGCTAGATAACTGAAGCTTGTGCCGAAGACCGGGCTTGATCAGCTGACAAGTCTTCGAGGAAGCCATTTGAACCTCTAGGTTTGGGATTAGATTGCTGCATATTGCTGCATAGGACACAAGAAGTCTGATAATGCAGAATTCAGGCTCCGTACTGTAATTATGTTGAAAAGCACGCACACACACACACACACACACCCTTAATAAAACACACACACACACACACAAACACATATTGAGTATGAAGACCACCAATCCTGCTAGCAGCCGCCCCCCGAACCATTCGGTTTTGTTGTTAGGGTCGAAGAAGCCTCCTGAATTAGGTCCTGGACAGTGAACCCGAAGCCGTCTAAGCATCCCGAAGCCGTGAAGTTTCTGTGTATCGGGCCCAACATCAGATTGCCGGAAGAGGAACTGCCGGCTGAGGTTCGAAACCTGTGGTTGAAGCTTGAATCGGGGACATTCGGACTCAAAGCCCTACTGGCAGGGTTCAGGCTCATATGCTTTCAATGCTTTCACTGGGTTAATTCGGGGCAAATGATTCGGGATCTTGTTGGTGTAGGATATCCGAGTCAGGGTTTAGTTAGGCCTTAAGATTATAAATGATTTAAGGCGGGAGTGCGGGTAGTCCGATCGCTACGAACAAATCGTGCTACTTCGAAGACTGCGGGACACAACACCTGCATGCTCCTTGCCTTACCAGCTGACTGCGTGCGCCATGGTGCTGAACCAGGGTATGGCTGCTGCTGTACATACGAAGTGTTTGGCGAAGATCAGTGCTGTTCTCCTGCCTGCTGAAAATCTGGCTGTGGCACGGTGAGAAGGAGAAGGGTTGTGCTCTGTTGCCACTTCATCGAAAATGACTGCAAACACTCCTTGAGTGCATCACGGAAGTCCCCGTCTCTCCCTCTCCTGCCCCTGAAACAAACAAACTCGGAACATAGACGAATCTGGAAGAACAGCTCGCATAAGCATAGTCGGCCTCAATGCGGTCCATGTCCGTGACGATCAGTTTGCCGTCTGCACCACTACAAGCACCTGCGAGGGCTTCTCAGGAGGAGAACGCACTGGACATGCTCTCTGCCTATCTATCTCTCAATCTATCTATCTATCCATCCATCTATCTATCTGTAAAAACTATGTATGTATGGATGTAAGTTTTATGTGCATATATACATATGATGGATGCCAGCTGCGGTCGCTATCGCGGTCGTTTCGGCCATCGTTGTCGAAATGATGTTGGCTATCATCGTGGCCGACGCGGAAGCGGGTGGGTGCGGTAGCAGCAACAAGGCAGCAACAATGGCAGCAAAAGCAACTTCGGCATCTTGGTTTCAGAGCAACACTCCCATATGCAGGTGTGAGCGCCGAAGCCCTGCACTGCCTGACAGCCGCAATTTCCTACACACAATCCACCCGAAACCGTGCAGCCTACGCCCCTCAACAGACACCGAACAAGGAAGCTGTACCGGAAGTACGTGTCCTTCGAGCAGAACTTGTTCTCAAACCAGAAACAAGGTTTCGGCCCCTAAATCATAAATCCTGAACTCGGAATCCTTTCGTGAAAGCTCGCATACCCTGGCGAAAGATGACATCTCGTGCAACTGCCATAAAATCGAGGCGCCCATCAGCGCCAGCCCCTTCAAGTACTCGCAGCCAAGTGCTCCACAGCCCACCAGGAAGACCTGACATCAAAACATGAGAAGGGGTTGACATAAAATTTGGTGCTTCAGGGTAATAGGCGTTACAGGGTTTGGGGGTTCAGGGTTTAAGGCTTTAGGGTTTTAAGGTTTTGGGTTATGTATAATGCCTAAAGGGTTTGGGGGCATAGTGACCCAAAGTTTGGCTTGATGGCCTGAGGTTGAAAGATCTTCGTCTGAGTGAAGTGACCCCACATTTCAATTCGAACCCCATAAAAGCCCTAGAGAGCCCTATAAAGCCTGCAGAGCTCTAAAACCCTCAACCCCCTGAAGAGCCCAGGAAGGCTTACCCATAGGCCCCAAAGCAGTTCCTTTTTGGGATTACCTAATAGGATTCTGAATATGGACCCCAAACAGGAACTACTTTAGGGCCTTTGGGTATACGGTTGCTGCTCAGAGCTCCGGGCACGCTGCTTCTTGATGGACTCCATGAAATTGCTGCCGAGGACCTCGGGGTGTAAGCTCGCAGGGTGTGCTGTACGGTGGATGATATAAACCCTGCATTACCTTAAGGACCCTAAACTATCGGAATTATGGTATATTCGTTGTCATGGGTCGTGCAGGATTTATATCATCAACCGTAGTGTGGGGTTTACATTTAAGGTTGGGGGTTTCAGTGTTTACGGGTCTGTGGTTTGAATCTAGAGTTGGGGTTCTCGAGGACCCTAGACCGTGTGAGATTCTTAAATGTATCCTTAGAAAGATATGATTTTCTAGGGTGAACACCCCTCGAGATCCCATCCTCCGACAACCCCTCGTCGCGTGCACCTCAAGAACCCTCAGGGACCCTGTACCTTCAAAGTGTGCCTTTAAGGGTTTTTCAGGGTCCATTTACCTGACTAGTATATTCTTTGGCCTTAAACTCGTCACCATGCAGGTACTTTGGGGCCAAAGTTTGTACTGCTTGGGTACATGGACTCTTAGGGTAAAAATGTGAGTTTCCGAAAAGAAGGGACCCTAATAGAGTACCCTCAATAGTGGGATCCTTATTATAAGGACCCCGAAATAAGGTATCCCAAAATTTCGGAAACTCTAAACCCTAAACCCATCACAGAACCCTTATAGATCCCTTTAAGGACCCCTTATAGATCCCTTATTATAAGGTATCCCTAAATTTCGGAAACTCCCAAATGGCGGGCCTCCAACCAGGGTGCAAAGCTTTTTGGCAGCCCTCAGGTCTCTTAACCCTAAACTTAGGGTTTAGGGTTTAGGGTTTAGGGGTTTAGGGTTTAGGGTTTAGGGTTTAGGGGTTTAGGGGTTTAGGGGTTTAGGGGTTTAGGGGTTTAGGGTTTAGGGGTTTAGGGGTTTAGGGGTTTAGGGGTTTAGGGTTTAGGGTTTAGGGGTTTAGGGTTTAGGGTTTAGGGTTTAGGGTCCTTAACCCTGAAGGACCTACCTTTCTAAGGACTTATGTAAGGAAATCAAAGGAAGGAACCCTAAAAAGGTAGGTTATTCAGGGCTAAGGTAGAGTATCCTACCTGCAGTCTCCATTGTAGTTCCTTTTTGGGGGTTACCTTATAGGATCCTTAATATATAATTGGTTAGACCAAACAAAGGAACTACAATGGAGACTATAGGTAAACTTTAGAGTTTAGGGTTTCGGGTTTAGGGTTAGGTTTTGAGGTTTAGGGCTTGTGAGGGCCTTTAAGCCGTAGAAGAGCCTAGAATATGTTCTGAAATCAGAATGGCACCGGAGCAAAAAGGACGCACTTCAGGCCGGGACAGCAGCTTGGTGAGCATAGCGTGTCCTGGTTTTGAAGCGAGGTTTGTGTCATGAGTTCGGCTTTAGAGTCTTAGGGTTCAGGAATAACGAACTATAGACTGTAGGTGACTCGGGATCTTGCAAGTTTTGAATTGTATCATATGTCGAACCGTGTAGTATAAAAAAAGACATAGTAGTAGGGCCCGCGACGTCCATCCTTTACGCAGTCTACTTTCGCCTCGGCACCTTGCACCAACAAGGTTCCGAACTTTTCCGCAGGACGTAGGCCGAACAATTCTAGCATTTCCTGCAGCATCCGGTGAACAGCTCAAAAGACCTGTTCCAGCATTTCAGCGAAGCTAAAATCCAGAACCGCATCCGAATCCCGACAAGACACTACCAAGCTGTCCTGGGCGTCTTGACAATTGCAGCAGTCTATACGATTCTGTGCATAAACGCTGGATGAAAACCAACGGAAACCATTACCTCAAACCCAAATAAATGGCCAATCCGAACCTCTCAACCTTACTCCGAAGGAAACATCCCCTGAACAATATACCCTAATTGAGCCCTATCGCGTTCTATTAAATCCGTAACGACCTTTAACCCAAATCCTCGGAAGACTCTGTGAACCTCCTTGTAAAACCCAAACCCCTAGACCGCTAAGCCCGAAGCCTAAACTCTAAAACCCTAAAACTCCTAAACCCTAAATCCTCAGATCCCTTTAAAGGATCCCTAAACCCTAAATCCTTAGATCCCTTTAAAGGATCCCTTGTAAGGAGCCCCAAAGTTTCTGGGTCAGTGGCCCAGCATAGTCCCCGGCGCCCGAGCTCGACTGAACGAGACTGGCATCATCCTCGTGTCTTTCTCGGCTCCCCGATGTCATATGCGGGCCATAATGACTAGACCCAAGAGTAACCCAGGCATAAAAAGGATGCCCTTTTTGGTTTAAAGGGGTTTATAAGGGAACCTGAACCCTAAAAAAGGGAATAAGGGCCTACTCTAGGTCCTAGATGACCACAAGAAGGTCTTGGGGTATATGATAGTAAAAGTGTACACGGACTCGAAGGTTTGTTCCGAACCCCATATGTCCTTCACTGATCAGGATACCCTTTTTCCTGTAGGGCTTATTTAGGGTAGACTACTAAGCACCTAGCTCTTGAAATTTCGATAGATTAGGACTTGCGGCTCTGGGGTTAGAGGCTTGCGATAGGGGCCTTCACAATTAGAAGGGGGTTTGGGGGCATATTCTGCCATGTTGCAATAGGAGCCATAGGGAATAGTATAAACAGTTATCTCGACCCCTAAACAAGGGTTTGTGATTCGGGAGTCGGGGTTGGGGTCTGGGAGAGGCTGCACCAGACTAAGGCTTGGCGTGCAGGGTAGCAGTTACCGTTTCGGTTTCGGGTTTGGGGCTCGGGAGTCGTGGCTTTAAGGGCTTGATGGTCCGGGTGCAGAAGGTTTGAGACATTTCTGACTTTACCCAAAGGGTCCAAGGACCATTGTAGTAGGTATACCTACTATACTTAGTACCCCAAAGTAAGTACTAGACAGCTACTTGGGCCCTTTGGGTTGGGGGAAGTTTAGCATAATGGCATTTCGGCCACCCGGGATTAAAGTTTCAGGGTTTAGTGTCCGGCAGTCGTGGCTTAGGGACTTTCGGGAGTTCCGGGTAAGCCCTAAACCCTAAACCCTAAACCGTGGCTTCTAAAACCTAAACCCCAAACCGTGGCTCCTAAACCCTAAACCCTAAAACTCTAAACCCCATCTCTGCGACCCAGGGTTAGGGCTTCAGGGTTTTGGGTACTTAAAGGATCATGGGGCTTAGTAAGTAGAGTTATTATCAGGGCTAGTATACGTATAACCCCAATTAGGGTACTTATAACCTTACTCACTAAGTGCCATGATCCTCCATTATAGAACCCAATTATAGATCCCTTTAAGGAACCCCATTATAGAACCCTATAGTACCCGTATTAAAAGGGGATCTTACTTACTAAGTCCCATGATCCTCCAAGTAGGCCGGTTGCTAAGCCCCCGGCATGGTGTATCCACTGCTCCACCGGAGTGAACCTTGGCTCTGGCCATGAAAATCACTGCGTGTAACTTAGTTGCTGAGTTCATACCTGGACCCCGCAAGTATGTAGAATAACAGCCTTTTAGGGCCATTATTCTACCTACTTTGCGGGGTCTAGGTAAGCCCCCAAAAGTGTAAAAAGTCTAAAGTGTATCCACTCAGCTACTAAGATAACACTCTTGCGTAGGTTAGTGTCGCTGTATGGATATTTCGGCTTATAGTTGGCGGTGATGATGAACTTCATCGAAAGGTAATCCAGATAACGGACTTGCAGGATTGAGAGATTCACGCATACATCTGTTGAAGAGGCCTGTTTGGTAGCCCGCTTCGTCAGAGCAATGCAAAACCTTGACTTGTAAAAGCTGGGCCGACCTCCGTCGATTGCTTTTCCCTCACATGCGTGACCAGGAGATCTCTGATGCATACTTCCTCAGACTTCCAGAAGAAGAGCATTTTCTTGAACCCTAGATCTTCAAACCCGATTCCTATTTGGAGGGTCATGGGTAGTTTGTAGGGTACAGTATGGTTAGAAGCCCCCTAACATGGGAGATATCTCTAATTTGTTGTACCCACCACAGCTCTCCCGGATTGAAGACCGTGGAAAGCCTTGAAGCGTGTGGATTGCCACCAGCTGCCAAAAAACTCCAAGGATACAAACAGCACCGACCCTGGCATATACCTCGGGGCTCCTTATGGTTATATATGTGGTAGAATATACAACAAAACGCTACTCATCCCTATTCTAATCATGAAGGCCGCCATATTCCTTGAGGCTAGCGTGAGCCCCAGATTAGGATGGCAAGCACTGCAAGCTTTAGGGTTTGTAGGGTATTCAAGGACGATCTTCTTACAGCTGCTCAGATTCCAGTCTTCTATCAGCTATACTCCAAAGGTAAGAGGAGGGACCCTTAATAAGGACCCCTAGGTATGTACCCATAACATAGCCATTATATACCCATTATATAGCCCATTATAGGGTAGGGGTCCCCATTAAGGGTCCCTCCTTTTCCCATTTGATCTACTGTTCCCTAGGTTCTCTCTCTTCACCATCAAGGCCCCTGTATCAGACCCGGCAAAAACAGCAGGGCACGTGACCCGAGAAATGACACAGTAATCACAACATGCACGCAAGCATGCAATAACCTGTTGCACGAAATGGATAAGGTGTCAGATCAATTCCGGCTGAGATTGAACAGATGCAGATGTTGCAATATTGCAATGAACACTCACAATACCATTACATTCGCAGATGGCGCACGCACGCATGGTCAGCTTTGGGCTTCGGCGTCCGAGCGCCTGAAGAATTGAGTCCTTACAGACGGTTGGTGATATAAATCCTGCATTACCTTAAGGACCCTAACCTATTGGAATTATGGTATATCCCTTATTATGGGTCATGCAGGATTTATATCATCAACCGAAGTATTAGAGACTAGGCAGACTAGGAGCCTAGGACCATGGTCGTACTAAATCCTGAATCTGAATCGCCATCATTAGAAGCCTAAACCCTCAACCCTATTGAACTCCCAAACCGTGATCGCCGTAGTTCTAATCCTAACCCTATAAACTTTACTATGACTTATACCCTAAACCCATAAATAAACTTGCACACCCTAGACGACCTTCTCAGTTCCACGCTTGCCAGTCTTCTTGATGACCTCCTGCGCCACGGCGCCACCCAGAAAGGCGCAAAGCCTGAGAGAGGCCGCCGGGCTTGGGGTTTACTTGGAGGTTCATGGGACTTAGTAAGTAAGGTTATAAGTACCCTAATTGGGGTTGTAAGTATAGTTACCCTAATAATAACTGAGGTTACTAGGTCCCATGATCCTTGAAGTAGAGGGGCTGTATGAGAGTGTTAAACTACTGTGTACTCACGTGCCCAACGCTTCCCAATAGCATTTAATTTGCATAAACGATCATCTTAAAGCCTACAGACTTGAAGGACGGCGGGGATGTTTGTTCTGCTTCGGGGCTCACCCACCTTTGCGGCCTAAACACCTGTTATGTACTTGGAGGATCATGAGACTTAGTAAGTAAGGTTATAAGTACCTTCATTGGGGTTATAAGTAGTTATAAGTATAGTTGCCCCAATTAAAACCCTAGTTACTACGTCCCATGCTCCTGTATGTAGTCGATCATGTGTGAAGCTGTTGTAATACATATGTCATAAGAGCACATATCGTGCACAGATCCATCTATGCATCCGTGTGTAGATCCATGCATCCATACATCAATCCATCCATAAATCCAGCCAGCCATCCGTCCATCCATCCATCCGTCCATGCATACATACATGCAAACATACAGACATCCATTCATCTGTACATACATAAATATATGCATATACGTTAGATTACATTACATTGCAATATATTACATTTCATGACATTACGTTACATTAAACCAGTTTCCATCAATGCAATAATACGTTGACGGAGTAACAAATACATACATACATACGTACGTACATACGTACATGCATACATACGTACATGCATACATACAGGCATGCATGCATGCATGCATGAAAGCATGTATACATACACACATGCATACATACATGCAGGCAGGAAGACATATCACATACATACATGCTTCCATGCAAACATGCATACACCGTTACTTACGGTACTTACATTACACATGTACATGATCATGGTATGCACATGTGCGTACGCACACGCACACCTGCGCACACACACACAGACACATTCGAGCATTCCGACATACATGCCTCTGTCCCCTATACCTTAACACCCAGACGCCATAGCGTTAAGCTATGGCTTGAACCGCTATATAAGCTTGCGCCAGTCGAACGCCAATGTGCGCTCTGTGTCCACTGGGTTGATATATAGGTTGACCCTCAATGATCGTTGACGGCTCTGGGATAAACCTGAAGGAACAGACTCGATACTAAAATGAAGTATCATTTTCAGGCTGTCCAAAAGAATGCATTCTATTCCAGCGTTGAAGTTGGAGTTCAGGCTTGAGGGTGTAGTTTAGAGCTTGGGAGAAAATCGTCACAGTTAAGGACGCTTAAGCAAAACTGATCTGCACAGGCGGCTCTGGGTTCGCATATATAAGCGAACCCAGCAATGACCGTTCGGTGATGCCATTGTACGGCCTCGACATAATGGCATGTAAAGTTTAAGTTTAAGAATTCGGCGCCCTGTGTCGCCCGGCTTTTCCATCCGCACCCTCGGCGTAAGCATGTCAGAACCACCGGTGGCCTCCGAACAGCGTCCAGCAAGTCTAGCCAAAACCCACGGTTTAGGGTTCAGGGTTCGGGGTTTAGGGGTTAGGTTTTACGTTTCGGGTTTAGGGTTTAGGTAACTGGGATGCTGGTCTAAGGTTTAGTGTTATAGGGGTATGTGTAAGGAGTTGTAGCAGTTTCCCGAGTTCTCGCTGACGCAAAGCTCTGAACCAAGAGAAGTCAAGGAATAACAAGAAAGGAAACATAATAATCCCTGAGGGTCCATGTACTCATATAGTATATACATTGGCCTTAATGTAGTCCCTATATAGGTACATTGGGGCCCATGTACCTCTAGATGGGTACATGGACCCTTAGGGAATTGCTTGGAGGGTCCTTGGCAACTCGAATCGGGTATTGGGGTATTGTAGATAAGAGATGACTTTAGGCTCCTAAGGAATGTTACACAGGGATGTTATTACTAGTTAATCCGACCTCGATACGCTATACTACCCTAAGGGTCCATGTACCCATGTAGAGATACATGGGCCTCAATGTACCTATATAGGGACTACACTAAGGCCAAGGTATATACTATATGAGTACATGGACCCTTATACCCTAAATCCCCATCGAACTCTTAAAGATCCCTTAAAGGAACCCTTGTGGTGCCCATAAAGGATCCCTTAACTATATGAATACTTAGGGCTAAGGAAGCCGTGCAGTGCGCTGCCCTCAGCAATCTCTGCTCAACGGTAGGACTTCTGGAAGCGAGCACGGGCAGATCGGCCACCGAACCTGCGGGGATGAACAAACATCATGGTTCAAGTAGTCGTTGCAGTAGTAGTAGTAGTAGTAGTAGTAGTAGTAGTAGTAGTAGTAGTAGTAGTAGTAGGAGTAGGAGTAGTAGTAGTAGTAGTGGTGGTGGTGGTGGTGGTGGTGGTGGTGGTGGTGGTGGTGGTGGTAGTGGTAGTAGGTGGTAGTAGGAGTAGTCGGAGTAGTAGTATAGTAGGAGTAGCAGTAGCAGCAGCAGGTGGCGGTAGCAGTAGCAGTGGCAGTGGCAGTGGTCGTAGTAGTAGTAGTACAGTAGTATAGTAGGGTACTTACTACTACTACTACTACTACTACTACTACTACTACTACTACTACTACTACTAAATACTACTACTACTACCTACTACTACTACTACTACTACTACTACTACTACTACTACTACTACTACTACTACTACTACTACTACTACTACTACTACTACTACTACTACTACTACTACTACTACTACTACTACTACTACTACTACTACTACTACTACTACTACTACTACTACTACTACTACTACTACTACTACTACTACTACTACTACCTACTACTACTACTACTACTACTACTACTACTACTACTACTACTACTACTACTACTACTACTACTACTCCTACTCCTACTCCTACTCTTACTACTACTACTACTACTACTACTACTACTACTACTACTACTACTACTACTACTACTACTACTACTACTACTACTACTACTACTAGTGGTGAAGAGTACGAGTGCAAGTGCGAGCAAACAACAGCTAGTAATGCTGGTCCAATCTGGATAGCAGTGGTAAGAATGCCCACGATGGTAATGCATGAGGGGTCGTTCTAAACAGAACCTGGCAATAGGCCCCAGTTGTCAACAACAGCCGAATCTTAGCAACGCAGTAGACATGGCTTCACGATAAACCATGGACAACCCAGTAAACAAAGCAATGCCCGCTGATACTCCGGCAATCACAGAAAACATACGTGCTCAGACTCGGGTCACTTCTCATGGCCTAGGGTTCAGGGTGGTATTTGTAATTTGTCCTCCCATGACAGGTCCCATGCAGTAGGTGTGAATAAGCGTGTATTCCAACTGTTACCCAAAGGCCCAACACGCCCCAAGCGAAGACTACAACGTGTTGCTGCAATATAGGGCAGTTTAACATGGTTGAAGTATCTGTATACCGCTTATACCCAGACGCTCCATAGTAGCTCGATTTTGTGGTTCAGATTTAGGAACCTATAAGGTAGTACCAAAAAGGAACTACAATGGAACCTATGGGTAATGACAACGGAGAGTTTGGAAGAGCCATGCAAGATTCTTTTCTCTCAGACTGCAGCGCGGTCTTCGTCTGCCCATGTTTTGCACCTTCGGAAGGACAAGGACTCACAACTCTGAGCCTGAAAAGCATGGGGGTTAAGGTTCAGGGTTTGGGGGTGTGCCTGAAAAAAAGGGCAGGAGCTTGAAATAGTCACCCAAATCCTAAACCCCATGCATACATACACACTTACGGCGCTTCGTACTTCGAGGTTCGCGAGTTTAAGACCTGGTCAAGGAGCCTACGAGACACTGGACGGCGTAGGCAAAGAGAGACCTTATAATGATCGAAAGTTTGCGTCTACTTCCATAAGGTCCGTGCACCTACACAGTATGGGTTCTTGGGCACGAAAGTACCTAAATAGGGAATACTTTATGAACCAGAGCGTGTGTTATATACGAATTGGGTACATGGGCCCTAAGGGGCTCTGACAAAAGGCTAGCCGCTGACCTCGGAAGGCGCGGGCGCCTGCGCATGCAAATGATCACCTTCATGCGCAGTCACCCCATGGGGGCTGAAATGCAGACAGATCACGAGGGTTGTCCTCATCTTCGGGGTTCTAATGGGTGCAAAGTTTAGATTATAGAGTCAAAGCTAAGTTTAGGGTTTAGGGCCTAGGGTCTCTCCTGTAGGGTTTCAGGTTTAGGGATGACATTACACGGTGAGCTCCGTCCTTCGTTTCAGTCCTCTTCGACACTTCACTCGGCTCGATTATTATAACTCCACATGTGATGATGAATCTCGAATGCGAAAAGCGAAATCGGGCAATCCTCGCAGGAAGCTGGCTTCAAGGAATGAACAGACACTCTTTTTGACACGCATGCCGGCTGCTTCTGCCGGCGCGTGCCAACATGAGGGCTTCGGGACGGGTAGAAGCCTACCGAACTCAACAGGTTGGGGTTGGGTTCTCTTAATTTGTGCGATAAGTTTACAATTCCTTCAGATTGAAAACAATCTTAATTAGGGTTAAGACAGTTCAGGGTTCAGGGGTTTGGAGCCTATTTAGGTTTGACACTGCCACTGGTAGCCCATCTAGGCAAGCCCTCTGGCCCGAAAAAAAGGGACGACATATGTCTTCGTGCCACGGAGGGCCATGCAATGCGTCGATTTACGCAAATGGAATTCCTGTACGCAGGGCCTCGGAAGAATTGGTATTGCGATCTTAGCCCGCCCTTGAAGGTGAAGGAGTCGCCAGTGCCGTCGGCGAGGCGTATGGAACAGCTCTTTTAAATCAGGGTCTAGGGTGATCAGGTTTGGGGTTTAGGGTTAATCCGATCATAACGTCTCATCAGGGTATGACGACCATGAACACTAGGCAATCAAAAAGCGAATGGAGTCCATTCCGCACAGAAGTCCTCAGCCTCAAAAGCTCAAACCTGAAACCTCCAAGCTGCGGCGCTGAATTCAACATAACATGATACAACATAAAAGTAGGCTATTTTCATATATGTATATATATATATATATACATGCACACACACACACTTACACTTATGGGTATCAGATAGTATCATTTACAATGTACCTGCTACACAAGATCATCTCATATAATCTACCAGTAGATATAACTATAATAAGTTGCATGGGTTCGGGCCTTTAAGCTGCAAAGACAGTAATTATGTATGAGATTCCAACCCAAGCTCGTGCCTTTTCTGCCTTGGCACTCCCTCATCTGGGAAGGTTGCGCATGCCACTGGTGGGCATCGAGGGCCTCTGCAAAGCAGTCTCTGCTGCTTTGTCCGCGATTCGGCGACCACGCTGGCGCCTGCGACTACCAAGCTCCAATGCAGGCCGGGTAAGGAAGAGAGCGGCAAAAGATGGAAGGTCCGAAAGACTACAATATGCAAGGACATCTCATCAACCAAAGTTTGCATCTTAGGTGACCGGCACAGCTGAATGCTGCTTCTTATGTAAACTAGTCATTATGGACACCGGGAAGACACAATCCAATCAGGGGGTTCTGTAGCGACCTAAAGCAACACGACAGTTCTTTTTGTGAACGCCCCCGCCCCTCACTCCTAAGAACGAAAAACATGAATCAACAAATTACGGTGCCTCCAGTGGTAAGTACTTCTGATGGACAGCATCCTGCACGATCCATCATAATGGGGAGCAGCATTGCATAGATCACAGTTTCCGACAATGTAGGGTGTTGCCAAAACGCCATAGCGGTAAGAAGTTTCGCTAACCACCTCCCTTGCTGAACTCCCCTCGCAAGGCTTGGTTCATTTATAGGTCCAAGGGTTATTCCAACGTTAACCGCCGCAAGCCGCAAGAAACAATACATGATAATACCGTAATGTAGGGGCCTGAATAATTAGAATAGGGTTTGCGGGTATTTTATCCTAAAATTGAAATAATACGGACCCCCCAAAACCCTTTTCTAATTGTGAAGCCCCCGACATTACAATACAAGACTTCTGTACTCCAGGGATAGCACCGGAGCTCCGGTGACACTAAATCGTCGTGGTGAGTCGCAACAACATCTAAAACCCTACGCCCTACACCCTGAATCCCAAATCCAAACCCAAAACCCTAAAACTTAAAAAAACGCTAATAAACCCCAAACCCCAAACCCTGGAACCCTAAACCCTGCCTCAGGCTCCGCCCCCACGGTGGCGACGGCTGGGAGACGTCACCGGCGACACGACCGTCTTGTCCTGGATAGTCATTTCGGGCTTTACAAGGGGTGCATAGGCAATATCCGGGTCTTAATAATTGGAACAGGATTTTGGGGCCAGCATACCATAATTATAATGAGGAACCCCCCAAACATAGTTTAGGTAATTATTGAAACCCCTGTAGTACTCTGAACCCCAGGCCCTAGACCCAACTCCACAAGGCTCCTCCAAGGGTTCGCTAAGCTGAGGGAAAGGGCTTCCGAAGCGTTCTCTGAGGGTTCGGCTTACTTTAAAGGCTCCTGTACGGGTTCCTCAAGGGTTCCTCTGAGGCTTCTGATAAAAGTTTAGGGCCGATCAGGCTTTTAGGGCTTTATAAGTTATATAATATTAAGAGATCTGCAGATTCTCTGAGGTGTGTGGCTAGGGCGTCATAAGGATCCATACGGGTTCCTCTGAGGGTTCAGGGTTTTGGAGTTAGTCTAAGTGCTTACAAGGATGAAGGGTTTTGGGCATGAGAGGTATACCTTAACCTACCGAAACCTACTTTTTTGTAGGGGCTCAAGGGCTCCCACCCTAAACCCTGAAGCCTGCCACGACGTAGGGTTCAAGGCTTAGGGTTAACCCTCGACCCCAAATCCTGTTCAAGCCTTCAAGGTCTTAGGAGATACACCCTAAAGCCCCAAAAACCCTTAACCCCAGACCCTACCCGAATGCTCCTGGACCCTCGTAGTGAGATCCCAAACCTTAGCCCGCAGAGCCCAAACCCTTCCCCCCGAAAGCCCATGACCCCTTCAGGAGCCTTAGGGTAAACCCTGAAAAACCACAGAACATAGCAGCAAAGCCGGCCTCGGCCGGCGCATCCGGCTCAGGGCGCAGAGCTTCGTAAGGCAAGTGCTCTCCTGTCAAGGTTTGAGGTTTATAGGGTTTAGGGTAATATTGGGCTTAGGGTTGAGAGTTTGGAGTGTAAGAGCTTTGTGCTAGACTTTAGCTTCAGGGCTTAGGGTTTAGGTTTATGGGGTCTAGGGTAATTGGAGCGCAAGAGCTTTGGGTTAGAAACTTAGCTTTGGGGTTTAGGATTTTGTTCTGGCTAAAGTAGTTCCTTTTGGGGGTTCATATTTAGAATCCTATTAGGTAATCCCAAAAAGGAACTACTTTAGGGCCTATCGGTAGAGTTATAAGGGTTTGCAAGGATTTAGGGTGTAGGGCCTGATCCAGTGCATAGTCGGGTTTAGGTCGCATTTGGGCTTTAGGGCTTGCAGGGTCCAGGGTTTGGGCTTGGAGGTTAGACTCTAGGTAAGGGAAGTGCTGTGCTCATCTTCCATCTGTTTGGGGCTCAAGGGATATTAATGTGGTTCAGGGCCTGGTAGGGTCAAGGGCTTAGGGCTTGGATGTTAGGGTGTAGGTAAGGGAAGTGCGGTGCTCGTTTTCCATCTGTTAGGGGACATTTTAATATTAATGTGGTATGTAGTCCCCATATACATTGGGGCCCATGTATCTCTATGGACCCTTAGGGTTTGATAAAGTCGTAAGCCTTAGAAGCCTTCGAACGCTAAACTCACCACCCTGAAAACACAAAGCCCCTGAGCCCCTTACATAAGCACATGTATGCGTGTACATAGATGGTAATAACACTACTAATAATATAATAAAAAACAATACTACATATATATATATATATACACACATACGAATGTATACATACAGATGGGTAAACAGAAAGACAGAATGATGGGCAGCTAGGGATTCTGGAAGTAGCGCTTGAGCTTCGCTGGGTGCCTGCAATCAGCCGACGAATCTGGTCCTTGCCCTGGAGCACCTCCTGTGTTGGTATGTAGCGGCTGGAGGTCTAGGGCTTCAAGGTTACCTATAGTCTCCATTGTAGTTCTTTTTTGGTTTAACCAAACATATGATTAGAATCCTATAAGGTAACCCCAAAAAGGAACTACAATGGAGACTATAGGTAGGGTTTTTTTCTTACGTGTAGTGGCCTTTTCTCCGGTCTAGGGTTTTGGGGCTTCACGGTTTAGGGCTTTCTGGGCTCACCGAGTTTGCGATTCGGGTTTCGGGAGTTAGGGCTTGCAGACTTTTGTAGTTCGGGTCCATTCCGGGTCAACCCCACCCTAAGGGTCCATGTACCCATGTAGAGATACATGAGCCACAATGTACCTATATAGGGACTACATTAAGGCCAATGTACATAGACATAGCTATATGGGCACATGGACCCTTAGGGCCACACCCTACACAAAGCCTAGAGTTGAGGCTTTATGCCTATCCGTGGCCCTGCTCGCAGTGGCGAGAGATTGGGCAGGAGTGGAAGCAAGCAGTGGCTCTCCCATCTACCACCCAGTCTACCTATTCGGGCCCCCCAGCCCCGACCAACATGGGTGTCGGGTTTAAGGATTGCATTCTCATGTAAATACGAAGTATGGTGTTTGCTACCAGTCTCCACATATTGGAACCCGAACTTGACGCCCACCAGACATCATGAGCCCCGTAAATGCTCGCAAACAATCCCAATGGAAACGATCTAGACCCTAAACCATTATACCCTGAACCCTAAACCCTGAAACCTGAACCCTTCGGTTGATGATACAAATCCTGCATCGCCAACAATAAGGAATAGATTATATTTCCCATAGTTTAGGGTCCTTAAGGTAATGCAGGATTTGTATCATCAACCGTTACACCCACCCTATGTAAGACGAACTCATAGCCCGAACTCCAGAAACTGAGACCAAGGCCGGCGTGTCCCAGCTGTTGTTCACGAGCTTGTCTGTGGGCCTGAAAGCGCTCTATAGAGGGATCTGTAGGGTTCCTTGAGGGATCTATAGGGTTTAGGGTTTAGGGTACTACTTGGAGGATCATGGGACTTAGTAAGGTTATAAGTACCCTAATCGGGGTTATAACCATAGTTACCCTAATAATAACTCTAGTTACTAAGTCCCATGATCCTTAGTAGGGTTCCCAGAGGGTCCATATACACGACTATTATGGAATTAAGTCCCCAAAGCCATAATGGGGATGGTCGTTTCGGGCCGAATTCAATAATAGTAGTGTATATGGACCCTCTGGGGTTGATGTTCTCCAGAACCTTCTTGCTCTGAACTAAAGGTTGCTAAAGGGTCCTGCGGGGTCTCTGAACGGATTTGCATAAGGCTAGCAGGGCTTCTAAAATTAAGGGTACAATACGCTGGTTGATGTTCTGAAGCTTCCATGCATTTGGGGAAGTCTGTCGTAACCTTGAACTGCGCGCACCACACGACCCCAACCCAAGACATTGCATTCCGAATGCCATAAACCCGAAGGAGACAGAGAGAGGGTCAGGGGGTTGGGGTTTCGGGTGTACCTGGTCAGTGTTTAGGGTTCAAGCATCTACGGCTTTCTGGGTTTTGTAATTACGATAGTACAAGATGCCCCAACGGTGGGTTCCGATTAACTTGGGCTACTGTGGTAAACCATTATGATGAAGGCCCTACGAAACCCTGTAGATACCTATAACCATGAAACGCTAAACCCTAAACCCGAACAATGATGTAAAACGAGAGAGCCCAAACAATCTTCCCTAAGGCTCCATAAACCTATCGTATTATATACCTTTAAGCCTTAAAAGGGGCTCCTGAAGAGGTACTTTGAGGCCTTAAGTATGTATAAACTATACTAGGTACGTAGGTACATCGAGCCTTTTTAGGGCCCTAAAACCCCTAAACCCCTAAACCGGGCTTGAGAGGGCATCCTGCTGAGCCTGCTTCCGAAGCCCCTTAATTAAGGAATATACCTTAAATTATAATAGGACCCCTAATATGATTTTAAGGTATATTCCTCAATTAAGAGGTTTTGGAGGCTCTGGGTGAGCCTGCTTCCGAAGCCATTGCGGCGGCTCGGATCGCCACCTGCCTGAAGCAGGTGGTACCTGGCCCCACAATAGGGTCCCTTGAAGGGTACCATAAAGGTTCCTTTAAGCGATCCATACGGGTTCTATAAGGGTTTAGAAGGGCCAATGTACCCAAGCAGTATATACTTTGAACCCAACCTACCTACATAGGGACTTACTTTGAGGCCAATGTATATATAATTTGGGTACATCCACGGGTATAGAATGGCCCGGAAGTAGTTCTAGGCCAAAGTCTTAATGTGGGTGTCGGTTTAGGAATTATAGGCTCCTTTAATGCGTTTTTTTGAGGGCTAATTCCGAATCCGAATAAAATTTTTGGGGTACTAATTAATGTTTTTTTTTTGGCTGGGGTGATTTTTTGGTGGCGGGGCTGTGCTATTTGCTGATGGTCAATCTTAAGGCAGCCACGACCTAAACCCCCACCCAAACCCCCACCCAACCCTAAAACCCTGGCCCTGAAGCCCGAAAATCTCTTGCAGAATTGTTTCGCGTATTGGGGCGTCAGGAATGGGACTCTGTACTACTACTGTACTACTATTGTACTATTGCACTCCTACTGTATGCCTTGCTTATTGGGGGGGCTGCTAGGGTGAACCGCCGAATCGGGGATTGGTACCACTGTACTATTGCTGTACTACTATTGTACTACTGTACTACTATCGTATTACTACTGTACTACTATTGTACTTCCACTGTACTACTGTTGTATTACTGTTGTACTACTGCACTACTAGTGTATTACTACTGTACTACTATTGTACTACGGTACTATAATCGTACTACTACTGTACTACTATTGTGCTACTATTGTGCTACTATTGTACTACTGTACTATTGTTGTACTACTACTGTACGACTATTGTACTACCACTGTACTACTGTTGTGTTACTATTGTACTACTGCACTATTATTGTACTACTACTGTACTACTACTGTACTACTATTGTACTACTGTACTATTATCGTACTACTACTGTACTACTACTGTACTACTATTGTGCTACTATTGTACTACTGTACTATTAACGTACTACTACTGTACTACTATTGTACTACCACTGTACTACTGTTGTATTACTATTGTACTACTGCACTACTATTGTACTACTATTGTACTACTACTGCAATATTTCTACTGTACTACTATTGTACTACTGTACTATATAGTGTACCGCACAAAGCTTCAGACGTGGTCGATTGTGGGTGGGAGTGTGCGGGTGTAGGTTACGGAGGCAAAAGTGCTCAAAATGAAGGGTTTTTTGTCTTGGTAGTAGTCTTGGAGTGATCGGGGCTTGGTTTCCAGCATTTGGTGATCCCCAGACCCCCCCGACCCCCGACCGCGCATTCGCGCAGAACCGCAGACCCTGCACCCAAGCCAACCCCCCAAACCCCGGCACCTCCCAATTCCCTGCCACTCAGACCCCTGACCCCTGTCCGGCTCCACTTTAAATAGAATTTTTCTTTTTGGTCGGGGGGGGGGGGGGTACCCCACTATTAAACCGACACCCACATTACGGGACAAAGCCCCCGATCTGCCAAAACCCTCTCCGAATCTGCCGGGCCGACGCCACGCGCGAGTGGCCGAGATCTGCAGCAAAGTGCATGGAAGTTGTGCCGGCATCGTCCGCGTTGTTGGGATCGGCCTGGCCGGAGGCTTGGGTTTAGGGATTTTAGGGTTTACCTGGACCCTAAGGAACCTACCTTCTTAGGGTTCCCTAAGATCACGTCCTTATATAAGTCTTTCAAAAGGTAGGTTACATGCGGTTTAGGTAGGGTTTAGGCTGCATATTTCAGAACATTGCTATAGGAAGAACAGTCGGGCAACATTAATGATGACCACGTACGGAATGCGATCCACAGTGAAATCATGTTAATTCTGCTGCTACTGCCGGAGAAGCTACTCCTGATTCTCCTCCTCCACCTCATCATCATCATCATCATCATTTTATTTACATCGCATCTGAAACCTACTGGTGCTGCTGCAGGTCGTACAGAGAGGCGAGTAGACTATTCGCAGTGGAAGCAATGCACCATTAACGGAAACACGCGAAGCTGCACGACCTGGAAACAACTACAACACTATACCCTAAACCCATAATTCCCAACCCTGAGCCCAAAGCCCTAAACATACACCCTAAGCGTGTGTAGGATGAGTCATGCGGAGACGAAAAACCGAAGCGCACGCACGCACGCACGCACGCACGCACGCACGCACGCACGCACGCACGCACGCACGCACGCACGCACGCACGCACGCACACACGCACACACACACACACACACACACACACACACACACACACACACACACACACACACACACTTTTACTTTCATGATGCCAGGCCAAGGAGGTGCTCAAGGAACTCCTTACAGCACCTTGGATATGCCTAAGAGTGCCAAGGGCTGTGCTGACATGTACTTTTAAGATTGTTTCGACGTTTGTCACTGGCATGTACACCTCTCAAACTAGGTTGATACAGCTTCGTAGCAGCTACAACCGCATGCTCAACTGTCAGAAGTCACAACAGCCTCATGAGGCCTCTCTATCCCCAGAGCCTTCAACCTGCATCCCATGTGGGCCCCGACCCTCAACCCTCATCCCGAAACAAAAGCCCTGCAGGGCCCTAATGTAACGCCTTAATATTTAGAGCAGGATTTTGGGGGCGCATTATACTATTCTTGTAGTAAGGAACCCTCAAAATAGTATTGGTAATTAGTTAGGCCCGTAAATTAAATCCTTATGGCAGCCCTTATAAAGTAGCCCTTATAGACCCCTTTATCAAACGAACCCTATTACTATTCTAATGAATTACTTAGGCTACTATATATATATATATATATATATATATATGACAGGCAGAACCCTAAACCTCTCCCCTCCTAAACCCTAAACCCTTCGGGCCTTCATCTTCAGCAAGTACTGCAAAATTTCAGCGCGTCCACGCACGGCGGCTGCGTGGACGGAAGACCTTCGATGTGCTTGTCCCAAAGGTTTAAGGTTTGGGGAGGTAAAGGGTTTAGGGAGGTTTAGGGTTTACCCATACAGGAGAATGTAGGGTTTCTACATTAGGAATCAGTGTTATCATTTGGGCAAGTATCCCCCATAACTACAAAGGGTCCAGGTACCATTATTATAGCCTTAGTAGGTTATTTGGGCCCCGAACAAGCACATAATGAAGCCCAATACGGTAGGAAAATCCCTATATACTGGGGCCGAAGTATAGGTCCATGTACCCAAATAGTATATACTTTGCTTAAAAAGTAGGGCCAAAGTTTGTATTGCGGTTGATGATATACATCCCGCATTACCCAAAATAAGGAATATACCATAGTTCCCATAGTCTAGGGACCTTAAGGTAATGCGGGATTTATATCATCAACCTAAACCCTCAAACCCTATAGATCCCTTAAAGGAGCCCCTTAAAGGTACCCTTATAGATCCCTTTTTAAGGAACCCTAGGATTTATATCATCAAAAGTATCTCGGTACATGGACCCTCAGGGCGAGGTCTGACTGCAACTGAGGGCTGGGGTTCAGGGTCCGAACAGACCACGGTTTAGGGTTTAGGGTTTTGGGTTTAGGGTTTTGGGTTTAGGTTTTTGGGTTTTGGGTTTTGGGTTTAGGGTTTAGGGTTTAGGGTTTAGGGTGTGTCCATCGTGTTCGCTCGCTCGGGTGTAGAGCACCCCGAGCCGCTCGCTCCAGCGTAGCTAAGTTTTTCCCACCCTCGCCCCACCCAGACTCAACTCTTTTAGGGTTTAGGGTTTCTACCCCCCAACCCCCCTATCAAGGGGGGCTTTCCCACGAGCGACTGCTAAAGCCAGCAGCCAAGTACGTGGCGGAGAAGGACGACGAAGAGGCTTACGGGAAGACTGTGCCTTTACGGAGCCCCTTACGGGGAGGGACGGTCCTTACGGGAAGGGCCAGTCCTTACGGGGAGGGTCCCTTACGGGGCTGGGTCCCGGACGACGAAGAGGCTTACGGGAAGACTGTGCCTTTACGGAGCCCCTTAACGGGGAGGGAGGGTCCTTACGGGAAGGGCCAGTCCTTACGGGGAGGGTCCCTTACGGGGCTGGGTCCCTTCACAGAAAAGGACGACGAAGAGGCTTACGGGAAGACAGTCCTTACGGGGAGGGTTTCTTACGGGGCTGGGTCCCTTCACACAGAAGGACGACGAAGCGGGAAGACTGTGCCTTTACGGGGCCCCTTACGGGGAGGGAGGGTCCTTACGGGAAGGGCCAGGGCTGGGTCCCTTCTCTGAGAAGGACGACGAAGAGGCTTACGGGAAGACTGTGCCTTTACGGAACCCCTTACGGGGAGGGAGGTCCTTACGGGAAGGGCCAGTCCTTACGGGGAGGCCTTACGGGGCTGGGTCCCTTCACAAAGAAGGACGACGAAGAGGCTTACGGGAAGACTGTGCCTTTACGGAGCCCCTTACGGGGAGGGAGGGTCCTACGGGAAGGGCCAGTCTTACGGGGCTGGGTCCCTTCACAGAGAAGGACGACGAAGAGGCTTACGGGAAGACTGAGCCCCTTACGGGGAGCGAGGGTCCTTACGGTCCTTACGGGGAGGGTCCCTTACGGGGCTGGGTCCCTTCACAAAGAAGGACGACGAAGAGGCTTACGGGAAGACTGTGCCTTTACGGGGCCCCTTACGGGGAGGGAGGGTCCTTACGGGAAGGGCCAGTCCTTACGGGGGGGTCCCTTACGGGGCTGGGTCCCTTCACAGAGAAGGACGACGAAGAAGAGGCTTACGGGAAGACTGTGCCTTTACGGAGCTGCTTACGGGGAGGGAGGGTCCTTACGGGAAGGGCCAGTCCTTACGGGGAGGGTCCCTTACGGGAAGACTGTGCCTTTACGGAGCCCCTTACGGGGAGGGAGGGTCCTTACGGGAAGGGCCAGTCCATACGCTGAGGGTCCCATACGGGGCTGGGTCCCTTCACAGAGAAGGACGACGAAGGGCCAATCCTTACGGGGAGGGTCCCTAAGGGGGTTGGGTCCCTTCACAGAGAAGGACGACGAAGAGGCTTACGGGAAGACTGTGCCTTTACGGAGCCCCTTACGCAGAGGGACTTTACGGAGCCCCTTACGGGGAGGGAGGGTCCTTACGGGAAGGGCCAGTCCTTACGGGGAGGGTCCCTTACGGGGCTGGGTCCCTTCACAGAGAACGACGAAGAGCTTACGGGAAGAGTGTGCCTTTACGGAGCCCCGTACGGGGAGGGAGGTTCCTTACGGGAAGGGCCAGTCCTTACGGGGAGGGTCCCTTACGGGGCTGGGTCCCTTCACAGAGAAGGACAACGAAGAGGCTTACGGGAAGACTGTGCCTTTACGGAGCCCCTTACGGAGCCCCTTACCTAGCAGCTCCTTTGCTATGGAAATTTTCGTACCCTAAGATTTCCCCGCGCGGCGTTCAATCATGTGGATTTCCAGGCGCTTTCCGGATTTCTGTGCGTGATGATTGACAAAGCTACTTATTCCCCAACATCGTCGTTTCTTTGTACATTATCTACACAGTCCTGTCACGAAAGCCCCTTATATATCGCCGCGAACTCTGATAATATATATATATATATATATATATATGTGTATCGATCTATATGGTTCAGGGTGTATACATAATTGTGTGGCTTCTCTCCAAAGCAGGAGCCGGATTGGCAATGGGTGCTCCTGTGTGATATCACATCTACGAAAAATTAAGTACGTCCACATATACATTATAATGCGAATGCACATGCATGTCCTTCACGAACCTCTGCGAGCACGTCGTTCAAGTTCTGGTTGGTATCCAAAGCTTTTCTTGCCGAGCTTGCGATTCTGCCTGGGGGGGAGGCTTCAAGACCTGCCATCCGGGCTTGTGATGCCTTACCCACATGCGTGCGACAAGCTATAAATGCTCATGATGAACTGCAGCCCGGCAAACGTGATGCAGGCTTCAAGCTCGGCCTCAATCATCGAATCCATAACGGATTCGCAACTGCCGTTCCGCCCACCGTGGCCACTACACGAAGCCCAAAATGTGCGATTGCATGCCTGCCACACACGGATCACCTGCTGCTGGCTGTCAAAAATCCAAAAAACATGCGGCAAGTGTGATTTCCATGAGCGACGAGGAGCCTAAAGTTATGTTTTTTAATTTGCGTGCGTGTTGCTGGGATTTGCGTGCGTGTTGCGGGTATTTGCGTGCGTGTTGCGGGGCCTCGGGTCCACCTAAAAAGTACAAAAAGCAAAAAACATGCGAAAAAACAAAAAACATGAGTCAGGTTTGGTTTGGTTGCCTGCAACCCTGTTCGTCTCTGGCGAAACCCATGGAATTTCTGTTTGTGGCCTTCTGGGGTCTGGGGCCTCTTGGGGTCTCTGCGTACCGGGAGCCTGGTATTTGGGCCTGAGTACTAGCTTGAGAAGGAAAGACTCTCATGCATCGAGGAGTTGAAGGAAGTGACCCAAGAGGCTTTTGCGAACAGGGTCTTGGGTCACTTGTCCACACCCTCCCGAAACCACCCCACACCCATCACAATGAACACAGGGGCCCAGCATCATGAGCATCACCCGGGATTTGTGGGCATAGGGAGGCCAATTTGCGGCTGGTTGGGTGGAGTTGAAGGACCGTTGCAGGATGGCAACATCGTGGTCACCAAGCACGTTCTTCCGAATTACTTCCACAAAAAAAACTATATCAATATATGTAGGTTTATTAATTGTCTGCTAAATATCGATATGCATGTGTGTATATATATATACACATGTATGTATAACGGTTGTATACCCAGATAGAGACTTACACACGATGCAGGTTTAAAGTCGAAGTCCAAAGTAGCTAGGCGAACCATCATGTGTATGCCGCGGAGCCTCCAAGCAGCAGCAATCTCGATTTCAACGCGTCTCTAAAATCCATGCGTGACTGGTTTCGGGCCCGATTTAAGCGCTCTTTTAAGGGTTTCCCAGCGTTTCTCTATGATCATGAAAAAAACCCTTACGGAGGAGCGCCTAGGTACAGGGAGGGAGGGTCCTTGCGGGAAGGGCCAGTCCTTACGGGGAGGGTCCCTTACGGGGCTGGGTCCCTTCACAGAGAAGGACGACGAAGAGGCTACGGCGGAGCCTTTTACGGGGAGGGAGGGTCCTTGCCAGAAGGGCCAGTCCTTACGGGGAGAGTCCCCTAGGGTCCCTTCACAGAGAAGGACGACGAAGAGGCTTACGGGAAGACTGCCTTTACGGAGCCCCTTACGGGGAGGGAGGTGCCTTTACGGAGCCCCTTACGGGGAGGGAGGGTCCTTACGGGAAGGGCCAGTCCTTACGGGGAGGGTCCCTTGCGGGGCTGGGTCCCTTCACAAAGAAGGACGACGAAGAGGCTTACGGGAAGACTGTGCCTTTACGGAGCCGGGGAGGGAGGGAGGGAGGGTCCTTACGGGAAGGGCCAGTCCTTAGGGGAGGGTCCCTTACGGGGCTGGGTCCCTTCACAGAGAAGGACGACGAAGAGGCTTACGGGAAGACTGTGCCTTTACGGAGCCCCTTACGGGGAGGGAGGGTCCTTACGGGAAGGGCCAGTCCTTACGGGGGCTTCCCTTACGGGGCTGGGTCCCTTCACAAAGAGGCTTACGGGAAGACTGTGCCTTTACGGGGCCCCTTACGGGGAGGGAGGGTCCTTACGGGAAGGGCCAGTCCTTACGGGGAGGGTCCCTTGCGGCTTCACAGAGAAGGACGACGAAGAGGCTTACGGGAAGATTGTGCCTTTACGGAGCTTTTTACGGGGAGGGAGGGTCCTTACGGGAAGGGCCAGTCCTTACGGGGAGGGTCCCTTACGGGGCTGGGTCCCTTCACAGAGAAGGACGACGAAGAGGCTTACGGGAAGACTGTGCCTTTACGGAGCCCCTTACGGGGAGGGACTTTACGGAGCCCCTTACGGGGAGGGACGGTCCTTACGGGAAGGGCCAGTCCTTACGGGGAGGGTCCCTTACGGGGCTGGGTCCCTTCACAGAGAAGGACGACGAAGAGGCTTACGGGAAGACTGTGCCTTTACGGAGCCCCTTACGGGGAGGGAGGGTCCTTACGCGAAGGGCCAGTCCTTACGGGGAGGGTCCCTTACAGGGCTGGGTCCCTTCACAGAGAAGGACGACGAAGAGGCTATGGCGGAGCCCCTTACGGGGAGGGAAGGTCCTTGCGGGAAGGGCCAGTTCTTACCGGGAGGGTCCCTTACGGGGCTGGGTCCCTTCACAGAGAAGGACGACGAAGAGGCTTACGGGAAGACTGTGCCTTTACGGAGCCCCTTACGGGGAGGGAGGGTCCTTGCGGGAAGGGCCAGTCCTTACGGGGAGGGTCCTTTACATTACGGGGCTGGGTCCCTTACGGGAAGACTGTGCCTTTACGGAGCCCCTGACGGGGAAGGAGGGTCCTTACGGGAAGGGCCAGTTCTTACGGGGAGGGTCCCTTACGGGGCTGGGTCCCTTCACAGAGAATGACGACGAAGAGGCTTACGGGAAGACTGTGCCTTTACGGGGCTTTTTACGGAGGGAGGGTCCTTACGGGAAGGGCCAATCCTTACGGGGAGGGTCCCTTACGGGGCTGGGTCCCTTCACAGAGAAGGACGACGAAGAGGCTTGCGGGAAGACTGTGCCTTTAGGCTTACGGGAAAACTGTGCCTTTACGGAGCCCCTTACGGGGAGGGAGGGTCCTTACGGGAAGGGCCAGTCCTTACGGGGAGGGTCCCTTACGGGGCTGGGTCCCGCACGCCGCTGGAAAATGGTCTCGGCTTTCGGTTATTAGCTTTCTAATAGAGGTGTGCTGATCGGGCACACTAAGCTTGTGTACCTCACGTGCGTGGTCAGGCAAGGCCTTAATCGATGGCGTCCGTTCCAGGCCCAGACTGGAGGCTTAACCCTCCAGTGGCAGGATGCGATTGTTGAGCAGCCTGTCTGGCCGCTCGCAGCGGAGCTGCTCGGGCGATTGCCTGGCCTCGGCAATCCTCGCTCGGGCTCTGCTTCAAGCGCTCCAACGAGCCCTCGCTCAGTTTTGGGTTTAGGGTTTTGGGTTTTGGGTTTAGGGTTTTGGGTTTAGGGTTTTGGGTTTAGGGTTTTGGGTTTTTGGTTTAGGTTTGTTGGTTTTGGGTTTTGGGTTAAAGGTTTTGGGTTTTGGGTTTAGGGTTTAAGGTTAAGGGTTTAGGGCGTCTCGCCGCGCAGCGGAGTATTTTCTATGTAGGATGGCGCCCCAACACTCCCAGGCGTGTGGGGGGGGGGGGCGGCATATCTACGTCTGGCGTTCGAATGCGATTCCACCACCAAACAATTACACATTGGTTCCTGACCTTTTCCCACCCGCTGTGCGAGTACACTGGGATTGCCTTTTAGGGTTTAGGGCTTGCGCCCTCAATTCCCACCTGCCCCTAATCTGTCTGTCGGGGTCTGTCTGTCGGGCCAGGAAGGCCGCACCGGCAAAGAGGCCACGCCACAAAAGGGGGGGCCAGGGGGTAAGGGCAGTCAGGGCCCAGGAAGGGGCCAGGCCAGAAAAGACGCCAGGTCTCCCCTCCGGCCCGGGACGTTTCTGAGGGGGGACCAAACGTCCACCAAGGGATTTGGTCGTGGGGTTTATTGAGATTTGAGGGAATTCCCTCTCTGCGAATATGGGCGCCGACCACTCTCCAATGGCTCCACCCATTGTCCATCCAGAGTTGGTGTCAATCACTGCCGCATGTCCTTCGGGGTCCAGGCACCCTGAGAAAAAGGGTGGGTACGGCCTAAGCAGGCCTGGATGGGAATTTAGGGTTTAGGGTTTAGGGTTTTGGGTTTTGGGTTTAGGGTTTTGGGTTTAGGGTTTTGGGTTTAGGGTTTTGGGTTTAGGGTTTTGGGTTTAGGGTTTAGGGTTTGGGGTTTAGGGTTCTGGGTTCTGAATCTCACCTCAGTACTTGCTACCGGTACGACTGATGCGACTACTGTTATACACCTCTTATACTTATCAGACCTATCGTTTTTGTGGTTTGCAGTCGCTCCTTTCTCTCTCCCTAAGGGTCCATGTGCCCATATAGAGATACATGGGAAACAAAGTACCTATATAGGGACTACATTATAAGGCCAATGGATACTATATGAGTACATGGACCCTTAGGGTCTTGCAGGTTGTGGATGTAGGTTTTTCCCGCTGCTGACCTGGCAATTTACAGAGCATCCTCCACCCTGAACCTTCGTGATTCCGCACTTCGGATGCGAAGTCGGGTTTAGGGTTTAGGGGTTTATTAGGGTTTAGGGGTGGCATGCCTTGACAGAAAAACTTTCGCTTCTGCACGCAATCTTACATGAATCCTGCATATATCACCCATATACACCCCATATGTCACAGATCTTCGATCGTCCTTCTAAAGCATGAACTTTTGAACCAGACTGTTGAACGCAGCTCTGGCACCTGGCTCCGCGACCTCCGAACTCGTGGCTGTTCACTTCCTCCTGGGACGACCACTGAGGTGTTCGGTTCTAGGAACCCTACAAGCAACATGTAAATGTAACCCCCGAGGAAACTCCGGACTTTTTTCTAAACCGCTGGCTCAGGCAACCAACGCCTAGGTAAGTTCAGAGGGCACCTGTCTGCAGGTCTTAGGAAGTCTGAAAGGCTCAAGGGCAATATGCCCCAAGGTAGATATGGCTTATGGACTGCATTTAATTACGTATATCTTATGTAGGTATGATTGGACTTATACACTCTGGACCCAAAGTAGGTCCTACTTTGGACTCTAGTCGCCAAGCCTAGATTACCTAGACGGCAGCCCAGGGACGGCCGAAGGACATCATGCATTTTATAGGTTTTTTTTGTGAACCTTTCAAAAACTATAAATACAGATCCATGAGGTTGTGAAGACCGTATATGTCTCTTAGAGGAACCCCGGGCAAAGAAAGTGGTTGTATGTTCCGCCAATCCAACCTAGCCTCGGGATTCCAAGTTTGGGGGGTTCTGAGCTTCAAAAGTCAAGGCCTGAAACCCTGAAACCCTAACACCCCGAAACCCTAAAAGCCTAACCTAAAACCCTGAAACCCTGAAACCCTAACCTAAAACCCGAAACCCTGAAGCCCTAACCTAAAACCCGAAACCCTAAAAGCCTAACCTAAAACCGGAAACCCTGTAACCCTAACCTAAAACCCGAAGCCCTAAACTCCAAGACCCTGGAACCCGAATCCGAGAAAGCCCAGACGGAACGTGCCTGGACCATCCTTGTCCTTTTAGAAATCATAGACAGAGCCCTACTTGGAGGCTCATGGGACTTAGTGAGTAGGTTATAACTGGGGTTATAAGTCCCCTAAGTGTGGGGTTATCCTAATTATAACCTACTTACTTATAGCCTTACTTACTAAGTCCCATGATCCTTTAAGTATACCTGTATCCCTTGATAGGAATTCTTTAAGAAGGTCTACTAGCCGGTCTGTTTATTCTTTTGGGGGAACCATGAAAAAGGACAAGGCTGGCCTGGACGTCAGTGCCATCCTGCTGCATGTCCTTGATGGCAGCCTCAGCTGTCTTTGGGGTCTAGGGTCTAGGGTTTAGGGTTGAGGGTTTAGGGTTTAGGAGGCTCCACAGGAGTTCCTTTTTGGGTTTCATGCATCGAATAGTACAAGGCAATCCCAAAAAGGAACTACTATGGAGCCGATGGATAGGGTCTACAGGTAATTGTTGAGAGTCCATGCCAACGTAACCTGATCGAGATAAAGCCCGCGTCAAGAAGTCCCATAACGCTCCATGAATCCCCGCTTTACCAAGCGTCATAAACAGCCGGTATATCTTACAACGCCATATCAAACCCCACAGAACCCTAAACCCTAAACCCCAAAGAACCGTAAAGCTTAAAACCTAGACCCTAAACCCCAAAGAATCCTAAACCGTAAACCCCCAAAGAACCCTAAACCTTAAAACCTAGACCCTAAACCCCACAGAACCCCAAACCCTAAACATTACACCCCAAAAGAACCCTGAACCCTAAACTCTAAACCCTAAACTCTAAACCTTAAACCCCAAAAGAACCCTAAACCTTAACCCGAGGTCATGGCCTTGATGCCCTGAAGGTCGCAGCTCATCACCAGCTCATGGATGACTGCGGCCATGGCCTAGAACGGCTTCAGGGGTTAGGGGCTTAAGGGTTTAGGGAATAGGGTTTAGGGGTTTAAGGGTTTAGGGAATAGGGGTTTAGGGGCTTAAGGGTTTAGGGAATAGGGTTTAGGGTTTAGGGATTACGGTTCAGGGAATAGGATTTAGGGGTTCAGGGTTTAGGGATAATGGTTTAGGGAATAGGGTTGGGGGGTATAATGGTTCAGGGTTTAGGGACAAAGGTTTAGGGAATAGGATTTAGGGCTTGAAGTTGCTCAGCTTTGTGGTCCCTCAGTTTCAGTGCTCGGTGTTTTACTGGTTAAGGTTTGCTCTGAAAACAAATCCCCTCAGGATTCCCGCTAAAATTCCACTAGTTAATTTTAAATGAGCAAGACAAGGTATCAGTGTACATCAACCAACAAAAGACATGATGCGTATATATATATATACATGTATATCTGAAGCGAACTGTATGTTTGTAACATGCCATAACCACTCGAATGCCTCATGCGTTTGGCGGTCAGGCAGTCTGGAACAAACAGAGACAAACTGGGCAGACCTCTCTGCGAAAGCCCCCAGCTCCAAAACCGGTGCCCGGCACTCACGGCAAGACTCGAAAGTCCGTCAGCACTAGCCGGGCTCGGGGGTAGCTGTGAGGTTGCAGAATTTCAGTTTAGGCCTAGGCTTTAGGGCTGTTCGGCTTTGGACGTTCCAAAGTCCGCAAGCCTGATTGGTGTCTTGTTTACATTCCTCCAAAGGGTGAGCAGTTGGCATCCGCAGCCCCAGAAAACGACACACAAAATTGAAGCCCACATAAGCACCAACATTTTTAATTGAGTTCCGGATATACATGTCTGTATATGTATGCAGCATGCATATACTATGTACATATAGATGTACTTATATATATATATGTAGATATGTACTTTTATGTGTGCAGGTATATATCTACACACGCACGCACACATTAAAGCACTAAAGTGTACCACAAAGCCCGTTCTGGTTCTTCGGCCCTAAGGACTACACTGAGCTCCGAGCGTTGAGAAGGTAAAGTGGCTGCCGGAGGACACGGATGAGTCAGCTATGATGGCACAAATTCAGCCAACAGCTGCGAGGCGAGAGGGGTTGACTGGACAATGCAGGAAGCATTACTTCTGCTGCTCTTGCCTTGTCGCTTTGGTCACTTACCAGGATGATGTTCATGATGATGACGAGCATGATGACAGCAAAGAGAGTCAGAGAGACAGAGAGACAGACAGAGAGAGACACAGAGAGAGCGAGAAAGACAAAGAGAGACACAGACAGAGAGAGAGAGAGAGAGAGATAGCGTGTGTGCACATGTATGTTATATGTGTATACATGTATACGGTCTATTTATGTACATATGTGCATATGTAGTAAAGTGTGTATAAAGTTATTGTAGATGCTTACATGCATATATGTATGTACGTAGGCATGTACGTATGTGAGCATGTGTATGCATGTACATGCATGTGTATGTATGTGTATGTGTGCATATGTATGTGTATGTATGTGTATGTATGTGCACGTGTGTGTGTGTGTATGTATGTATGTGCATGTGCATGTGCATGTGTATGTGTATGTGTGTGCATGTGTATGTGCATGTGTATGTGCATGTGTATGTGTATGTGTATGTATGTCTGCATGCATGCATGTATACCTTTATGCTGATTCATGTATGTCTATGTATGGATGCATGCATGTATGTATAACAGACCGGTACGTATTGCAAACGATCTGCTCCATCAGCTCAAAAGACATGGGGGTTAGGGTTTTGGCCCCTAGCTCCAGCCTAAGATCCTCAGACTCGACAAATCTCGGAATAGAGACGACTTCAAAGCAAACTAGTGTAGCAATGTAGCCGGCGGCATTCATGCGATTACCAGGTAGTTTCGGACAGATGCTGGCGATCGGCGCTGGTTTCCTTCACGAGAGAAGGATCCAAGGACTCAAATGACGACATGCTGATCGCGAATCCCTAAGGGTCCAAGTACCCATATAGAGATACATGGGCCCCAATGTACCTATATAGGGACTACATTGAGGCCAATGTACATACTATATGAGTGCATGGACCCTTAGGGAATAGCGCCCTAAGTAAATGTGAGCGCCTGCGGACAGAACTTCTTGACTAATCACTCGGATCGGGTGTTGTGCGGGGCAATAAACGACCTGGAAACTTTGAAGTACCAATGTTTCGGACTAGATTCAGGTGTCGACGCATTCAAACCGTTGGGCCAAAAGGTGGTGGCGCACTTCTTCGGCTCGCAACGGCGGGGATCCGCCACGATCAGGGAACGATCCTCTCAAAGGCAATGGTCTAGGATTTAGGGTTTTGGGGTTTAGGAATTTGGGTGTCGTATATGCTATTTTGCGGACCTAAAGAGGCACTTCAACTTAGAGAACCACCTGTATACTGTTGACCTGTGCTGTTTTCCTGTACCTAGACCCCCAAAAGTAGGTAAAATAATGCCCAAGCACCTGTAAAAGGCAATAATTCTACATACTTTTGGGGTCCAGGTAAGCTTGTCCTTGGACGAGCCCCCTGATGCGGAAGCTTAAGCAGAGCTGGTTGAGTTTCTGGAACACGGACGCTCGGGTACTTGACGACAATCCCCATAACATCTATCTGGCACGGGCTGCGTCGGGACGAGATATTTGGGATGCAACGTCTACTGCGCTGGGTATCGAACGGATCTAGTGACCATGAGTGTGTATTTCAATTTTCGTGGTGTTGAATGAGACGCTGCACCCTGCAGGGACCTTGAACCCCTAAACCCAACATCCAAGGTTAAGTCTTCACATGGAGTCTTACCAAACCGGGAAGCGTTACAATCGAAATCGCGAGCGAGGAAAACCCAAGTTCTTCAGACCCGAACAGGTCGCATCTGTTGGTGCACTCTCCCTAAGGGTCCATGTACGCATATAGTATATACATTGGCCTTAATGTAGTCCCTATATAGGTACATTGGGGCCCATGTATCTCTATATGGGTACATGGACCCTTAGGGTCTGTGACAAAAACCAAGTGTTTCAGACCGGGACTCCTGAAACTCAGAGTTATTTCCTACTTAAGCCGCCCCGAAATACAAAGGCTCTGTGCGAACTCGAACTCGGGGCCCAGCGTATGCCATGAGGATATCCTTGATCTCCTGGCTTGAACCCAAGGAGCACAATACGCCCTGATTTGATTAAGGAACATACCTTATAAGGTTAAGGTGCGGGGTTATATACCACGGCTTGACGTTTGTTCCCCTGAGGGTCCATGTACCCAAATAGGATATACTTTGGCCCCAATGAACCTATATAGGGACAACTTTAAGGCCAATGTATATACTATTTGGATACATGGACCCTGAGGGTTCTTTTAGTAAAGATATTCGGCCCTTTGGCAGTTTGCAGACGCAGGGTTTGTGTTTTGGGTTTACCTGTCGCCACAAGAACCTACTTTTCAAGGCTCCTCCTTCAGCCCTATTTACATTACAGTTTTCTAAGAACAATGTTTTACGGGCTCCGTATTCATCATTGTAACTAACCTGAAATCTGCAGGGTCCAGGTAGGTCGGAAGTCGAAGTTTGAGTTTGCGAGTCCGTCCAATGCTCAACCCCAACCCATCCATCACAGCATCAAAGCATATGGCAGGATGAACAGAATACGATATATATGAACAGAGAGAGAGAGAGAGAGAGAGAGAGAGAGAGAGAGAGAGAGAGAGAGAGAGAGAGAGAGAGAGAGAGAGAGAGAGAGAGAGCGAGAGCGAGAGAGACAGAGAGAGAGAGAGAGAGAGAGAGAGAGAGAGAGAGAGGGAGGGAGGGAGGGAGGGAGGCAGGGAGGGAGGGGGGGATAGAGACCCCTGAGCCAGTTCCTATAAACCATAATTCCGGAAAACATTTACCCCAACTCCAAAAACCTAGTTCTACATCCCACCCGTGAACACCTAACACCTAACCCTTAAGATTTGAACTCTAAAACACATACATCAACTCTAAAAACGCTAAAAAAAACCTAAAACATCCTAAAGCCCCAGGGCGCGCCTTCTTCGATGCCTCGTCAATGTACTTCTGGTAGTAGGCCACGATTCCCTTGGCGACTGCTTGCCTCGGTTGAGGAAGTTTACCTTGACGGTTTAGGGTTTAGGGTTTAGGGTTTAGGGAATAACCTACCAAACCCGACTTTTTTGTAGGATCTTATTGTAAACCTTAATATGGAATTTATAGGGACCCTACAAAAAAGTAGGTTTTGGTAGGTTAAGGTAGGGTTTAGGAAGTTTGGGGTTTACAACCCTGAGGGTCCATGTATCCAAATAGTATATACATTGGCCTTAAAGTTGACCCTATATAGGTACATTGGGGCCAAAGTATATCCTATTTGGGTACATGGACCCTCAGGGTAACTGTTTACGAGTCTTGGGCTTTTGGGCTTTAGGGCTTATGTCGGGTTTAGGTTTATGACTCTAGGGACATCGATGGGGTTTAGGGTTTAGGGTGTAGGGTTCGGGCGTACACCGTCAGGCAGGGTCCTAGGTGCGGTTCAGGTAGTTATATGTGGGGTTATAAGTAGGATAACATGAAACCCCTACTTATAACTGCCCATGAACCTCCAAGAAGGGACTTTACCCTGAACCCCGACGTGTAACTGCTACCACCCTAAGCCCTTTATACCGCCCCTCGAAGAACTCTGCAAGAATCCCTCCTAGAAACCTAAGGGCTTCAAGGACCCCCTACCGTCAACACCATAAAGGCCATAAAGTTGGAAACCGGATTAAGGCCAAAATTTGGCCTTAATATTTAATAGTGCTGGGATTCCCTGTAGATGACTCTTAAGGATTGAGTCTATTGGGTTTCCAACTCTTTGGCTTCTACTGTAAGGGCTTCAAAGACCCCCTGTGGAAACCTATGCTCCCAAGAGGAATCCCGGCCTCAGAGCGTAGATCTGGCCAGTGAAGCCGCCTCCCTTCACGCGGAGCCGGATGTCCACCTCCGAACTTCGACGTGGAAAGGTTGATTTAAGGGTTTAGGGTTCAAAGTTTAGCGTTCGGGTTTAGGGTTTATTTAGGGTTTAATTGGGGTTCAAAGTTTAGAGTTCGGGTTTAGGGTGGTTCAAAGTTTAGAGTTCGGGTTTAGGGTTAGGGGTTAGGCCTTAGGGTTTCAGGTAAGACTTATGTTTACTACAACGGCTACACTGAAATTGCTGTAATGGTTTTCTATGAAGGGTGATTAGTGCAAGGGATAAAGGCTACTGTAAAAGCTACTGATCGCAAGGGTTACTATCAAGGGTTTAAGGTACACGAGTTCGCGATTGAGGGCGTTTCAGGGCTCAGGGTCTATAGGGCCCCAAAAAAGCACATGAGCAAAAATGAGGATAGGGATATCCCATATAAACCCCCTTAAAAGAAAGCCCAATAAGGGAGGGATATCCCTCCAAAATGCTTCTGTTTATGTGCTTTTTGGGTCCCCAAGTTTAGGGTTCAAAGCTGGCTGACATACGGCATAGGGCCAATTGCTCCTCGCATTTCTGGATCCGCAGACCCAGTGCCCAAGGTCCTCTTTGACCTTCCAACATATGTACTCGAATACCTTTGTAAGATACGTGACATGATAGTATGTCTAGTGAAGATAGCATATATACCCAAAGAATCTTCTTAGGCTGTTAATTGATAGGATATATACTATCCTATTATAGGATATATAGGCTATTTATAAATAGCCTAAATAGTCTATTATAGGATATGTAAATATCCTAAAATAGACTAATTTTCTATGTCTTGAAATGCCATCGTATTGGCATTGAGCTGCAAGGCCACAATAAGTTGCTTGCATCAGTGCCTTCACTTGGCATGTGAAAGGGTCAGCAGGAAGCCAAAGGCTCCTAAGGTTGAGCTAGGATTCGTAGCGAGACAGGAAACCGAAGGCTAGATCTAGAGTAATGATCGAGAGGAACAGGAAGCCGAAGGCTCCTCTAGAGTAATGATCGACAGGAAGCCCAAGGCTCCTCTAGAGTGTTTGCATGCCTGTAGAGTGTGAGTGCTTGTTTAATGCATGTGCATATATCTGCAGCTTTTGTGCTCGAAGCTCTTAAGCTAGTGCCCTTCGAAGCCATGAGGGTGGCAGCTCTTGTGCTGCTGGTGGCCGTGTGGGGCCGTGTCGACGATGGATGGGAAGTCGTTCGCACGGCCCCTGAAGATGGTGCAGCTGGTGCTGGTGCTGCCCCGAACCAGCCGATGCAGGTGGACGAGGAGGGCCCTCCGGAAGTGCCAGTGCCGGTGCAGGCGGAAGTGATCCCCGGTGCTGGTGCTGCAGGTCCGGAAGTGCCAGTGCAGGCGGAAGTGATCCCCGGTACTGGTGCTGCAGGTCCGGAAATGCCAATGCCGATGGAGGCGGAAGTGATCGACCTGAGCTTCGAGGAATCTGCGGAGCTCCATGAGGCGGCGGAGAAAGCGAAGGCAGCCGCTGCCGCTGAGGCGGCTGAGAGGGCCAAGGCTGCCGCTGAGGCGGCTGAGAGGGCCAAGGCTGCCGCTGAGGCGGCTCAGAGGGCGAAGCTCGAAGAAGCTGAGAAAAAGAAGGCAGAAGCTCTAGCAAGGGCTCAACAGAAGACGAAGATGCACGAGGAGGCTGCCAAAAAAACTCACGAGGCAGCAGAGAGGCTAGCTGAGCTTTGCATGGCTGAAGAAGAGGCAGCAGCCCGTTTGGAGCAACTGCTGCAGCAGGCGGCCTCCAGCTCAGGCGCCACTTCAAAAATTTAGGAAGCCAATGGCTCCTTCAGCTTTATAAGTATAGATCAGGCAGCCACAGGCTCCTAAGCTCCGGTCCGGCCTGCAGGTGCTCAAAGCTCCACGTGGAGACCGGGTGCACCTGGCCCGGAGCAGACTCAAAGCCCAGGCTCGATCCCGACAAAATCTTTTAATCTAAGACAATGGCTCCTAAGCTCCTGTCCGGCCTGCAGGTTGTCAAAGCTCCACGGCTGCACCTGGCTCGGAGCAGACTCAAGGCCCAGGCTCGACCCCGACAAGTTCTAAGGCTTAATATAGGAAGCCCATGGCTCCTTCAGCTTTTAAGTAGGATGGATCAGGCAGCCACAGGCTCCTAAGCTCTGGTCCGGCCTGCAGGTTGTCAAAGCTCCCCGTGGGCAACTGGTCCGGAGCAGACTCAAGGCCCAGGCTGGACCCGGCAAAATCTAAGGCATGTAATCGATCCAGATCCCTGCTGCAGGTGCTGGAGTTCCCCCGTGGCGGCGAGCTGTTCCTGAAAGTCCACCACCGCCGCAAGGGCCGCCGCCGCAAGGGTGGCAAACTCAACCGCCGCAAGGGCCGCCGCCGCAAGGGTGGCATACTCAACCGCCGCAAGGGCCGCCGCCGTTCAGCTGGCCTCAAGGACATGCTTGGGCTCCAGGCTACCCTTGGCAGTTTCCTCAAGCATGGCCTGGAGTCACGTGGCCTCCTCCGCTAGGCTGGCCCAGCTGCACGTGGCCACAAGGTCCACTTCAAGCTCCACCTCAAGGTCCACTTCAAGCTCCACCTCAAGGTCCTCAAGCTCCACCTCAAGTTCCTCAAGCTCCACCTCAAGTTCCACTTCAAGCTCAAGGTGAAGTTCACTTTCAAGCTCAAGCACAAGCTTCACCTCGACCTCCACCTCCACCACCTCAAGTTGAACCTCAAGCTCGAGAAGCTCCACTCCCACCGCAGGAACCTCCACGTCCACAAGCTGAAGGTCGACCAGAAGCTGCTGGGTTTTCAGGTGGACAAGCTCGTGCAGGACATGGTTTAATCAGGTAGCCAGCGGCTCCTTTTTTACAGGATTTATAAATCAGGTAGCCAGCGGCTCCTTTTTTACAGGATATTGGTGGCATCGTAATGCTTGCTTCCAGGACCTCGCCTCGACCTACGATGGTGCAAAGTCTGCCATGCCCAGAGCTACTACCAGTCCGGCACATGTGTCAACCCGGCCTGCGAAGCTTAGCTTATTTTGAGACCCTAGACCCTAAACCCCTAAACCCTCAACCCTAAGGCCGAAATTTAATCCATACAGCCGAGGCATTGTACACGGGCAAACGTCCAACCACGGGGTGGCGCTTAAAGCGAGGAACCCGTGGCAAGAAGCGGGCTGAGTGGTGGAGCAAGCGGCACGGAGGCCAGTGTGTTATAAATAGCAGGCAGCCTTGGGCTCCTGTAAGTATATATATATATATATATATATATATATATAAATAGCAGGCAGCCTCGGGCTCCTTCCTATAAGTATATATCCTATAAGTATATTATATATAATATATTATATTATATATTATATATATATGTAGATAACTCCTTAGAGTGTTGTCCCTGCCCATGCAAGTAAACCCCCCTGCAGGTGCTTCTGGCTCCAAGGGCCAGGATGACGAGGAAGATGACGATGAAGAAGAGGAAGACGATCAGACATGGGGCCCCTGGAATCCCAAAGATGGCTCGAACGGTGACAAGAACGGCGGTGGATGGGGCTCCTCTGGTGGATGGGGTTCCTCGCAAAGCTGGGGAACTCCAGCCGTGTGACCATGCAGCGAGCATAATGCACGATCGGTTCTTGCAGAAAAAAGTTTTGTGTCCGTGTTGTGTACTGTAAGTGACTTAAGGCAGGAAGCCTCAGGCTCCTTGAAGTGGTAGAGGTGCAGCAATTATAACAGGAGCACTATATGCACCCTAAACCTTAAACCCTTAAACCCTAAAGCCCCAAACCCTAAACCCGCCTGCGAGCTTCTTGCAGTTTTTCAATAGGGCAGGAAGCCTCAGGCTCCTCAGAAGGTTTAGGACAGGAAGCCTCAGGCTCCTCAGAGGGTTTAGAACAGGAAGCCTTGGGCTCCTGAAGCTTGAAGCTAGAGTTTGACCGTGGCCGAGGATTACTGTAGCACTCTAGAGGCTCCCATGTCAGCCCAGGCCCCTTGTCATCTGCATACCGTGCTGCAGTCCTGGAGCTCAAGACAAGACGTGTTTCACCCTCGCTTGAAGCCATGAGCCAGAGTGCCTTGGACGTGTTCTTCGGTGGAAAGGGTAGTGAGCCAGAGCTCGACACTCAGCAAGAAGACACTCAAGAAGTGGAGGTAGTTCAGGAAGTCCCGGAGCCTCAAGAGCCTGAAGCTAGCGAGGTTGAGGCTGCACCCAAGGCCAAGGCCAAAGCCAAGGCCAAGGCCAAGGCCAAAGCCAAGGCCAAGGCAAAGGCGAAGGCCAAAAGCAAGGCCGCCGAGGAGCCTAAAGCAAAGGCCAAAGGCAAGGCGGCAAAGTCCGAGAAGCCCAGCGAGGACGAGAAGGCGGGCGACGAGGCCGTGGCGAAGGAGGAGAAGCAGCAGGAGTCGAGCCAGGAGCACGAGCAGGACGAGAAGGCCGACAGCGACAGCAAGGCCACCAAGCCCCAAGCCAAGGCCAAGGCGAAGGCCAAAGCCAAGGCCAAAGCCAAGGCCAAGGGCAAGGGAAGCACGGTCGAAGAGCCGAACCCCCCCGACAACGGTACGGAGAAGCGACCGGGCAGCCCGCCGGAGGAAAGCAGCAAGGCGAAAAAGTCTCGCTCGGACCAGGACCGTGAGAAAGCGGCGAAGCTGGGCGACCTGCAGCTTTGCAACAGCGAGCCCCAGCCGCCTGCCGGGCAGGGGGAAAGCAGGGACAAGAACAAGGCATGGTGGTTCTCGAAGCACTTGAGCACCATGCCGGACGATATCCAGAAGTTGTTTCTCTCTGAGAAAGTGTCACGGGTGCCTTGCCACATTTTGATATCTAGGCTTTGGCCCTATAAAGGAGGCACCGTCAGAGGCAGCCTTTGGCTCCTGCTATAATTGCCATAGGCTTTTGATCCTTGAGGTAGCCTTTGGCTCCTGCTGTGCAACCATCTGAGGCCGACAAGACGAAGCTCATCAATGGTGCGGTTGAGAAGAAATCCGGGGGCAAGGCCGGCCAGATGTACAAGCCGAACACCGAGTCCGCCGTGCTCCAGCAGCTGAGCACCTTCTACAAGAAGGTTTGTGGCAAGGACAAGGTGAAGGGCAAACCCAGAGCACTGATGGTGGCCAAGCTGGGAGGGGAGGAAGCTTTCAAGAAAGCTCTGGCCACCGGGGATGTGTATGAGGTGAACAACAATGGTTCCTTGTTCTACTGCTTCAGAGAGATCGTCGTCACCAATGAGACTGGCACCAACAATAGGATGTCGACATCGAAGCTACGGAGCATTTAGAGGCTTATGTTTTAAAAGCTTGAATGAGCTATAGATACTAAGTTTTGTTCCCATCAGCTCAGGAAGCCCGACCAGAGCATCACCGACTCCGCCGCCGAGGGATTCGACAGCTTCTTCGCAAACTTCCAACCATGCCTGGAACCGGACCGTGCTGCTGGATGTGGCTCAGAGCTCCAGGGTGGCCTTCTGGCTTTGTGTGACAAACCGGGAGCAGAGAGCTGGACTGCGGAAGCTAGTACGAAGGTGGAGGAAGCTTTGCAGTGGGCAAATGCCACGAGGATCAGTGTTTCCAAAGTGCTTTCAAAGGAGACGGCAGCTTTGAGCAAAAGCTCGGTGTGGACGACCCTCAAGGGCCAGCTCCAGAAGGCTTGGGAGGACTTGATGCCCTTGCACTCGGATCTCGAGAAAGCGAAGCTCTTCAAGAACCTTTCGCTTGCTGAGCTGAGGTCGCTGTTGCAAAAGGCTGCAACTGGCCTGCTCGCAGCCCAGGATTTGATCAAGGGCATGACTGCCCTCATTTGATTTTGAATGTTTCCATTCTACAATTCGTCTTTTAGGATCGACGTGTCATGACACATGTGCATGTTTGCTCTGGGGATCGAAGCAGCTGCTGCGACGAAAAAGAAGTGCATGTATGCATGTGAGCTTTAGGAAGCCAAAGGCTCCTAAGAGAATATTATATATATCCTAGGTGTATGTTGCAAAGGAAGCCTTCGGCTCCTCCAAAGAAGACTTTATCTTCGGGTTTGGTGGATGTTTCTTAAGTTAAACTCTGAGGCTTTAGGGTTTGCAGGGCCATAAGTTTTGAGATAGATGATTTTTTTTGGTTGAGGTGTCTGGGTTTTCTGGAGTACTCGGGTTTAGGGTTTTTGGTTGCAGCTTTTCTCGAGTTAAAGGGTTAGGCTATAATTGAGGGTTGCGGGCTGGGGTTATAGGGGTTTAGGGTTTTCACGATATTGGATTTGGGATGTTCGGGTGTTCAGGATTCAGGGGTTTAGGGGTTTAGGGTATAGGGTTTGAGATTCGGTGGTTTAGAGTTGGGATGTAGCCTGTTCATGGGTTTAGGGTTTGAGGGGTTTAGGGTATGGGGTTTTGGGTTTGAGATTCGAGGGTTTCGGGTTTGGGTGGGAGGGTGTTTAGGGGTAACGTGGGTTCAGGGGTTTAGGGTATAAGGGTTTAGGTTTGAGATTCGGGGGTTTCGGGTTTGGGTGGGAGGGTGTTTAGAGGTAACGTGGGTTTAGGGGTTTATTTGTACGGGTTTAGGGTATTCGGCTTAGGTATTTTGGTTTAGGTCTAAGCTAGGGGCTTTAGGGTTTAAGGACGTTTTAGGGGTTTAGGTTATAAGGTTTAGGGTTTTCACGGGCTTGGGGATAGCAAGGTGTTCAGGGCTTCTGGTTTGCGAGTTTAGGGTAGGGCTTAAGGTGAGTCGAAGTTTCGTCGAAATTTCGATCAAACTTCGACTCCTTCGGTGGTGCTTTTCTCACGGGGCATTGAAAATTTTCAATGCCCGGTAAAAAAGCGCCACCGAAGGAGTCGAAGTTTGATCGAAGTTTCGACGAAACTTCGATTCACATAGTAGAAGTTTCATCGAAACTTCGATCAAACTTCGACTCATGCAGTCGAAGTTTGATCGAAGTTTCGATTCCGAGCAGTCGAAGTTTGATCGAAACTTCTACTGCCCAATCGAAGTTGCATCGAAGTTTCGATTGCGAATCGAAGTTTGATCGGAACTTCGACTCATGAGTCGAAGTTCCGATCAAACTTCGACTCACGAGTCGAAGTTTCGATCAAACTCCGACTCGGAGCAATCGAAACTTCGATGAAACTCCGATTCACTGAATCGAAGTTTGATCGAAGTTTCGATGAAACTTCGACTCATGAATCGAAGTTTCATCGAAACTTCGATGAAACTTCGATTCAAAACCCAACTCATCCGGTGCCGCTTTCTGTCCGGGCACTGAATTTTTCAGTGCCCGGACGAAAAAGACCACCGGAAAATCACCCAGCCAGCACCACCCAAACACCACACACGACCCACCGCCCATTGCCCAACACCCACCACCACCTAGCACCCACCACTACCACCCAGCACCCAGCACCCACGACCAACCACCAACGACCCAGCACCCACGGCACCCACACCCAAAACCCGCCACCCACCGCCGCCACGAGCAACCATCCACGACCCACCGCCCACCACCCGCCAGCCACCACCCACCGCCCACGACCAACCACCAACGACACAGCACCCACGGCACCCACACCCACCACCCACCACCCACCGCCCATCGCCACGTACCATCCACGACCCACCGCCCACCGCCCGCTATCCACCACCCACCACCCACCACCCACCACCCAACGTGTATATATATATATATATACATACATATACATATACATATATACATATATATATATATATATATACATATACATTGACATATACATATACATTTTTATTTATATATATATATATATATATATATATATGTATATGTATATGTATATATATGTATATGTATATGTATATGTATATGTATATGTAGATGCATATGTATATGCATATGTATATGTATATGTATGTATATGTATATGTATGTGTATATATGTGTATATGTATATATGTATATATGTATATATGTATATATGTATATATGTATATGTATATATATATATATATATATATATATTCATATATATATATATATATATATATTCATATATATATTCATATATATATATATACACACATATATATATATAAGATAGAAAGATATACCCTAAACCGTAACCCCCTAAACCCTGAACCCGCTAAGCCTGCCCTGAAAAGAACCCTGAAGAGTCCAGTGCCCCAAACCCTAAACCCTGAAAGCCATCAACCCTTAAACCCCCCTAAGCCTAAACCCTCCAAACCCTTAGGGTTTTAGGGTCTGTAAGGGTTTAAGGTTTTAAGGTTTTTCCACAATAGCACTTTAGGGTATAGGGTTCGGGCTTAGGGTCTTTAGGGTATACCTGTTCTAAACCACAAAGGGGTCAGGGCACCCAAAGGGGTTATAGGGCTTAGGGTTTTTTTTTCGAGGAGCACACGTATATGAGGATGCCGAAGGCTCCTTGAAGATAATGTAGGATAAGGAAGCCAGAGGCTCCTTAAAGCTAATGTACAATTAAGGAAGCCAGAGGCTCCTGTTTTGTGGCCGCTAGACAATATTTGTTTATCCTCAGCAGTCCTCCCAAGCCTTGAATTTTTTGCAGTAGATCTGTGAGATGTGTGCCGCCATGGATCCGGACATCATGCAGCGGGGAGGATCCAAACAAAGAGCTGCGAAACGTGCTGCACAAACTTCGCCAGCAGTTCCAGAACCCAGCCGATTGGCGACCCACCTTCTGCGGTCATTCGGCTGGGGGAAGATGTCTTTGCCAGAAGTACAGGTGGTGGCTGCACTGGTGGAAGAAGATGCATTGGAGCCAGTGAAAGCCGAGATTCGCATACTTGCCAATCTCGGCTCTCGGGGCCTATATCAGGGAAATCTCCGGAGAGACCTATTGAGGCACACTCAAATGCCTGCTCTTGTGAGCAGCAACGTGTGTGTGCCCATCAAGAAAGCTCTCCGGGCTGCGATCCCGTTTTTGGACCCTGTTGACGTGTTTCGGTCGCTGCAGCGACAGCCAATGGTCTTCCGTGAGTTATGCTGCAGGAACGATGGTGACATAGCGAACTTTTGGCGAGAGGTCGGCTCCTCGCACCCTGCACTCCTGCACCATCCCGTGAAGAAGATCAAGAACTACCAATCCAGAGCGGTACCGCTGATCCTGCACGGCGATGGAGTTCCGATTGACAGCAAGGACAGGTCTTGTGCTTTTATCTCTTGGAGAAGCCTGCTCTCCTCACAGACCTCTTCAAAGCTCGTCCATGTGCTGATAAGTGCTGTTTGGACTGAGCAGATCGTGGTGTCTTCCTGTGGCAACACTGTGGCCAGCATCTGGGGACACGTCGTTCGGGCCTTTGAACGATGTTTCGAAGAATGCAAGACGAACAATGACTTGTTCCCGGTGCTCCTTTTTCTGACTGGTGACTTGGAATGGTACAACACGAGTCACAACTTGCCACGGTGGAATTCCAACTTCCCTTGCGGGCATTGCAACATCAGCAAAGACAATATGTTCGACTACAAAAACGTGGCGGAGGTTCCTGTGGATCCATGGCACTGCCCTCGCCGCAGCTGCTGCCCTCTCCTGCGACACCTTGTGAGCCCCAGTGGTGTGATTCCGGACTGGATGCACAGCAAGCACCTTGGCTTCGACCAGCGGCTGGCTGGCTCAACGTTGTGGGTTCTCTGCTGGAGGATCCTTCCTGGCGGAGTAGAGGAAAACCTGGACAATGTATTGCTGCAGATGAAGGCTGTGAACTTTCCTTTTTTTCAGATAGGCTAGCTTAAGCTCCTCCTGTTTTCAGATAAGTATAGGCAGCTTAAGCTCCTGTTGTTTTCAGATATGGTATAGGCAGCTTAAGCTCCTGTTGTTGTGAGACATGGTATATAAAAGTTGTAGTGTGTAGGCAGCTTCAGCTCCCCTGCAGGACTACTGGCGGCAGCACAAGGGCAATGGCATCAACTACATCACTCAGACCATGGTCCTGGCTGACCCACAGGATATTCACTGCAGAAAGGGATACCCTCGCTTGAAGGCCAAGGCAGCAGAAACTAAGGGCGTTATTGCAGCTTTGGCGAGCATCTGCCAACAGCACCTGCAACAGGACAACGAGGAGCACCAACAGATTGCCCTGGCTTTGAGTTTCAGCCGCGATTTGGACCAAATGGCAGATGGCATCGAAGACTGGAAGCCCTCGAAAGAGGTGGCGGATCGGATGATGCTCACGGCCGTTTGTCTCTTCCAGTGCATGACGATTTTGAATAAGTCCTTTCTGGAGCAGGGCCATCTGGCCTTCCAGTTGACATTCAAGACACACTGGTTTCTGCATGGGCTGCAGCTGGCGAGGCATCTTTCCCCCAAGCTGACTTGGACATACTCCGGCGAGGATTATATGTCCAAATGCAAGGGTCTCCTCAAGATGTGTACCAAGAGCCGGACGATGCTGACTTCGTTGGATCGTTTCATGCGGCAGTACACAGATGCCATGTCAATCGAACTGGCAGAGATCCTTGCACAGCCTGGACCGCCGCTCTGAGGAGAAAAAATGGGACCGTTCCTTAATTGCTGAAGGAAGCCTCGGGCTCCTCGTTCCTTAATTGCTGAAGGAAGCCTCGGGCTCCTCAGAGATTTTGAGCGCCTGCAGTTCTGAAGCAATCTAAGCCTCGGCCTCCTTGTAGGATCTTCAGGGCACGTCGTATCTGCTGCAGCCGTTTTTCAGCTCAAGCTCGCCGCTCGCCTCCGTAGTACAGCCATGGCAGACGAGGCCGAGCAAGCCGTTGAGGTCAAGGACCTCGTGGAGGCAGCTCTGCAGAAAGACGAGGGCGACCAAGCCGTTGAGGGCAAGGACCTCGTGGAGGCAGCTCTGCAGAAAGCCCGAGAGGAGGAGCTCGACCCAGAGGCTCGCAAGTGCAAAAGGGAACGGTGGGTGGGCTACCAACACGTGAACTTCCCCTGGCTTTCTACCGCCTTCCTCAACGAGGTGTTGCCCAACAGCTGGTTCGTTTCCAAAAGAGCTTGGGAAAAAGAAGCCTGTGTTGCCCGTCGAACCCTGAGGCTGTTGACTTGCCTCCGCTTCGGCCTCAAGCTACAGCAGCTGGCTGCCGGCAAAAACGGCGGGGCATGAGTGCCATGTAGTGGCCCCATGCTATAATTTGATGCACGTGTCATGACACATGTGTATATATGCTAGGGATCGAAGTCGCTGCGAGGGAAAAAAGGAGTGCATGAATCTATAGGAGCTGTAGTGAAGGAAGCCAAAGGCTCCTGAGGGATATTAAGATAGGCCAAGGGCGAGGAAGCTGCCAACTCGATCGCTTTAGAAATGCAATAACCAAGGAAAAGGCACAGAAGGCACAAATGCACCATATACTCAGAAAGGCTTCCATGAACCCCGCAAGCCAATGGGGTCCAGGAAGCCAGGCAACCAAGAAATCCAGGATGTGTCAGTCCTGGATCCGCACGGGACCGCCTCGTGAAGACGTGGCGGTCCCACCCATGTGCGAGGAAGCCGCCAGCTCCTAAAAAAAAAGGTAGCTTAGAAGCTCCTATAGGCATCCGGTGACACCATAGGATGTGCCCGCATGCATGGTTGTTGTATATATATTGTATGTTTTTCCCGTGCAGTTTTTTTAGTTTGCAGCTGTAGGACTCCTGCCATGGCACTGCCGACAGTTGGCGAGCGGCTGAAGGTGCTGCCGTCAGTGACTGCAGCTGCCCTTGAAAATGCAGTCGAAAAAGGGTTGCGGCAGATGGGCCACAACACACTCGGCATGCTGTGCAGAGGACTGGAGGAATGCTCATGGAAGACGGCCCTGGGCAAACACATCCAGGAGGTCGTGTTCCTCGCTCCGATCTTGAACCGTATCTTCGAGATCTGCACCAATGGCTTGATACCCCATGCCTTGCTCCAGACTGCTTTGCTCGGCCTGTTCAAGAGGGACATCCTGGTACTACAGGCTCCACAGCAGAAGTTGCCAGGCTGGGGGCGCTTATAATCTCATGATAGGTATAGCCTAAGGATCCTAAGACTCTAGTGCCTAACCCGGCCCCTAAACCCATAAATTCAAAGCCCTGCAGGCTGGGAAGACTCGTCGCTGCAGTACTTCAACCTGAGATTCAGAATGCTGGCCGGCAAGATTCGGGATGTTGCCACCGGCAAGGAAAAGATGCCCAAGAAACTCGACAAGCAGGCACTTCAACAGGTGCAGGCCCTCTGCTTGCAGATCAACCCGAAGTTCAAAATGGAGGACATGGTGCAGCCATCGGAGACAGTGCCGCTGAAAGGTGTACTTGCACTCCAGGACGGGCCAGCGAAGGATGCCGAGACGGAGCCTGCAGCAGCAGTCGTACCTGCACCTGTCACTCCTCCGGTGTCCCATACCCCCGCTTCTGGCAGCATGGACTGCATGCCAAGGGCATCTGGAAGCATGGACTTCATGCAAAGGGCGACACAGCAAGCTTTGCAGAATGCCTGGGCAGCCTCTCCGGCCAAGCCCCTCACCAAGAAGCAGAAGGAGGCGGCTGTCCAGAAACGGCCTGCGAGCAAAGCTCCAGAAGCCTCGCCGAAGAAGCGGCCTGCTGCCAAAGATCCAGAAGCCGGCACAGCTGCCAAGAAGCAGAAGGAGTCTGTTAACCCTGCCCCTGTGCACGGCCGCGACGAGGAGGAGCTCTACCAGGAGGCGATCAGCACTATTATCTCTCAGGCCGTGTTTAAAGACACGGACAGTAGGAACCACTACACATCTAGATTTTACGGCAAGGCGAAGAGGCTTGCTCTTGGCCACGGCTTGAGCAAAGAGAAGGCCGTAGAGTGGGCTCGCAAAGCCCACTCGAAAGGCAGCGAGCTCTGGGATGAAAAGTTTCACTGCGAGTGAAGTCCACTCGAAAGGAAGCCATGGGATGAGACTGCGAGTAAAAAGGAGTGCTGCATCTGGGGTTTTGGGGCAAATTATAAGCCAGAAGCCGCCTTAGGAAGCAGAAGCTCCTGAAGCATCCAGTCCAAGATTTAAGTCAGGAAGCCTTAAGCTCCTGAAGCATCCAGTCCAAGATTTAAGTTAGGAAGCATAAGCTCCTGAAAAGAATTCAAGGAAGCAAGAGCTCCTGGAGGAAAATCAAGGGCTAAAATAGCCTATGTAATAGTTTAAAATAGACTATTCAATAGTTTAAAATAGACTATAATAGTCTATTTAAAATAGACTATATCCTAGTCTATTTTTGACTATATATCTTATAATAGACTAATAGTCTATTTTAGGATATATAGTCTATTAACAGCCTAAGAAGATTCTTTGGGTATATATATATATATATATCCCTAAACCCTAAACCCTAAACCCTATATGTATACACATAAAGCCTAAGATACAATCTTTAGGGTACCGCTTGAAGGCTCTCTGCCTTCCCAGGCTGAACTTGTGGCTGCACCCTTCCAACGGGAAGAGGTTTAGGGTTTAGGGTTTAGGGTTTAGGGTTTAGGGTTTTCGGCTTGAGCATTCACCAAGCCCACCATCGCGAGCCAAACATCGTCGTCTATTGCTAAGCGAAAAGCCCTCACAAACCCCAACACCTTCAAAGCCCTGGAAGCCCGAACAACCCGACAAAACTCGCTACAAACTCAACTCCTAAACCCTAAACCGTTCCGCGCCCTTAACATTCCTAAACCCTCAACACTAAACCGTTCCGTACCAATAACAAACACGATGTCACCTCCTAAACCCTATATCCTGAACCGCTCCATATCCATATAAGAAACAAACCCATCTCCTAAACCCTAAAGCCTAAACCGTTCCCCACCCTTCAAAGAAACAAGTTCAACTCCTTAAACCCTGAACCGTTCCGTACCCTTAAAAGAGCTAGATCACACCTCCCTGCCTTGCTGCACCGGTCCTTTCCCAGAAGGAGGAGAGGCTCGTAGACCTGCTACTTACAGTATCATGGGACTTAGTAACTGGGGTCATTATTAGGGTAACTATACTTATAACCCCAATTAGGGTACTTATAACCCTACTTACTAAGTCCCATGATCCTCCAAGTAGGTGGGCAAGGGATCCTCGACCGGTTTAGGTCTTTGCACTTAGGGTTTAGGGCTTACAAGGAGACTATAGCAATCGGGTGCCTTGCCCTAAGGGTCCATGTACTCATATAGTATGTACATTGGCCTTACTGTAGTCCCTATATAGGCACATTGGGGCCCATGTATTTCTATATGGGTACATGGACCCTAAGGGTTGGGGATGTTCAGGGCAACCCCTGGTTTCAAGCGCAAGCTGCAGTTCAGGAAGTCGTGAGAGCCCGGAAGAGATCGGATCACTCGGTCACTCGGGTGATACAGCCTATAGTCTCCATTGTAGTTCCTTTTTTGGTCTATCCTATAAGGTAACCCGAAAAAGGAACTACAATGGAGACTATTGGAGGGGCCTTACATAATGGTTAGAGTAGGGTCTTGTGGTATATTATATAGTAAAAAAAGAAGGAACCCGGACGGAATTTACGTCGCAACTACACCGACTGCTGTGGTAGTTCTGCAAATGTGGGGAATCTCCGAAACTGTGTGCCGCTCTATTGCAGTCTGGGCACTCTCCTAAACCCTACGCCCTAGCCTCGTGCTTCCTATCGAACCCCAAGATGTCGCCAGCCCCAGTCCATCCCCGGAAATGCTCGGTGGCCTTGACACGGAGGATGTCTGGCTTAACCTTGTCCGGACGATTTAGGGTTTACAGTAGAAGCCAGAAAGTTGGAATATCATTATCGTAACCCCATTTAAGGTAAATTACAGGGGATCCTACGATTAATCCATATTCCAACTTTCTGGAGTTCCCTTTAGGGCCTTGGGTTTGGGCAACAAGAATCGGCAAGGGCAGACGAACCAGCTGACCCAGTGCAAATGCACGTGCCTTTCTATCTGTCGATAGGATAAGACTGTAAACGTAGTCTATAGTTTGCATTGATTCATAGCGGCGATACGAGACGATGTGATGGGGTGCATATAGATGTAGAAGCAGCAAACACGCAGGTGTACCTGACTGTAGAGATGGACATAGACAGAGGGGAGTGAGTCCGGGCTAGGGACATGGCCGTGATTGTGAACCAGGATACCCAGTAACCTAAGAATAAAAAGGCCTCTCTTTTTGGTATTGGGTAACTTTATAAGGAACCAAGGACTACAAAAAGGGAATAAGGGTACTACTGGGCATCCTAATCTTCAAAGCGCATCAAGGAGCTGTGTGCAAAGGGCAGCCGTTGAGGCGCACCTGTCACAGGTTTGCGCAGACTGAGCTTCTAGCGACATATGGGAGTTTCCGAGAAATAAATAAGGGACCCTAACATAGTACCCCAAATAGTTGGCTCCCTAATTATTATAAGGATCCCCAACTACAGTATCCCTAATTTTCGAAAGCTCTCACATATGCATACACACAGCGCAGAAGTGCTTGTCTATACTAAAGCGTGTTGTGGACTACATGCACTGGCTGGCTCGCCGCGAAATGTGTCGTTGGAAATGTCTCGGTATGCATGTGACATAAGAGCCTCATGGTAGCAGAAGTCATCGCAATCTCCCGGAGGGTTGTTTAGGGCTTCTGATGAAACTGCCTCGATGTCCGATTGTGATGATTTCGACTCCTGTTGATGTTGGAACAAGTTACCCTCGCATATCATACAGGCACTGGGGTAAGCTAGACCCTAGACCCTAAACCCTAAACCCTAGACCCTAGACCCTAAACCCCTAAACCCCTAAACCCTACGAGTCTTTGTGGACACTCGGCCCCAGGCTGACTGCAAATCCCAAACCGTCACCCCTGCGTGAACTCAGACCTTTACTTGGAGGGTCGGGAGACTTAGTAAGTAGGTAGTAAGTAGACTTATAAGTACCCTAAAAGGGACCCTAATTGGGGTTATGGTACTTATAAGTCCCTAAAATAACCAGTTACTAAGTCCCCCGACCCTCCAAGTAGGCCCTACACAACCTGAAAGCCCTAAACCCTCAACCCCTGAAGCCTCGAACCCCTAAGGCCCGAGACTGACCTTTGGTTGGTAGGGAATGGAAGAATGGTAGTAATAGTAGTTATACTTGTACCCCATTCCGCCATTCCCTGCCAACCAAAATTAAGTAAACCCGTAATGCCCTAAACCGCTTGCGACGCCACACCCCCAGTGGCCTGGCCGCTGCCGGTGCGAACCAAAGCCACTGCCACGGCAGTTTTCTTTCGGCCGAAGCACTGCACCTGCTGCTTACCCTACGGGTCCAAAGGACCCAACAATCAGGTACTCAGATTTAGGATGGTAGTTATGTAGGCTAGGATTTTGGAGAATATATGATTATTGGGTACTTGGACCATTAAGGTCAGGGTTTACGGTTTCAGGAGCCTTTGGGAGGCTTGGGGCTTTTGGGGGGGTTTGAATTAGGGTCCAAGGGTCGATTAGGGTCCAAGGGTTTGAGGGGGTCAGGGTTTGGATTCTGAGATTTAGGGTCTAAGGGCATGGCGATGGAAGCTATGGGAACCTCCTGGACCCTAAACCCTAAACCCCTAAACCCAAAACCCACATGTCTACTACTTGCCAGGCAACTGTCCAAACGAGAGCTTGCAGTTCCGAGGCATGTGCCAGGACCCCCCGAAGTACCCTTTCATGGAGGCCTGGTGGCCCTTAATAGTGGATATTTTGGTAGTTGGGGGGTCTAGGTAAAACAAGAAAGATGAAGTACATCTCAACCTGTAAACCTTCGAACCTTAAGCTCCCAAAATCCCAAAAAGTTTAAGGGGGGCGAGCCCTGAAAGGGACCCTTTACAGTTAAGCTTTAATGTATCCATCATAAGGGCAATCGTAAAGGAACCCTTACAGGAAATCTTAAACCCTAAACCCTAACACCTATATACCTAAACCCTAAAGCCTAAATCCCAAACCCTGAACCCTGAATCCTAGACCCTAAATCCTAAACCCTAAACCCCTAAGCGAACCCTTAAAGCCCCCGAAAGCCGGGCCTTTTCTTGCTTGCTGCCTCCGGCGGCGGGTGCCTCCGCTTCTTCCACCATGGTTGCAACTTCGAAACGCTGGGGGCGGATGAACGTCCGAGCCAACTTCGAGGCAACACAGAGCTTGGCTTTCGGGTGCTAAGGCGTAGGGTTTACAGGTTCAGGTTCAGAGAGATCTGTGGCTAAGTACTTCGGGATCGTGTGCACAAGCCCAAGAAAATTAACCTTCAGAACTGAATAGGAATTTACAGCTACCTTAACCTACCAGTACCTATCTTTCTGTAAGTTCTTATTATAATCCTTAATATAGGAACCCTACAAAAAAAATTGCTTTGGTGGGTTAAGGTATGCTACTCCCCAGCCCGTAAGGCAAGGTACATGCCTCACCCCAAAACCCAAAACCCATACCAAGGTGGGTTAGGTTAGGTTTAAGATTTGGGTCTAGAGTTTGGGGTTGAGGGTTTATAGGGTTAAGGATGTAGGGCTGAACCAGACCCCCCAACTACCCTCTCATATACCTCAAGCACCCACTATTAAGTATTAAGGACCATAAGAACTCTATGAAAGGGTACTTAGGGGTTCTGGTGAACCTGTGGGGCTTGGCGCTGAGTAGCATTGCTACGCAACTTCGGGGCCCCTCTGAGGGTCCATGAACCTTCAAAAGGTGCCATGACGGGTTCTATGTGGTACTTTAAGGGTTTAAAGTTTATAGGGTTTTGGGTATGAGGGTCCATGTGCCCAAATCGTATATACTGTGACCTGAAAGTAAGCCCTATTTAAGTACTTTGGGGCCAAAGCATATACTGTGTGCGTACATGGACCCTTAGGGTCATGGATAAGCACCAATATCCGAACATGACTACGGCTTAGGGTGGCACTCTCTGCAAAACAGGCCGTTGGCAAGCGGGGTCGGTTATCAAGACTGCGTAGTAGGGCGCAGATCTCGAATGAGCAACACCTACACCTATACCACAGATTTGGGTGAAAGGCTGAAGTTCTAGGCTTCCGGCTTCGCAGGTGTATGCGAAGCCGACCATGGAATGGAAACCAATGCACCAGAACATCGCAGAACCCCGCGCTGCCAGCTTGAGGCTTCAGGTAACCAGGTAGCATCCGTGAGCCATACACCCGTGAAAATCCCAAAACCCTGAAGACACTAAATTCCGCAAGAAAAACAAAAAAAATTGCCTAAACGTGAAGCCTAAACGCCGGCTGAGCTCCGAAGCCCTGTCAGCTCCGCCCCGAACAGGCGCGCAAAGCGAGCCACATTAGCCTTCTTGGAGGTTCATGGGAAGGTTCAGGGTGTCGGGTTTCTGACAGGGTTGCAAGTACCTGCATAGTAGGGCTTAGCGCTTCGGGCTTCGTGCGGGGTTCTATAAGTACCTGTTTCGTACTGTAGCAGGAAATGAGACTACACGAAAATGCACGCCACCAGGGCGTCATGTTCTGCAGGGTTTCGGCTTTCTTACGTACAGTTTGGGGTTTCGCACAAGGTTCTAAGTACCTGCACAATTCTTGGGAGTTAGGCTTCACCTTTGAAGCGGTCAGGGTCTCTGCAAGGATTTTCAGTACCCAAATTGTAGGGTGTAGATCTCGCTTTTAGGTTTTAAAGGGTTTCTTTTCTGCTACCAGGACCCTCATTGCACCCTGAGATCGGGGTTTATCATTCAAGATTTTATGGAGGGTTGATGGAGGTTCCAACGGGTTGAATTTACCTAGATAATGGCAGCTAAGGTCTCTATGTAGGAGTTCTTGTTTTTGGCTGAGGTCAGGGTTCCATGTAACGGTTCCGAGCACCCTTAGAGTTTCTTATTATATATACACATATTTGTGCATACTACACGTGGATAGATAGCGATGATGAGATGTGTATACATATACATATATATATATACATATCTATATATATATATATCATTCATTCATTTTTTGTTCCATGCGCATTTGTATTCATGTAACTAATTAGGTGGAAGTGTATAGTTTCTTTTAAAGCTGGCGGTCTTCGGTTTCGCTTGCTAAGGTTGGCCTTTCCGTCCTCTTTGGTTACAAATACTGTACATTGCAGAATTTGCTACTGTTTTGCGTCAAGCTATGAGGGAATTGCAATGAGCAGGGTGGCGATTTGATTTGCAGGGTGACATTTTGCCGCAAACTATTGGTGAAATGTAATTTGCAGGGTGGCGGTTTGCCGCAAGGTACAGTATTGGGGAATTGTACTTTGCAGGGTGGCGTTTTCTGCCGAAAACTATTGGGAATTGCAGGGTGGCATTCTGTCGCAGAAATTGGGGAATGGTAATTTGCAGGGTGACGGTTTGCCGCAAGCTATTGGGGAGTTGTAATTTGCAGGGTGGAGGTTTGCCGCAAGCTACTGAGGAATTGCAATCAGCAGGGTGACGGTTTGCCGCAAGCTATGGGGGAATTGTAAATTGCAGGGTTGTGTTTAGCTATTGGGGAATTGCAATTTGCAGGATGACGGTTTGCCGCATGAACAAGAACACAACAAATAGATTCATAAATTACTCTAAGTTGTATATGTATATATATATATATATATACACCGAGAGCTAGAGAGATTTAGAGAGAGAGAGAGAGAGAGAGAGAGAGAGAGAGAGAAAGAGAATTTTGGGCTTCGACCCGCCAAGGCTTGCAGACGAAACGACCCAAAACCCTGGAACTTCGCACCTCCGAGGTCTAAATGGCTGGAGTAGTTTTGGGTGAGGGTATCATTCGGATCGCATCGTGTAGTCGGAACCCCCGAACATGTAACAATGTAGCTGTGACTGTCTAGGACCCTGACTGCTTGATCGCAAGCCTTGCAGTGCTATGCATGCATACATTCATGCATGCTTACATACATGCACGCAGCTGGCCATGTGTCCTTGCCTCAATCGCATCCATCTTTTCTGCTGGCTCTCCAGATGGGAAGCCCCACTCCACCTGATTCTGGCTTTTGAGGCTTCGCGACATGTAGCGGTTTTCGCAGTTTTGAAGCTCGACTTTTGATTCATCAAACCAATCCCGCAGACGTAAATCCGAAACACCTTAACCTTAAACTCCCTTTCCGGCAACAGCAGGTCCTCAGAAGGCGTGCCATTTTGCTGCGGCATTGAAGTCCATGCGTGTAGGCTTATGCGTCAAGGTACATGTCTGTATGTCAGCATGCATGCGTGTGCAAACTTATCTATACGCATATATGATATGCACATAAGTATGTGTACATAGTTGTATGTACACATACATATTGCACATGTGTATGTACTTACACATACGTATATGTGTATATACATACACATGCACACACACACATAGACAAAGATCAAGATCTCCTATATACATGTATGGCCTACACACACATGTATATGCAGATAAACAAAACCAAAGAAAAGGATAAATACGTAACCATAGTGAACAAGCAGATTGCTTCAAACATATTCATAAAACGCAAGAGAGTACAGACATGTATATGCATACATACAAACATACGTACAAGCGTTCACACAGAAACATAACCCGTTTTAGTTTTAACATGAGACACAAGGCACAGACCGATGCGATATGATCATGGGACTAGACGTAGGTAGGCTGATGGATGGGTAGATAGGTTGCTAGACAGACAGATAGGACAGACAGGACAGGACAGGAATGCACACCACAGGACACGACAGGACAGGACAAGAAAGGACAGGACAGGACAGGACAGCCCAGGACAGACGGACAAACAAACGGATAGAGATACAGACAGAGAGACACATAGAGAGAGGGATAGATAGATAGACAGCCAGATAGACAGACAGCCAGCGTGGGATTTCTGAATATAACCGTAGCGTACAAGGATGGTCCGTTGCCAAGCAATGTATTGGACAGCTATTTGGATTCGGCGCGGGAGTAACTGGCGCTAACTGCGAACGTCCCCAGTGTTCATACCGCGACTCAAGAGCTCTAGCTCCCCACGTTCACGTATGCCTGCATGCATGCATGCATGCATATATATGTCCATGTCGTAAGCATGCAGGTATACACGTATGTATGCATGTATGTATGCATGGATGTGTGAATCCCTACGGGTCCAGGTTCCCGCTAGTAGGGCTCTAGGTATCAAAAGCCTGTCAGAGGACAATCTTGGGCACCTAATGCCTTCCTATTTAGGTACCTGGACCCTCTAGATATGTCTGTATGTGTATATATATATATATACACATGTATATATTCTATATGAACATGTACACACATAAATACATACATGCATACATGCTTACATACAAAAATACATACATACATACATACATACCTGCAGACATGCATACATATATATATATATATATATATACGGCCAACCCAGGCATGCAACCTACAAAGACAGCCTGAATTAAGGCTGCGAGCCCTGAACGACTCCTGGTCCCACCGACTGCCTTCTGCAACCAGCAAGCACCCTCCTGGTCACGGGTTTAGGCGTTTAGGGTTTGAGATTCTTACCCTGAGGGTCCAAGTAGTCCTTATTTATGGCTGTTGGTACCCAGAAAGGGTCCAAAGTGCTATAGGGCGTACTTGGACCCTTAAGGTTATATATTAGGAAACAGTTGACGAGGCCGAACATAGAAGCCTTATAAGGAATAGCCATACTAATTCGTTGTTGGGCCCCCTAATATTAACAACCCCGAAATCTCGAACAGCTTTGATCTTTCAAGCTTGCAGGCAGGCTGGAACCTCTAAACTATGACTCAAGCCACCCAGGAAATCCAGCAAAAGCTCATGCACTTCTCAGTACTATCCTATTCCCCATTTGCCAAACAGTCGTACAGCTGCGGCAAGGGGCCCGAGAGAAACGAACTTTAGGAACTCGTTTAACAATCCTCAGCCTTCTTCCCAAAACCCTAAACCCAAAACCCTTTAGTGGTTTATAGAACCCTACCATAATTGAGGAGGTTAACCTCTTTTCGGGGCTAGGGTACTCAGGCCCCCTGGTAGCACAGGCCAGCCCAGAGCACGTTCTTGCATTTACTTCCGGCCTGACCCGAGTCAGCAAACATCCTTACAGGGCCACTGCTCTATCCCCAAAGAGTTCTAGGCTCTAAGTCTTCTCAGTACAGGTACCTACCCAGTAGGAGCTGACGTTTATATATTAATATACAAAGAGGTATTATCATGACCCTAAACCCTAAAGCCCCAACAGCTACTGCTAGGGTCTCTGTAGAAGGAAGTATACACATGCTTTGGGCAAGCATCCACAAAGGTTCCTCGGACCCTTTGGGATCTCAAAGATCTTCACTAGAAGCCCTAATAACTATCTATATTATTTTAGGGGATTCCTTACTGTAGTTATACTATGATATACCCCAAATTGCAGTTATAGTATAATATGCCCCAAAACTGCAGTTAAAGTATAAGAAAACCCTAAAAGCCCAACTCTAATTGTTAAGGGCTAGCTTGCTTCCGATATGGTTGTTTTGCGACACGCACGTTTGCTTTCCGGTCACCGAGAGGAAACCGCGGTCGAAAATTCCTGCTCCCCCAGAAGGAAGCGACGGGTTGTGCTGACCGTAGGCTCAACCTGAAACTACAAACCCCAACTCGCGACGTTTACGACCTACGAATTTCCTATTCAACCAGGGTTTGCGACTTAGCCATTCAGCCCCAGATCCTACACAGTCCTGCCTCTTTACAGGGTGGCGACTATCGCCATATGATAGACGATAAAAAAGAAGCCGATGAAAAAGAAAGCAGGTGCTGAGACACTCATGATCGCGGGAGCGTACTGAAGTGACAGCAACAAGAAAGACCTCGAAACATGCCGAGGATGTGCATTACGAACTACTGCCGTTGCTGCCACTGCTCCTCCTGCTGCTCCTCCTGCAACTGCTGCTACTGCTGCTGCTACTACTAGTACTACTACCATACCAATTCTCCTACTGCTACTCCCACTGCTACTTCTACTGTTACTTCTGCTGAGGTTGCTTCTACTACTCCTATTTTGTCAAGTGAACGCTGCGCGAGCGTGCTCTGCGCTTTGCGGGCACTGTAGAAACCGCTACTACTACAACTACTACTACTACTACTACTACTACTACTACTCCTACTGCTACTACTACTACTACTACTACTACTACTACTACTACTACTACTACGCTACTACTACTACTACTACTACTACTACTACTACTACTACTACTACTACTACTACTACTACTACTACTACGGTTGATCCGTAATGCTAGTACAGCTACTACTCCTTCTACTGCCACTGCTACCTAGTACTGTCTGCTGTCATTATGTGTCGTAGTGGCAGTAGCAGCCCGATGACTGTGATGACGATCCCGAAGACTGTTGGTGATGCTCGCCTTGGGAATGGATCTGATGGCGATGGTTACTGTCTGTTGTGATTCTGCCGCTGTGCCCAAAACCCTAAACCCTTAACCCTACAGGTGTCATTGCTACCATGGTGCAACTAAGGCTTTTGTCGTCGTGGTTTCTTGTCTGTGGCAGCAACAAGCAGGCTTGCTCTTATCTGGCATGTTCTACGTTGTTCAAACAGAAGAGGCCACTCAGCACAACTCCGCTAGATAAATGATGAGTCAACGCATCTTGAACCCGGGCAGTCGGGCAAGGTTCCGACGATGCTGCTCCCATGGTGCGACCATCATGGGCTCACCTTGAGCTAGTATTCTATCAGAGTTGAACTGAAATTACCCGCATAACCTACCTCCCGAAGAGCCCAATTTACGTCTTGATATCAGAAGCCGAAGCGCCAGACGAAGCATCGTATCCAAACTCCCTTGAGAGGTGAGATTGGCTTAGGGCTGGTCCACGATCAGGGACGGGGGATGGTGACAGTCTCAACAAGACCCTAGAGAAGGTCCAGTCGATTCTAATAGGCAATATGTATATAAATATGTATATATATATATATATATATAAAGCCCTAAACCGAAAACCTTAGCTTAAGGGTTTACGCCTAAGGCCTGTAAAGGCGTAAAGTTTCCATGCTTCCCGACGGCTGCTGCAAGGGATGAAGTGTTTCAGGCACCACAGCCATGCCAACACTAGCTAGTTTTAACACACTTTAAGGCCGTTTAATAGGCTTCGGGGTTAGAGTTTACGGTTCGGAGGTAGAGGGATTGGGATTGTTGGGGTTGGAGTGTAGTGTTTCGGATTTGGGGCTTAGGCCTTCCAAATAAGAACGCTAACTGCTAACCTTGGTCCACGCATGCCGAGGCAAAGACATGGTGCTTCGCATCCATGTGTCACGCGACTGCCTGAAGCCACCATTGTCAAGGGTCAGGGTCTAGTGGTTTCAGGGTCCATACGTGGAACATACGTCAACAACAAACATGTAGTACAGTACTGTCTTACGGTGTACCAGTTTGCTGGCTAGCTTCTTCGCAGAAGCCTCTATGCCAAAGAAAAGCAGGAAAATCTCTCCGTCAGGAGAGATGCTTTCCCGGCGTCGCGGCTGGGTGGTTGCATTCTTGTCCAGTCTTTCCTGTCATTGCGAGCGCTTGTCTTACGAAATCCAACCCCCGATGCCTTACATGCCCAGTCCTCCCCCCGCCCCTGCAGCAGTCATGGAAATACAGAGCCGGTTTCAAGAACTACTTCAAACGTTTCAGCACACATATCGGTGCCTGGGCTGTTCGCGAACGAAACATGCATGTGCCAGGTTAACATGCAAACTGGTAAAGCTTGAGAGGATTGCGTCTAGAGCCCAGCAAGATGATAGCGATAATGCATCAAGACTGCTGCTGTTGCTGCTGCTACCACTACCACTACCACTACCACTACCACTACCACTACCACTACTACTACTACTACTACTACTACTACTACTACTACTACTACTACTACTACTACTACTACTACTACTACTACTGCTCCGGCTACTACGATGGTTCCCGTGGCTGCGACCCTGTCCATGGTAGCTTCGTGGTCATTACCAGTTATTAGCTATCCAGTGCCTAGGGCTCCATGTAGCCATATAGTACGGTTTAGGGTTTAGGGTTTAGGGTCCATTAAAGTACCTATATAGTAGCCTCTTTAAGGCCTAAGTATATACTATATGGCTACATGGAGTCTTAGGGAGTTCGAGGGGGCTAAGCCTGAAGAAGCGATACCCGTAGCTTGAGCACAAGAACTAGGTTTAGGGTTTAGGGTTTAGGGTTGACCAGGGATCTTGCTGACGCTTTACTTTTTTACAACCATCATGCGGGTTTGGGTTTAGGAGTGGGGCTTTAGGGTTTAATTACCGAGGCTCTCTTTGCTTATAGAAAATAACTCAGGTTCCAACTATATTAGACTACGGGAATCACTCGAAACTTCAGTTAGTCTAGGGCCTGAAAATCGCCCTGATGACAGGAAGATCAGATGACAGACTGAGCAGCCAGCCGCATTTTGGAAGATCATGCCATTTGTTCTTGCAGACCGCAATCATCGAGAAGAATCCTGTTCCTTATAATGTCTCTATCCAACCGCTTGTTCCCCACATTCCCCTGACCCTAAGGGTGCATGTACCCATATAGAGATACATGGGCCCCAATGTACCTGTATAGGGACTACATTAAGGCCAATGTATATACTATATCAGCACATGGACCCTTAGCGGTCTCTATCCAACCTCTAGTTCCCCACATTCCCCTAACGTCAAGCCCAAACCCCAGGGCCAGTCACCCCAAGAACACTATACCCTTGTGCCCCAAACTCTCGCAGCCTTAAACCCTGCGATAGCGGATAGCCCCAACCCTAAACACGTAATTAAGCCGTACAGACGCTAGCACTGAACCCTAACTACACGCTTAAGATCTCTTAAGTTAACCTAGGCCCTCACAATCCCTTACAGCCCCCCATAAGCCCTGAACCCAGCAACCCTGAAGCCTCAACCCATCCAACATCCTAAACCTTATCGCTTTAAAGATGCCTTAAGCTCCAAAGCCTAGAAAACGAAACCTGAACTCCAATAGAGGGGCCCTTTTTGGGGCCCATATTATACTAGACGTACCATAAGGAGCACCCAGAATAGTATTGTTAAGCATTTAGGCCCCTATACTAAGTCCTTATAACAGCCCTGATCAAGTAGCCCTTTAGACCCCTTTAAAGGAACCCTATTCTAATTTGGGCCTTTCGAGTGCCTCTAGTAGTTGGCCTGGCCTTTGCAACTCCTGTACAGGGTTTAGAGTTTGCCGGCCGGGTTTAGGGTTTTAGGGGTTTCGAGTTTCAGGAAATTAGGGCTTGAGGGTTTCGGGTTTGAGGGTTTAGGGCCTTCAGGTTTAAAATTTGCACTTAGGCCTTCAGACGTTTCTACCTACGATTGAGGGGTTTCGGGGCGGGTTTCACGAAGGCTGCTTGGTTTGCTCTGCAGATTATGGTGTGTTTCCACCACTTCCGTGATCGCACAAGTAACCCTAAACCCTGAATCCCTTAACCCCATGTTTCCTGAATTCAGGAGCGCGTCGTTACCGACTCATGCAGCACCGCCAACAAATAATCCCTGAACCCTAAACCGCTGAACAACCCTAAGCCCGAGACCTACAAGAGACCCAATTTCAGAATGCAGGCCTCTGCTTCCTGGCATGTGCCTTCAGGTTGCGGCTTACGCCCTACACCCTTGCCTAACATCCCCAAATAGCACAGGTGACCCTAAACCCTAAACCTTAAACTCCAACCCCTAAGCCCTAGACCAAACCTTACACTCCAAGTACCATTGCTACGATTTCGAGCGTCTCAGCTTGTGACGGAATTCAAAGGCTGGAGTGAGGGCTCTTGGCTCACACTGAAGCACCTAAGACCTGAAGACTTGTTCAGGGTTTAGGCTTCAGAGTAGCGTTTGACTTACACTGAGTCCCCTAAGACTTGTTGAGAAAGCAAAAGACACTGGTCGAAACGTAGTAGCGGTCCAAAGACCGAAAACCTTATCGTTAGGCCCTAGGTGCCCCAGCAAGCAGTGGAAAAGCGAACCCTGACATCAAACTCACGGCCGTCACTGCACCGAACAACAACCTTGGAAAGGCCAGGCAGTGGATCAGCCAGGAGGGGCCAAACACGTCTCAAACACAGGGGCCTTGGTCGTTAGAATCGGGTTCCTGTTTAAATGTGTCCTTAAAAAGGGTCTACCAGAGATCTGTTAGAATATATATATATATATATATATATATAGATATTATAGACCCCAGAGAGCCCAGCACCCCGTAAACTCAGGGGTTCAGAGTTAGTAGAGCCCTTAGGGTCCTTAATAGTGGGTATCTGGGGTATACTGGAGGGTAGTTGGGGGTCCATCAATTAATTAGGACACTTAAGTTATAGACGGCGTAAGACTAGGATTGAGGGCCTCTTCCTGTGTTGAAGGGTATTGGTCTTGTGAAGAGGCTGTTTGGGCTTCCCTTGAAGGTGCGCCGTTGCAGGTTTGTGCTGGGAAAATCTCAACGTTAGCTGGAACCGATGCTGGAGTAGATCATTCCGAATGACCAAAAGTCCAAAATCCTAGTCCTCATCCTATAAGCTGTCGGTAAATCTTCAGCGCTCAAAACCCTACTTGGAGGTCATGGATAGTAAGAAGCGGCGGTTAAAAGTCCCCTAAGGTACTACTTACAACTCCCACTTATAACCGCCCATGAACCTCTAATTAGACTCTAGATGCAGGTGAGTGTCAGCAAACGGGTGGCTTGGCGCGTAATATTGCTCTTTGCAACCCCCTAGCAGTTCTACGAGCTGTGCAAAAGGGTAGGCTCCAACCCTACCCTAAAGCCTAGATTGCACCCCAAACCATTCAGTTTTAGGGTCCAATCATAACCAGAAAGTTACCCCAGAGAGAGGTGCTATTGTTCAGCGCGTAGGTGTAAGAGGGGGCACTCTGCTGTTTGTAGCTCCGCAAACTTCTCGCCTAAATTCGAAACCCTGAGCCCCGAATCTTAAGCCCTAAGCTCCAAGCCCTAAAAGCTTTATTACGGTCTGTTGATACATGAGCTTCTGGGGTACGACATTGGAGACGTCTACTGAAATTAGGAGCCCAAGTGATTTGCAGGCTTTGTGGCTGACAGGGCTTTAGCACAGGCACCCCAAACACAAAACAGCAGCTCAGCATAAGCTTGCGAAGCCTGTATCTCCCGGAAGGTGGGTTTTTTAGGTTTACACTTCAATACTTAACCCCCATTTTGGTTGCTGAGGATAGGGCTCTGGATGTAAAGCCTTCGGACCTTTGCTCTGTCAATGCCCTATAAGCCCTAAGCCCCAAACCCCAAATAACCCAACACCAAAGGTCCTGAAGTCCCATGCCCTGGATCCTAAACCCTACCTTAACCCGGAATAACCTACCTTTTTAGGGCTCCTTACTATGAGTTCCTTATATAAGTCCTTAAAAAGGTAGGTTATTCCGGGTTAAGGTAAACCCTACAACTCGCTCCGCCAGGTCACAGTCGCCGGATTCAACGGCAGACTTGCCATGGGTGCGCATCCATTTGTTCTTCTGGCGCAGGTGCTTCAGTTTCAGGCTTCAAGAGGTATCGGTGACACTCCTATATGGGTACCCTAGGCCCAAACTATGTATATGGGTACATGGACCCGTATAGTTACCCCAATTAAACCCCATACCCTTATGTAAACATTGAACGCGACCTGTAAGCCACAAAACCGTGAAATCTACCCAGACCCCCCTAACTGTCCTCCATTGCGCCCCATCTGCCATACACCGGGCTGCATTCAAGTTTTGTAAGCCCTAGCCAGCGAAACACGGCACCCACGAACAACGAAGGAGGAGTCTCCAGGACATGAAGAGTAGCGCATTGAAGCCGTTTAGAGTACGAGAATGTCGACGTGACATCTGACAACTGGGGTCTACAGATCTACTGTCCCCAAGGGTCCAAGTATCATTATGGTATATACTTATAGGGTCCTTTGGGGGTCTAAGTATATACCATAATAATACCTGGACCCTTTGGGAGTATCTATCCAGGGGTCGGTCAGTCTGTCGGGCTCATGGGCTGGCTATCTCACAGTGTACCCATGTGCAGACATGTGTGTGTCAAAATTATGGTCCCGTTCTGGGCACTCTCAATATTAGGTGCCGTATTATAATAATGACCCAGAAAGGGACACCATAATTTTGACAACCACCCATATATGTTTATAACATTCAGAAGGATCGGCAAGTAGCCGAGCCCAAATCCTATGATGCTTATAACCCTAAACCCTTACACCCCTAAACCCTAAACCCCTAACCCCCTAACCCCCTAAACCCCTAAAACCCCTAAAACCCCTAAACCCCTCTCAGGATGCTAAAAGCCTACCAAACTCGGTCGGGAAAACGAGTGTGTAGGGCCACACTATCGGCTCGCAGGTTGAGGCATCGGGCTAGAATGGGGGCCTAGGGTTTAGGGTTTAGGGGTTTAGGGTTTAGGGGGTTTAGGGGTTTACCTAGAGTCTCCATTGTAGTTCCTTGTTTTGGATAACCAAAACCTCTTTTATAGGATCCTAACCAGAAAACTGGTCATCCAAAAAAAGGAACTACAATAGAGACTCTAGGCAATATAGGGGCCTAAATAATTACCAATACCATTTTGGGGACTCCTTCTTATAAAGATCGTATAGCAGGCCCTGAAACCCTATTCTAATTGTGAAGGCCCCTGTAGTAGAACTTATCGAGTTGTAGGGATTTGCGCCTTCATGGTGGAGTCTAGGGCTTACGGCAGCATCCGGCTATCGGCCGAAGGTGCCGCACGAGTATCAAGGTCGAAGCTTTCAGTTCAGAAGCTTGTCGAAAACCATAGGGGGCTTCAGCACAGACTGATGGTGAAGGGACTACATGAAGGTCAATGTATATACTATACGAGTACATCGACCCTTAGGGGACGAGCACACTGATTCAAAAGATGGTGCCATTGGAGAAGTTCGTGTGGACACCGATGATGAGGCTCATATGGCGAGAATCTTGCCCTTCCACTTATTTGGCGCGAACATGCGATCGCACAAACATGCCTTTGCGATACTTTGGAGGCTAACCCCCAAGACACGACTGATTCACCCACCCTCGACTGCAATCCAACCACTCGAACCCTGAGCCGTACATTGCATTCCAAGGGCCACAAGCTTTCTGGCTTTAGGTCGCAGAGCAGCCTCCTTGGACAGGAGGGACCTTGTCTGCCGTTTAGGGTTGAGGCTTTCGGAGTTTAAGAGTTTGGTGGTTTAGGGTTTAAACGTTGAGGATTTAGGGTTGAGGGCCTAGGGTTGAGGGTTCAGGGACTAGGGTTTCGGGTGGAGGGTGCAGGGTTACAGGATTAGGGTTTAAGGCGCAGCCTCAAGAGGATGGACCTTGTCTGCTCAGCAATGGATTTCGTGACACGCTTTTGGTATCAGGTTCAGGGGCATCACCGCGTTATCCATATTACGGGCTGCGACGGGGTCTCAGTATGCTCAAACTAATGATGCGACATGCAGTAATAGCACGAATATTGTGCTTTGCTTTTAAATAAAGCCGCAAACCTAAACTCCAAACTTCTCCTTGAAATCACCAGACATCCTCAAACCAACGAAACGACAACAACACCCGAAAGCAAACTCAACTTCAACTAGCATCAGCCTGACCCTTCACCTGACATTGACATCCATGCGCGAATCCCTGAACCGCAGTCCAAACTGAAAGCCCCAACTGTATATAGCGGTGGCTCAAACCCACCTAGTCCTAAACCCCAAACCGCAAAAGCCTTAAATCCCAAACCGCACAACCCCTACACGCTGAGCCTACATCCTAAACCCCAAATCCCGAAAGTCTGAAACCGTAAACCCCAAACTCTGACCCTAGACCCTCATCGGCTAAAAACTCTAAGCCCTAAATCCTAAAGAACCGGAACACCCCACTCCTTAAATATCAAACCCTTAAAAGCCGGAATCCTACAAACCCTACCTAATCCTTTGCTTCCGCCCTGCGAATCAGGCTGCAAGCTTGAAGGCTCGAAACCTTACGGTACGTAAATCATAAACCGCAGCGCCAATTCTAGACACCAAAACACTGAAAGGATTAGGATTTTCCTTTCTGGGTTTAGGGTCTAGGCTTCAAGGGTTAGGGATTAACCGAACCCTCTCCAAATGGATGAACTGATGGCCCAACACCCATGAAAAGCGATTAGACGATATTCTTTTGATTGGTTCGGGTAGGGTTTTGGGTGAGGCTGTTGCAGGGAAAACCCCAGTTCTGTTAACAGAATCGTGCCCTCCCGCGGTCCTAAGCCTTTGCAAGGCTGCTGTTTGGGGTTAAGGTTTCACACCGAGTCACTGAATGAGTTCTTTGAACTCTGCCGGGTGCATCTCCCAATTGGGGAGGTTGAAGTGAACCTGGGCTGGGTGCGCCCCGAAGCATTACATACTCAAACCCGTAATGCAGAAATGCACTCCAAATTTCCGGTCAAACCCTCAACTCTATTCCCTAGCACGCTCTTTTGGCAAAGCAAACAGGTCGACAGCTAAAGAAATCTAAATGGGCTCAATGACGGCTGACAGGGCGTAGTATGGCCGCACACGCCTCGTGTACGAACTAGGACTCATGGAAACTACAGGATTTGTACGGACGTGTCAGGCTCCGGGTATCGAGCTCTTTTTCCGGCTTGCAAACCCTACGGGTCCATGTACTCCAATAGTATATACATTGGCCTTGATGTAGTCCCTATATAGGTACATTGGGGCCCACGTATCCCTATATGGGTACATGGAACCTTAGGGAAAGGTTGTGGGCTATTGTCGGATTGAGCTTCGGGTGGGCATGTGCGAGTGAGGACATTCTGCGTCTCTGTGAGGTCTAGATTTCCGCATCTCGGCATGGCATGTACCCTGAGGGTCAATGTACCCATATAGAGATACGCGGGCCCCAATGTACCTACATAGGGACTACATTAAGGCCAATGTATATACCATATGAGTACAAGGACCCTTAGGGGTAGTTAAGGCTCCGGATGCTGGGATCTACATAGGACCTTTGTCGTTACTCGTGGAATATGCTCCCTGTGCACCCTATATACCCCCCCTAGCCCCTAAACCCCTGACACCAAAACCCCCAAACCCTAAACAAAGAGTCATCCGAAACTTTGACATACGAACTACGCCCTGTGATTAACCCTATAAAACCCTAGAAACCTACATCCGAATGGCGAATCCTCTCCATAAAGCTCTACGGTTCTAGGAAGTTGCGTTTGTGGTTCTAGGGTTTAGGACTCCAGGGTTCCCAGATTGGTTTGTTTTTTGGAGGGGAGGGGGGGTCGGGTTCACGTGATGAAGAAGGCAAGTTTGCAGGGACTATGTGCAGAATGCTGGCAAACCCTAAGGGTTCATGTACTCATATAGTATATACATTGGCCTTAATGTAGTCCCTATATATAGGTACTTTGGGGCCCATGTATCTCTATATGCGTACAACCATTAGGGAAAGGACTTAACATGTCGATTGGCTCTAGGATGTTGCGTTTTCGGTTCTAGGGCTATCGGGCTTAGAGCAAAGAGGCCTAATTCACTATAAACTAATGTAGGAACCTGATTAAGAAACCTTGGGCCTGAGGGTTCCTTTAAAGGGGTCTATAAGGGATACTATAGGGGGTCTATAAGGGATCTATAAAGGGTTTAGGGTTTAGGGTAGGAACCTGATTAAGAAACCTTGGGCCTTTATTAGGGTCTTTATGTGAGTCCTATTCTTTTGGGGTATAGACCCAGGATTTCTTAATCAGGTTCCTACAATACCCTAAGGGTCCATGTACTCATATATAGTATATACATTGGCCTTAATGTAGTCCCTATATAGGTACTTTGGGGCCCATGTATCTCTATATGGGTACAGGAACCCTTAGGGCCATGTATAAGGGACCCTAATATAGTACCCTAAATAGTAGGATCCTTATTATAAGGACCCCAAATTAAGGTGCCCCCATTTTCGGGTTATAGGGGGTATACATGGCCATTCCGGGGCAGGGGCCTTGCTCTGCACCAGGCGTACAAAGTCATTGCTCAGGCTTGGGAGCTTTAGAGCCTAAGGTTTGGTGTTGACTGCGTTTGCCGGTGTTTAGGGTTTAGGGTTTAGGGTTTAGGGAGTTTAGGGTTTAGGGTTTAGGCCCAGAATCTGGGTTCTCAGGTTACAGGGGGGATCAATCTCTTAGCTTTCTCGCTTCGCCTGGCAAGCTCTATTCTTGAAGAAGCCAAGCAGCTTCTTTTTCCAAGATGCTGTCGACGATGAAGGTGTTTAAGTCTGCCACCTGGACCAGGGTGTAGGGTCTAGGTTTCGTTCGGCTTCAGAGATCAGGATTTAGTGTCAATTTTGGGGTGTAGTGCATGCAGTTCAGATTGCAGCGTTACACTGTTGGAAGCTTCATCTGTGCATCACCTGCGGCAAGGAGTTCAGGGCTCAGGGACTACTATCAGCTACTGCTAGTCATATTGATTCTGCTGGTACTGTTCTTGGTAATCTATTACTTGTCAGTTCTTCTGCATGTCGTGGGCGCCTCCACCTTTTCGTACTCCATGTCTTCCCACCAGTGGACCTGTCTCATCAGGGTTGCTATTTGCACAAAGGGTCCGAAGTACCTGTATTGTAGCATGCAGAGTTTCTATACTCGGAATTACCATTCCGACTTGGGGAAGTACACCCCCCTAACACTGCTGATGGACAAAATCCTGCATGACCCTAAGGACTCTAAACTATGGGAACTATAGTATATTCCTTATGATGGGTAATGCAGGATTTTGTCCATCAACAGTAGGATCCGTTGGGTTTAACATACTCATCCTATCTCAGCCCACAGGTTGATCAGGTGTGGTGGAGGCTGTAACAAGTCTCATTCGTTAGAGGCAGGCTTCGTGGTCAATTGTAGTCGAGTTAGATGTATGTATATGCATATGTATATGTCTGTGTCTACATCTATGTATACCTATATTAGTATATACAGGTACAGTACATATGTGAATATGTATATATATATATATATATATATGTGTGTGTGTGTGTGTACAAGGACAGAGGGGCTGCATGAGGAATGTATGACTACTTTTAGTCGAGGCTGGGGGTTCCAGCTGGTGGGCTGGGTTTGGGGTTTCGGAGTCGCACAAACTGTCAGAGCAGCGAGAGATCTTCCCGGGCGGGGCATTTCATAATACATCACAACATACACTCGCATTCCCTGCAGTGCAATTGCAAAAAACTTCTCAAACCGCTGTAATATTCTCGCTTAATCATTAGAATTGGGTTTAGGGGCCCATTATACTATAATCATAGTAAGGACTCCCCCAAAAGAGTTTGTTGGTAATCAATAAGGCCCCTATACTAGTCTAGCACCCAAATGGGTGTCGCATTTAGGGCATACAGGTTCGGGCTTCTGGGAAGCTAAGAAATGAAGCTGTCAAGTAGGACAAGTACGATGAAAGCATGAAACCAGCCCCAAGCCGACTATTGTAGGGACCTTATCAATTAGGCTGTCTCTGTAGTATAAACAAAACAAGGAACCCTAAGGAATAATCTTGGTAATTATGTCGGCTTCTATGTTACCTGACATCGCGCGCTGAGGCACATTGCAGACGAGGAGGTAGATGCATGCCTGACACAATTCATCGCGGTAGGGTTTAGGGGTTAGAGTTTAGGGTTTAGGCTAGTTTGTTTTGAAGTGTGTGGACGAGTCTGCCTGTACAGGCAGACACTAGGTGAGACGGAAAAAGGTCACCATGATCTTGTAGTTCTCGATTTTTCGGGGTGGGGTTTAGGTTTACTTGGAGGTTCATGGGTAGTTATAAGCGAGGTTATAAGTAGGATAAGTATAGTTATAACCCACATAGGGGGACTTATAACCCTACTTATAACTACCCATGAACCCTAAACCCTTATAGAATCCCTATAGATCCCTTTAAAGGAACCCTTATAGCTACCCGTGAACCTCCAAGCAGGGTTTGGGGCAGTTAGCGGATCTGCTGGGCTTCGACGGCAGTGTCCCTGGAAGCTTTATCTCTCCAGAGCTCTTCCCTGATTCTTAAAACCCTGAACGAATTCTGGCAGACGGCTTTTAAGTATGAAAGAAAGGTTACGTGTATCATAACAACCGTATCAGAGAGACAGAGAGAGAGGGAGAGAGAGATAGAGAAAGAAGCAAAGAAAGCTGGTGCGACACACTGACCGACACTTGTGGGAGCCTGGGGACCTCCTGGCTCGTAGCACTGCATGTGGAAAGGCTCAGGAACGGAAGGCCTTTCAAACAGACAGCCCTTCTTAGGCCAAGCTGCGCCAACACCCCACATGTCGCATCCTGGAAAGAAAACTTGTGGAAGTGCGGGGGTGCGGGAAGGGGGGGGGGTGGAAGCGGTATATAAGCTCACCCAAACTCTGAGCAACATTCAACTTCGCAGGGTTTCTCCCTGACTCCTCTCCCCTGACGAAACCCTCAATCTCAAACCCTGACCTTCCCTAAAATTCTGCAGGTTTAGGCTTGTTCTTGCAGGGGTGTCTTAGGTACGTAGGACATAGGGGTAGAAAACTACCGAGCTAGCTCCAGATTTCTGGAGATGTGATCGCATCACCGGCATGACTGCGGCATGACTCAGTTGCAATGCAAATTGGTACACAAGCTAGCTGAACATGTCCAGGAGAGCATCCAAGACGATCAAGCCATTCAGCAACACAATGTACTCTAATCCCCAGATAGTCCCCAAGTAGTCTCCTGAGGTGCGAAACCGCACGTCAAGAACGTCCGTGAAGTGTTGGAGGAATGGAGTGCCAGATGGGAGACTTGTTTGATTGCCGGCCGCCTGAGAACAACCTAACGAAAACTACGCAAACCTGCAATAAACCACATAGAGCTGTGGAAAGAGCGCATCTAGGATTCGGAAGGCAAGGGCATGCCCAAACCTGGGGGAAGGAAGTCTTAAGGAAGCCCAAGAAGTGCTGCAGCAAAGCGGGATCTCAGCAGATGGTTTCCCTGGTTCACCCGTTTTTAAAAACAGAAGCCGTAAAAGGCACCTTAAAAGGAACCTGAGAAGTGAACCCTTAAAAGAAACATTCCCCCAAAACAACAAACCGTAAAGGAACTCTCTATGGAATTACCTCGCCCACGGACGCTGCCCACAGCGCGGCTCTCATTAGTCTAATACTTCTTAAGGAAGAGAGGGGAGAGAGAGAGAGAGAGACAAACAAAGGCAGGGAGAGGGAGAGGGAGTGACAGAGGGAAAGAGAGAGAGAGAGAGAGAGAGAGAGAGCGAGAGAGGGAGGACCCTAAACCCTAACCCCTAAACCCTGACCCCTAAACCCTGACCCCTAAACCCTAACCCCTAAACCCTCACCCCTAAACTCTCACCCCCAAACCCTAATCCCTAAATCCCGAGACTGTCCTGTGTCGTAGGAGCCTCTGATGACCTCCGGCGCCATGTATGGCAGTGAGCCTCCGGGGCAGGGTTTAGGGTTTAGGGGTTTAGGGGTTTAGGGTTTAGGGTCTGGCGGCTTAATTAAGTATAAACTAATGTAGGAACCTGATTTAGAAACCTTGGGCCTTCCTAAATTAGGGTTCTTGATGTGAATCCTATAATTTGGGCGGTATAGGCCCAGGATTTCTTAATCAGGTTCCTACATTACCCTACGGATAGTATGTACATTGGTCTTAATGTAGTAGTCCCTATATAGGTACATTGGGGCCCATGTACCTCTATATGGGTACATGGACCCTTAGGGTAAGATACTGGCGCTTTGCTTCTTCTGCTGTTCAAAAGCACCTATAGTCTCCATTGTAGCCCCTTTTTTGGTTTAACCAAATATATAATTAGGATCCTACAAGGTAACCCTAAACCCCTAAACCCTAAACCCTGAAACCCTAAACCACAAAAAGGAACTACAATGGAGACTACAGGCAGCTCGCTGCCTGGAGATTCGCGAGCTCTCAGGCGGGTATATAAGTCGAGACAGGATTTTCGGGGTTGAGGGGTTCAGGGTTTAGGGTTTAGGGGTTACCCAGAGAGCCCAATACCCCTCATTTAAGGAATATGCCTTAAACGATGGGACTTAGTATTACAAGTTAAAGTCTATTCCTTAATTAAGGGGTATTGGGCTCTCTGGGATGGGGCTGGTGTTTTGATGTACGTGGTTGAAACTGCATGTGCCCATGCGAGCGAATGGACTAGCATCCACTGCAATGCCAGGACGAGTTTGTTCACTTTGGGCCGAGGGTTTAGAGTGCAGCCTGTGGGGCAAAAAGCATTTTCTGAAATACAAAACGATGGCTGGTTCCATGGCGAAAACCCTGAGAAAGGTCACCCTGCTCCCTCCGCACTGGTTTTTAATAGGTCCCCTTCAAGGGATTCCAAAGTGACTAAGGATCCCGCCAATCATGTACTTAAAGGATCATGGGGCTTAGTACCTATTATTAGGGCAACTATACTCATAACCCCAATTAGGGTACTTATAACCTTACCAAGTCCCATGATCCTCCAAGTAGGGTCTGTCAGTACTGGAATCCTTAATTTCCCAATTCCCGACTCTCCACTCTGTAGTTTTGGGATGGCCGAACCTGTAAAGCGGCAGACCTGTCCGTCCTAGGCAGAAATGACGGCGCATTTTTCTGCATGACCTAGACGGTTCCAGTTAGGCACCTTCCTTAAGAAAATAAAGTAGCCCCACAACAGGTAGTTGTATGTGACATGGAATGGTCTAGGTATATCCCACTTGAACCTCACAGTAGCATATAATCGACAACCTAGCAACCTACGACATAGGACATAGGATATACATGCCGGACGCATAGACTGCAACTTGGCCAGCGGCCTGCTTGATCTTGAATCTTCTCACGTTGCCTGACGGTTGGGAAACACGCATGGGTAGTTGTCAAAATTATGGCCGCTTTGGGGGTACCCTAAGTATAAGGCGCCGTATTATATTGGGGACCCAAAAGGGGACCATGAGTTTGAAAACCACCCACATGGCTTAGACTACGCTAGCTGTAGGGTTTGCGCTCCGGGGTCTCCGCTTCTTAAGGTCAAGATCGGCATCGAGGTTCCCTAAAACACGGGGTCGAAGATATTAACGTCATCAGTCACCACATCGTAACCTCAAGAAATGAAAGTTACGAAGGCGTCGAGCTCGAATATGTGGCTTGTCCTTTCGGGGCAATACCAATAGAAGAAGAAGAATAATAATAATAATAAGAAGAAAAAGAAGAAGAATAAAAAGAAGAACACGACTAGTATTAGATATAGTAGTATCGTATCGTAATGAAGAGAGGGCTTAAGTAAGGTTTCCGCTGGGGGAACTATGCGGAAGTTTGCGGTTTCGAGTGTAGGATTATTTTGGGGCCTTATGGAAGTATCTACTGCACTAGGTTCGCTTCGGGATCCTCTGGAGTTCTTGCAAGAATGCTGTTCTGGTGCAATACCCATCAGAGAAGATATTGAAGACCAATACGGTCTAGGGTTTGGGGCCAGTTTGTGGGTTTAGGGTGTATACAAACGACAATGCGACCAACACAAGCCCTGGAACAGATCCGAAATGCCAGAAGCCTCACAGACCCTAAACCCTGAACCCATAAACCCGCAAACTCAAGAAACAGTAAGCCTTTGTTCGGCCAAGCATCCCAATCTTTCTCGCCAGGCCAAAGTCAGAAAGCTTCACTCTGCACATACCTTCAGTGCTCTCCATCGGGTGTTGGGCGGGGTTTCGGGTGTAAGGTGTAGGGTTTGGGCGTCTGAGGGTTTCGGGTATTTAGGTAGGATTTCATCGGCGGGGTTCCCGTAAACCCTAAACCTCGAAGCTCGGAATCCCTAAGGGTCCATGTACCCATATAGAGATACATGGGGTCGAATGTACCTATATAGGGGCTACATTAAGGCCAATGTATATATGCTATATGAGTACATGGACCCTTGGGGAATTAGCAAAGACGTTGAACTCGAAACCTCAAGTCTGGCGCGCAGAAGTGAGGGTTAGGGCCAGGGCCGCTGGGGCTAGGTAAACCCCCTAAACCCTGAACCCATGCCATAAACCTCTAAACCCCTAAACCTCTAAACCCTAACCCCTGAACCCCCTAAACCCTAAACCCATAAACCCTAAACCCCTAAACCCTAAACCCTAAGAGGGTTCAAGGTCGAACCCCGAGCCGTCAATCTGAAGAGCCTTGCAAATCTTGCGTTGGGGTGCCTCAGGTCTACAGAGAGTACTTAAAGGGTCATGGGACTTAGTAACTAGAGTGATTATTAGGGTAACTATACTTATAACCCCAATTAGGGTACTTATAACTTATAACCTTACTTACTAAGTCCCATGATCCTCTGAGTACTGGGGGCTAATAGAGGAGCCTTAATAATTAGAAAAGGGTTAGGGTTTAGGGGACCCTTTGGCTAATGGAGGGGCCTTTTCATAATTTGGTTTTGGGACCCATGGTACTGTGATTAAACAAGGACCCCCCAAAAAATAGTATTTTTTAGGCCCTTACATTGCGTTTCTGGGTGTTGTTCAGCCGCACCTACAGCCCTGCACGCTGAACGCTGAATCCAGACCGGCTACAGGAATACCCTAAAATCCTACACCGCCAGGGTTCTAAAGCGCCCTGCTTCAGGATTTAGGGTTTAGGAGTTTAAGCTTTGGACTGTTTCCGGTGCAAAGTACCTATAGTCTCCATTGTAGTTCCTTTTTCTGGTTTAACCAATTCTATATTAGGGATCCTAAAAAGGTAACCCCAAAAAGGAACTACAATGGAGATTATAGGTAAGCCGCTAGTTACACGTCGGACCCAAGTTGCCCTGTTCTGGCCACATGGATTGACACTGAAGCTTTTGATGAGTTAAAGGGAACTCCAGAAAGTTGGGATATGGTTTCAGGGTAGGATACCCTATAATTTACCATAAAAGGCTTAGGATAATCATATTCCAACTGTCTGGCTTTTACTTTATGTAAGCACCACATGGGCCAACAAAATCAACAGCAGCAGTGATACTGAGAGCCATCATAATGCAAAAGAGGTGACAACAGCAGCCGCGATTACTAGCAATTACCCTGGCAAATAGCGAAGGGTCCAAGTAATCCCTATTTATGGTTTTTGATACCTAAAACGGCCCTAAAATACTAAAATAGGGAGTACTTGGACCCTCTGGGAATCCAAAACCCTTTACTCTTCGCGTGCGGTGCACCAACACCCCGGACCCCCCAGAATCCTTTTAAAAGCCTAAAAGGTTTAGGGCTTAAGGGTCTAGGGGTTTAAGGGTTTACGGGTTTAGGGTTCAGGGTTCCAGGCTCTGAGCTCAAGGCGACCCGAAGCTCAAATCATATTGACAGAAATTGAAAGTTTGTAGCAAGCAGCCATCTTCGTCAGCAAGCTGATCCTGGATCAGGTAGTTCCTCGCATAGCAAGGCGTGGACAGTCCGCAGTCAAAACTGTAAATATCACGATGTAGGCCCTAAACCCCGAATCCTATCGCATTATAATAAGGATTCTAAAAGGTAACCCCAAAAAGGAACTACAATGGAGATTAGAGGTAGGGTTTAGTGGTTGGACTGGTCAGTTCGGATTTCCCAAATCTTGGCCCTTAGTTTCGGGGCAGGCTAGGCCTTTTTTTGCGGTTCCGGGTGGTATTCTGCAGGTCTTGGGTTCTGTACTGACATGTACAAGCTGTTTAGCTGGCGGCAGGGTCTTACAGATATGGCCCGAGTCTTTTCGTGCTTGCTGATCGTGCAGTGCAAAACTCAACAGCGGAGTTGTACGCTAAGCTTGTGCACTGTTCAATACAGCCTCGAAAACCTAACTCTAGGGTTTGTAAACTTTGGGCTCAGGGCTGCGGGGCTTGAGATTCGGAGCTTGAAGTTCGGGCATTTCCGCTTACGGCTAAAACCCGCTCAATCAAAACTGCAATGCCTTCGAAGCAGAAGGCTCGAGTGAGGCTCCCTCACGTTCGTTGACTGGGCCCAGAAACCTTCAATCCCTGCATGTTGATGGTTAGAACAGCATCGACTGGACCTGTAGCAGTGCCGATCTGTGAACGAAGCCAACTAGGAATGGAGACATGCAGATTCAGATGAGTATCTCAGGCTTCACATCCCGGTGGATAATCCAGTTGTGGTGCAGGTATCCGATGCCGACCTTGCAGGCTGATGCTAAGGGCTCTGCAGGTGGAACCTAGCAATTGCTCCTCCTCGCCCTTCCCACCACGGCCACGACGACGACTGGTGCTACTGCTACCACTGCTAGGGCTACTACCACTACGACATCGACGACGACAACGGCTACCACTACTGCTCCTGCTCCTGCTGATGCCGCTGCTGCTTCCGGTTCTGCTGATTCTGATGATTCTGCTGATTATCACCACCACCACCACCACCACCACGAAGACTACTACTACTGCTGTTGTTGGTGTTATTGTTGTTATCGGTGTCAATATTAGTACTACTGTTATTCCTTACATATGATTATTGTTTTTACTGCAACTAGTAAATGTTATTGCTATGCTCAAATTTACTACTACGACGACGACGGCCACCACTACCACTACCACTACCACTACCACGACCACGACCACGACCACGACCACCACCACCACCACCACCACCACCACCACCACCACCACCACCACCACCACCACGAAGACTACTACTACTGCTGTTGTTGGTGTTATTGTTGCTATCGGTGTTAATATTAGTACTACTGTTATTCCTTATTATTATTGTTTTTACTGCAACTAGTAAATGTTATTGCTATGCTCAAATTTATTACTACGACGACGACGACGGCCACCACTACCACTGCCACTACCACTACCACTACCACTACCACTACCACCACCACCACCACCACCACCACCACCACCACCACCACCACCACCACCACTACGACTACCACGACTACTACTACTACTACTACTACTACTACTACTACTACTACGACTACTACTGCTACTGCTACGGCCTCTGCTACTTCCGCTGCTACTGCTACTGCTGCTGCTGCTCCTGCTACTGCGGTTCCTGCTACTGCTACTGCTGCTACTGCTGCTACTGATCCTGCTACTGCTGCTACTGCTGCTACTGCTACTGCTGCTACTGCTACAAGCAATAGCAAAAAACACCGGACTAGAAATATACCGTACGAAGAATATCACGAGTAGCAAGTCGCAATAGAAACTCCCTGCAACGTTGGGGAAAGAAGTCTTCATCAGCATCACCAATGTTGGCAACCCCTAAGGCTCTATGTATCCATATAGTACATACTTCGGCCTTAGAGTACCTATATGGGGTCCCCTTTAAGGCTCAAGTATCTCCTATAAAGGCACATGGAGCCTTTCGGAAAGCCATCGTCACCATGGCCACTCTCCCCGCCCCCGTAGTGGGAATCCTGATGCTCGGGTCCTTTATTCATAGGGATCCTTAGGGGTGTAGGGGGGAGGGGTGTAGGGGACTATATTTCCTTAAATAGGCCTTATTAGTCCTTATTATGGGCCTTAAGGCCCCCTACCCCCCCTCCCCCTACACCCCTAAGGATCCCTTTAATTTATGCACGCCGGTGTCCTCGTCATTCTCCTACCTGTCGAGTATCATGGGGAACTAAAGGTTAACCTTTCTGGTTTAATATAGGGGTTACAGAGGGACAATACTACCCCAACAAAGGCTAAAGGTTACCTACTCTACTACTAGGTTCTCCTCCTCATCATCATCCTCAACACCATCATCTGCATCAAGATCATGACCAATGACGTCATGATCACGACACCCAACCATGTCAACAATAAGATTCATCAGTTCACCCAACCATCTAAACCATCAAAGTCATAATCATAGTCGGCATCATCACCATCGTCATCCGCATCATGGCTCTTGCCAGGATCATCCTCAACTCCACTTACGGGCCCTGAGCCAGGTATTCTCAGCCTATTCTCAGCCAACTCCTCGCAGTCCTGATCCTCGACCTCATCCCCCGGCCATAGACGTATTCTCATTGATTGCAGATTTCGTGATCACCATCTTCACCATCATCCTGTTCACATGTATGCTTAACTACAGAGCATTCAACGGCATAAGCGGCACAAGTACGTGTCTTCTTGTTGTCTTCAGTGCATTCACGTTTACCCGACAAAGGCCTAGCAGTGGGGAGTGGTAGTAGACCAAGGGGAACAAGATTAACAGACTGAGTGTCTGATGCCGTAACTTCTTCGGACGACTCAAGAAGCAAAGCCAGCGCTGCAACTGTCAGGGAGTATATGGAGCAAAACTAGTTCATGGTTGGGATAGCATCAAAAATTCTAAAACTAATTCCTTATGGGGTTTAAGTGCCCATTAAAACGTAAATTGTTACCCAACTATGGCAAAGAGAAGAGGGAAAAATTGCAACGCAAACCATGGGGGGTGGCCAGGACATGATCTCAAAGACCTGCCTCGCCTCTGTGGGTTTCACCCCCCCAGCCCTTCGAGCAGATATCTGCGGTTTCAATCCCAGAGCCAATGCCGAGTCTAGTGATTGAAGAGATCCCCGTGTGCCAGCAGGTCAGCCCTTTGAAGACGACCACAAGTTTCAAACGGCCAAACGACCTTCAACCGGGGACTACTAAAAGAACAAGCGCTGCTGAAAAACACATAAAGAAAGACCTCCCACAAACAAATCCTAAGCCCAACATTTAAAACTGCAACACCAACTTAGAGCTATGCAAACTGTGAGCGGGAAACCTCGTTTTAATACGCAAGTGCCAAGCAGTTGATGTATGACAAACCTAAAACCTAAAAGCCTACTCACCCTACTAAGCCCTAAACCCCTGAAAACGCTAAGCTCCTAAAACCACTAAACCTAAACACACACACACACACACACACACACAAAGGAAACACACAAAAGCAAACCCCGATTCCCAAACCCACTGATTGGAGGCCTGAAAATGTGGGATGAAGGTAGGTAGGATTAAGGATTCGCTTATATAAGGACTCTTATCTTGGGACTAACCCACCTACCTTCATCCCGCCGTTTGAGGCCCCTGAACTTACCCCCTACACCTTGAACCCGAAGGGTCCATGTACCCATATAGAGATACATGGGCCCCAATGTACCTATGTAGGGACTACATTAAGGCCAATGTATATACTATAAGAGTACATGGACCCTTACTAGGAGGTGCTTTTAAAGCCTTTGGAAAAGTCTATTAGGTAAGATCCTCTTAAGCCCAATAAGAGCATATAAAAATTGCCCCAAAGCCCTACCTGGCTTAGGGGAACCTTAAAACTTGGGATTATCCCACCTACCTTAAACCCTAAACCCTCAACCCTAAACCTTAAACCTCAAACCCTAAACCCGCCTTTTGAGGCCCCTAAAACTGAGGCTCCCTCCAACATCTGCCAAAGGATTCCAGCTGCCAACCAGGTCTCAGGCGGCCTATTCGGATCAGTTTGGAGGAGCTCAGAGAGCTTTACCTATAGTCTCCATTGTAGTTCCTTTTTGGGGTTACCTTTTTAGGATCCTTAATATAATATTGGTTAAACCAAAAAAAAGAACTACAATGGAGACTATAGGTAGGGTTTGTGGGTTTAGGGGTTTAGGGGTCTCTGGGGGTTTACGGTTTAGGGGTTTAGGGGTTCAGAGGTTTCGGGTTTAAATTTAGGGTTTAGGGTTTGGGAGCTTACTGTAGGGAGTTTTGGGGTTTGGGGTTTAGAAGCACAGCCCCTAAAGCCTTACACTTAACCTTTCGAGTTATGTTTTAAGCTGAGGAGACTTATATGTCACAGAGCTTGGGGCTTGGGCTTAGGGTCGGGGGCTTAGGGTCGGAGTTCAGGGTTTCGGATCTAGCAGTTTTGCTGTTAGGCCAAAAAAGTTGGGGTTCAGGCCTTAGGGGTTCCTAAGGGCTCCTTTCGGAGTGCCTTCAAGCACTCCTTTAAGGACTCCTTGAATGGCTCCTTTAAGGGATCCTTGAAGGGTTCCTTTAAGGGCCTTTAGGGCTTAGGGCTTGGGGTCGCAGGACTCGTAGCTCGAAAGTATCGGGGGGGGGGGGGGGGTGGCAGCAATAACAACCCAGACCTTCCAAAATCCCTTAATTAAGGCATAGACCTTAAATCATATTGGGGATCCTACTATGATTTAAGGTATATTCCTTAATTATGGGATTTTGGAAGGTCTGGGAACTTGAGCCCTGAAGAACTGACCTGGCCTATACGTCTTTGGTGCACCGCCCACCAAGCGCTGCTCCCGAAGCTTCATCCACATCATCAGATCCTCAGACGGTTCTTACGCCGTAGGGTTCGAGGTTTAGGGTGAAGGGTTTTAGGTTCTTGAAGCGATATCCTGCCCTCCTTCATTGCACCGGCATTCCGAATGTACTTAAGAGTGTGCAAAAGTCGTCAAGTCGTCATAAACTACTAACTGAATCTAGCTGATACTCTATCGGTTTGGAGGCGTTCTTAGTGGCTGAAGCAGTCTGCGCTGCCCCGTGCCTCCTCTACCCAGGTGTTTGAGTCCGAGTTCGTAGGTCTTGTGTCATGCAAATGCCCAACGAGAAGGATAACACAGCTGGCCACTCTGACCAAATAAGATTCTGCTTGCGGGATCGGGGCGAACACTTGAAGCTTAAACCCTTCATCCTGAAACCTTAAACCCTGGACTTAACGGCCTTTGGTTTTAGGGCGTTTTAGGGTTCAGGCCACATGCCTTGCCAATTGGCCCCGCCGGCACAATAGTCCATGACAAAAAACAATACATCGTCCACCTCCTCATCGTCCTGGACCCAGGGTGAATAAGTCGGTCTTGATGCCGAGGGTTGCAGGTTCAAAGAAGCTCAGGGTTAAGAGGCTTTGCGAATCATGCGCTCCTAAGCGTTTCGTAGACATGGCCGGGTATCCCGAAACCCCTGAACCCTAATCACTGAACCCTAAGCCGTAACCGAAAGCCCGTGCCGCATAAAACCCACAACTGTGAACTCTGAGCATGCAGCTCTCGCACCTGAGGCCTCTAAATTCCAAACTTTAGGCCCTTACTTGGAGGTTCACGGGTAGTTCTAAGCAGTGGCGAGTAGAAATAAGATAACAAGAGTTATAACTTATAAACCATACTAGGGGACTTACGACCCTACCAAATAACCACCCATGAAACTCCAAGTATAAAATCCGTAGGTCCAGGGCCCTATTGATCACAGGCAGGGTTTATAGCGTACAGGATGTGGTCTTTCAGCACAGCCTCCTTTGGGAGAATCGAGCCCAAGGTACACAAGGAGTTCGCCTGATACCCTGGAGGTTCATGGGCAGCTATAGTTTCGGATTTAGAAAAGGATAACTTTAGTTAAACCCCATATTACGTCGGAACTATAGCCCTACTTCTAGCTACCCATGAACCTCCAAGCAATCCCTGCAGGCACAAACAGAAGCCTCGAGCCCCAGACTGCTTCCGTGCCAATAGAGGGAGGATACCCTTGATGATATAGATCCTGCATTACCTTAAGGGCCCCAAACTATGGGAATTAGGGTCTATTCCTTATCATGGGTCATGCAGGACTTATATCATCAACCGTAACAGCCTTCAGCTGAGATGGAGAGAAGCTCTTGGCTGAAGAGGTTTCCGAGTTTACGGGACTTAGAGTGTAGGGGAAAGCCTGCATGGAACATTGCGATAAACCCCGGCTGAGGGTTCCTTTAAGGGTTCCTTTGGATGTAATCTAGGGTTTAGGGAGCGTAGGCTTTAGGGTTTATCATGGACGGCCTTGCCTGTCCTGAAAATCTGAAGGCTAGGTACAAGCCTCCAGCAGCAAGAAACCAGCCGTTTACACACTTTTCATGGGGAGCTACTAAGATGTAGAGCTACACCCTAAACCCTAAACCCTGAACCCTAAACCCTAAGCCCAAGTGTAGCGTTCAAGGTCCAAGGCATGGCGCGGACATTCAACAGCTGCCAACGTGCCATATATCACCAAATGGGTATAGTTCTCTAAGTTAGGGGCTTTTTTCGATACCTTTTTTCGGGCCCCATACTATTTTGATCACACAAACGGGGTGTCAATTTAGAGAACGACCCATGTGTATGAACCGCGAGCCTTGCATCAGCTACTGATCCGTGTTACTTAATAACCGCACAGTGCCAGTGTCTCCTGGAGGATGTTGTAAAGGCGGACGATGTATGGATTGTCGAGAACCTTCGCCGCGAAGATAGGGCTCTCACAGGCCCAGGTGGGTGATCTTAGGTGACCTAAGCTGGTGTTCAACCTACACGTGCGTGTCTATGCAATGTGTGGGGTCCTATATTCGCCCGTCCATCATCTGTCTATCTCGCCAGCTAACCAACAATAAACGCAGAGACGGACACTTGGGGACCAGTAACCGAGCAGACGACGACATAGATATCTCTGTGTGTCTACACATACATACATACCTACTTCCTACGTACATACATACATACACAGACATATACAGACATGCATGTAGATAAATACGTGCGTCTCTGTATATGCATACATATACACACCTAATCATACCCACATGAATTCAGACATGCATGCAAACATAAACGGTCTGTGCGTACATGCATACATGCATACGTATATACATACATGCATACATACACTGTGCATGTCAGCATGTACGGCCTGGGTATGTGAGAAATCTGTTTAAGTACTGGATCAAACTTGCTGAAAGGCAGAGTAAACACGGAAAACAAACTCAAACAACAGCAAGGCAAACAACAAAGTTACATATGACAGCAACCACAACAAAGCGTGCACATAAACAAATGTAAAACTGCAGCGGGGAAGGGAGCAACACGCACAAGCACACACACACACACACACACAAACACACACACACACAGACACACACACACACACACACACACACACACACACACGCACACACACACGTACATCCCTATGTCCATATGTTGTAATTAAACATAACTACATACATACATACATACATACATACATACATACATAAACACATACAGTACATACATACATAATACATACATACATCTAAGAGTATATGTATGTATGTATGTATGCATGGATGTATGTATGTATGTATGTGTATATAAATATATATAACTTCAAAACACAACATGTGCCCAAGCTTCCCCTCTTCCGACTTCGAGAGCACCGACAGGTTCCGGTTCAGTGTTTATGGCCATTTGGGAAACTCCCTAGATGATTGCAGAACAACTCTGGCATGACCAGCTCTATGAGTCCAAGAGCCTAGGGTCAGATCCCAAGCCCACCCAACTGCCTCCGAAACAAGGCACCACACCAGGACCCCCAGGTACCCGGGTACCCTTTCATGAAGCTGTTACGGTGCCTAGTAGAGGGTATTTTGAAGCGAGATAGAGGGTAGTTGCGGGATCTAGGCAAACTCTCCCTAAGGGTCCATGTAGCTATATAGTATGTAGATTGGCCTTCATGTAGTCCCTATATAGGTACAGTGGGGCCCATGTATCTCTCTATGGGTACATGGACCCTTAATTATACCCTAAACACTCATCGAACCCTTATAGATCCCTTATGGTACCCTTAAAGGATCTCTATATGGGTACATGGACCCTTAAGGTCTCCCTTCTACCTGCTCTTGCCTTGAAAACGGCCAGCTCGGCGGACGTGTGCTTGTTTTGTTGCACCCGCCTGTGATCAGAAGGCAAACGCAGAATCCCAAAGGGTCCTAGGTGCTGTCATGGGGAATACTTCCCCAAATCATAGTAGTAATTCCTGATATAGAAACCCCGCATTCTACTACATAGGTACTTTGGACCCTTTGGGAATTGCAAACCCTGAACCCTCAAGGCTCTGATCGAAATATGTACAAGGGGCCCTAATATAGCACCCTATATAGTAGGATCCTTTTTTAAGGACCCCCACAAAATAAGGTATCACTATTTTTCGCAAACTCCCATATGCATTCAGCCCTGAAACCCCGGGCCTTTGGGTCTGAAGCCTATAGGACCCTAAGGGTCCATGTAGCTATATAGTATATACATTGGCCTTCATGTAGTCCCTATATATGTACAGTGGGGCCCATGTATCTCTCTATGGGTACATGGACCCTTTGGGGGGAACTGAAATGCGGAGATTGTAATATATAGGGACACAAAGAGGTACCCAAACAAAAACCAAGAGGCTGGGATATCCCATAATTAAACCCCTTTATAAACAAGGCAATGAGGTGGGGATATCCCGCCCAAAAGTTTATGTTTGGGTCCTTTTGGAACCCTAAATATTGTATCCCCAAGGGCTTTGAGGATGCCCCTGGGGCTTTGCAGCAAAGGCTACGTTCTTCATCGGGAAATTAGACGGTTACGGTTAGGGTTTACGGTTTAGGGTAATCTTGCTTCAGCAGCAGCAGCAGCAGCAGAAAATATTGGTAGTTGTTGTTCTCGTTCCAGAGGTGGCAGCAGCAGTTGTCTTGCCGCATTCGCAAACTGCTACGGCACTCTGACTCACAACAAAGAACCTGGGCACTCACTGGCTGGGTGGGCATTGGAATGCCTCGCGAGCAAAATTTCGCTACGATTGGATGTGGAAGAGACTCTGCCCCATTTACCCTCAAACCCTAAGCCCTCAATGACCCTCAGCTGCAAACCTGGGCCTATGTGGAAATAGCGGGCTTCCAAGTATCAAGTGGGCAGGCAACAGAGATCATCTGACCTATCGAAGCCCTGTACGGCTCCGGGTGTATGTCTAGTCGCTCAAGCTCAGTTGCACGGCTGGGGAAAGCGGAAGCACATGGTTGGGAAGTGATGCAAGATCGCGAAAAGTCACGATGATAGTGATGATGGTGGTGGTGATGATGATGATTGCGATGACGGTGTTGACAGTGATGTCATGATGGTGATGGTGCTGTTGATGCCCTGGAGCGTGGGGGTGACGGTGCTGACGAGGATGACGCCGATGATGAAGATGATGATCATCATCGTGGTGGTGATAGTGCCGATGCAGGAAGGTGCAGGCGATGGCGATGAAGCGGATGATGATGATGATGATGATGATGACGACGACGACGATGACGATGCTGATGACGGTGGTGATGATAGTGGTGATAAGGGTGATGATGATGATGACGATGATGATGGTGCATACTTAAAAGAAAATACAGACACAAGGAAAGCTCAACATGTTTAGATGCTGTAGAACAACGGAGCTCTATGTTCCCAAAGCAAAACCGGAAACCGACCACATGTCCGGTTCGAGCCAACTTGTTGTGCCTCTAAGAAGGAGGCAACTACTTGGTGCTGGCTATGGTATGACCATTATATAGCCCATTATAGGGTAGGGGTCCCCATTAAGGGTCCCTCCTTTTTCCCTTTGAGAGACTGCCTCCCTAGATCGCAAGCAGCACTTTCTGCCAGATGCCTGAACACATCCCATCCACAGCCTGAGGGTGAGCCCTGGGTCCAAAGTCCGTAAGTATACCTATATGTGCATATTTCTGTGTACATACACATATATACTGATATTTTGTATAACTATTTCTGTATTTGTGCATATACACAGTCATACCCGCCCATGTCTACGCCTATCGGCCTATCGTTTGAGGATTTTGTCACGTAAGATACTCATTTAAAGGGGCATGGGGCTCTCTGAAGACCTCTTGCCACCAGGGCACTTCATCGCCAACAGCTTTCCAGAAGCCTTGTTCTTGATAAGCTGCACCTTGGCCAAAGTTAGGACCTTTTTACCCTAAGGCCCCAAAGTAGTTCCTTTTTGGGGTTCATATATAGAATCCTAATAGGTATTCTTAAAAAGGAACTACTTTGGGGCCTATGGGTAGAGTATGATTAGGGTCGTCGAGGGCTAGACAAAGCGGATTCGTAGAGTCAGCTTCGCAGAGACGAGTCTGGAACGGAAGAGTTCCGTTGTGCACTGTCGACGAGACTTCTGCGACGCTGAACCGGTTTACTGCTTCGGAGTCATCGATTAAGGGGCTGGCATCAGTCTGGCATATGGCTGCTCTCCACTTGTCTTCTGCTCCATTTTCCAAAGCGCTTTGCATTGACAATACTGGAAGCTGTCTCAGTCTCCTGGACACTTCAACGCATCGAGATACCCTGCCTTGAGAGAATCCCGCTAAGGCCTGGCCTGATCCGAGGTTGAAACCGGATAAGCTTGGAAACACCTCTTCGCTTTGTAGCTGACAGAAATTATTAGGATGAAATAGAATCACACCAGCAGCAGAATCAGGATGCTAGGCCGGAAGTCATGTGCCATGGCAGCAGTCATCGCCACCAGCCACAGCTAGAAAATCTAAAGCACCGAATTGAGCAGAGTCGTGTCTAGATCGAGTCGCAGCAGCCTAGGCGTGTGCCATCAGGAGTCGGGCAGCAAGCGCCAGTGATGTTGAGAGCGACGCACGAAGGAAAGGATGAGCATTCCGTCCCAGCAGCGATCTTCGGCGCAGCGACCACTGGCGGAAATCCCATGCAGCAACCAAGCGCCACGTTATCATCGTTGGGGCAGCAATTCCCCTCCTCGATTCCGTGAGCAACACAGGCGGGGTACTTGGCACATGTCGTGCCGTTGATGCCAGGAACTACCAAGGGTGCCACAGTGGGAACTGGAGCAAGCGTAGGAGTCTCAATACTGGCCGTCTCCTCCCCATCTTCAACGTCAATGTCAACATCGGTCTCCACAGCTGCCGGCTTCTCCCCGCAGTATGGTGGTCCGGAGACTGTCTCGGCGTGCTTCTCCGGGGCAGGTGAAGCAACTGATGACTCATCTGTCAACAGGCAGCCTCCATCAGGCCAGAAGGTGAAATGCGCACACCCGTCCACAGAGAAGCAACGCTGTTGGCAGGCCTCCTGCGTCATCTCGCTGGTCCTTTCCGTTCCAGCCATCTTGATCGGGCTGCTGTAGTAGGTGGAAGCCTCGAAGCAGTCTGCCGTGGCATCCAAGACGACGAAAGCACCCGACTTGCTGCGGAGGCCACGGGCTCCGCGTGCCAAGATGCCCACAATGCCCACTGCCAAAAGCCCCACGAAGCCCAGCGCCAAGGCCACCCGTCGCGGAAACGTGAAGCTGCTGGCCTCCGGGCGCTGCTCCTCCAGCAGGAGCTCCACATCCGAACCGGCGTTAGCCATGACTGCGAGATGCAAGACCAAGAATAGTGTGCACGATTCTCCTTAAGCCCTGTGGCGATGATGGGCGCTCATGCCGGTTCCCCGACTGCTCAACTTGCAGTTTTGGGTGACAGCGTCTGTGCGACATCCCTAGAATGCCAAACTTGCATTGGAGGAAAGAAACTCCGAATCGCGAATCCACACGTCTGAGCACAATACTATAATACCCTCATCGTATCCCTTATAGTAGCCCTTGTAGACCCCTTTAAAGGATCCCTGCAGCAATCAGTAAAGGTAAAGGCAAGGCACAGTCCCATAGCCACCCTCGCCGATGGCACGTTGGAGCACATACCTGAACACAAGATTCTTGTATTTAGGTTTAGGGTTTAGGGATTAGGGATTAGGGTTTAGGGTTTAGGGGCTGAAAACTAGGATGCCCAGTAAGCTAGGAATGGTATTCGGTAACTTTATAAGGAACCTAGGACTGCAAAAGGGGAATAAGGGTACTACTGGGGCTTCCTAGTGAATACAAGAAACAAGGACGCTGGAAATGGGAACGTCAATCTTGCTTCTTCTGTTGAACAGCAGTAGCAGGAGGGCGCACTAGCAGTAGCAGCAGCAGCGGCAGAGGTGGTAGTCGTGGTCTTCGTCGTAGCACGAATTGGCCAAAATCGTAGTATGAGTAGTAGCAGTAGTACCAGTCGTCGTCGTAGTAGTAGTAGTAGTAGTAGCAGTAGTAGTAGTAGTAGTAGTAGCAGCAGTAGCAGTAGCCGTAGCCGTAGCGGTCAGCAGCAGCAGCAGGAGTCGTCATCGCCAAAGCAGATAGATCGACAGATAGATAGATAGAGATAGATAGATAGGTCAACGGATAGGTACACAGACAAACAGATAGATGGATGGATTGATAGATAGTAGTATAGAGTTGTTGTTGCTGCACCAGCAGCAGCAGCAACAATGGCAGCAGTGGTAGTGGACGTGATTGCAAGAAGTGTTCTAACAACCCATCGCAAGGGCAATAGAAATGAGAGTAGCCACGGCCGGAGCTGTCGAGAAGCAGTCGGGCTTCTAGCGGTGACGATAACAGCAACAGGAACAAAGATAAGAAACAAGCACCTATACTACACGCCGAAGAACCATCCCAATTACCTCTAAACTCTGAGTTCTTGCAAAAAGACTTGTGAACATACAGTAGGAGAATAGAAACAAACCAGATTGACTTGTGTAATCCCAAACCGTACGACCAGCATCGACATGTCTCTCAAGAAGAATTATGGCCGACCGAGACAATTGCAGGATAAGCAGCCTGAGAATACCTGAATTCTAGACGGAGAGCATTTGGGCGCTGTCTCCGCCGTTCTAGCAAATACTGGAACTAAGATGCCATGCCCATTGAATCCGAAACCGTGCGTTTCAGTCGTTGTAGCCCTAGCTTATAGGAATAACATTCAGGGAAGATCTGGCCTCCAGTTCCGGGCGTCAGGTGCTGCAAACAATCCGAAGTCTCACTCCAAGGGCTTTGATAGCACCACACTACGGTTTCACTATGAAATCCCAAGCCTGCAAGAGAGACACAAAGAGAGAGAGAGAGAGAGAGAGAGAGAGAGAGTGTGTGTGTGTGTGTTGCATGTGCGTATATATATATATATATATATATACATATATATATATATATAGAGAGAGAGAGAGAGAGAGAGAGACATAGATATACAACTCTCTATATATATATATATACACATGTATCTGTATAGAGTCAGAGTTTGGAACATCCTCTACCCAAGCTCCCTCGATGCTCCCTTTCTCAAGGCTGAAGAGGCGCTCACGTTGTTCACAGAAGGGCTACTTGGAGGTTCATGGGTGGTTACTAAGTGGGGTTATAAGTCTCCAAATATGGGCTATGACCCGACATATATCTACCCATGCACCTCCAAGTAGTCGTGGGTATTGGAGCAAGCTTAAAGCGAAGGGCTTGAGACGGGAGTGGGGCTTAGGGCTTGGGGTTAATTGATGCAAGGCTCGTGTCTCGGAATTCGCTCATCTTTCCCACGCTGAGGTCGTCTTCTCCCCGCAACTGAAGCTGGCGAGCTGTGACACGCTAGATCCTACAGGTCGCGTTATAAGGCTTAACATACCCGAAACCTAGGCACTGAACCCATACCAGAAAAGGCCCAAAAAAGCAATGAGCTCCCGAAACCTAGGAGTAATTAGCCGAAAAGAACAGGGTTTAGGGTTTGGGCTGCTGCGGTTTAAGGCGTTGGGGCTCGAAGTCGCAATTCCCTGAGCCCCAACTCCCTACCGACAGAGACCATCTAGACCCAAGAGTATCCTAGGAATAAAAAGGGTGCCCTTTTTGGTTTAAAGGGGGGGTATAAGGGAACCTAAACCCTAAAAAAGGGAATAAGGGCCTACTCTGGGTCCGAGCCATAAGAAGGAACGCAGATTATCTGCTACATATCTCGGTTATGGTAGCTGCAATAAGCTCCTTGGCACGAACTATCTGCTACATTCCATGTCCCGATGCTGGTAGCTGCAATAAGTTTCTTGGCAAGAAAACAGCATTCGTTTTGAGATGTCCTAGGGTGGAGTCGGCGTGAAGTCTAGGAGCCAACCCTTCGTTGAGGGCATTGTGGGTACTGTGAGCCCTTACCAATATTCTTGGCAATGTTTCAGGCTTCTATATCATTACCCCTAAGGGTCCATGTACCCATATAGAGATACATGGGCCCCAATGCACCTATATAGGGGCTACATTAAGGCCAATGTATATACTATATGAATACATGGACCCTTAGGGATTACCCGAAACCCTATGAGCCCTTAGGTTCTGCCGTGTCACCGTGCACCAAGCGTTGCGCATGGTCATGGTCAGAGTGGAAGTTCCTTTGACTTCAGATTTTTTTGTGTTTATGGTTTAGGGTTTAGGGGGACTTCAGAATTTAGGGCTTTGGGATTTAGGGGTTTAGGGTATGGGGTTTAGGGTTTCGGATGAAGGTTTAGGGTTTTTTCCGCCGTCTCGGGTTATATAAGTGGTTTTCTTCCTTCGAGGTGTTAAGAGGTTTGGGGTGTCGGGTTTGAGGGTTGGTCAAGCCTTATACCGTTTAAAGAGGCTTCTGAAGGCTTGGAAGCGTCTCTACAAGGGTTCCGCGTTCAGCGATAACAGAATTACATTACCCACCCCCGCGGCAAATGGTCAAAGTATGTTGACGAGTCCTACAACGATTGGGAGGCGCACCCCCAAACCGTAAATAATGATAACTCAAACCCCAACCCTACACCTTAAACTCTAAACCCCAACCCTAAACCGTTGTACAAGAGATTCCCATGCTCCACGAGGTTTAAGGCCTTCAGTCCAGGGCTTCGGGTTTATATCGAGGCCTACTGATTAGACGAGGGTTCCTTTAAGGAAGAGTCCTGTGGGGGGAATATACACGACAACACACTGAGTTTATCGGGACTATGATTTGCTGCTGCACCTACATCTCGGGATCGTTGTTTGTCGTCGCTGCCGTCCGTCTCCCTAGGCATGTTGAAGACGAGGGCAGTGTATCTGACCTTGATCTGTTGCGCAGTCGGCGTTGCCTGCGCCACGATCTCTTGAGCCGCCGTAGGTGCTGTCGGCGAGCTTAGCCTGCTCCTCAAATCCGCCCATACTATAGGGGCCTTAATAAATAATAAGAATAGGGTTTGGGGCCCATTACACTGTAATTATCACAAGGACCCCCAAAAAAACATAGGTAATTTATTCAGGCCCCTATACTAAACCCCTATAGTACCCTTATAGTAATCCTTCTAAACCCCTTTAAAAGAAACCCTTGAGGAACCCTTAGGTAATTCAGAGGGCCCCAATATATTAGCTGCACTTGTTTTGGCCGGTAGGCGATGCAGCTACCCATAGGCTCCATTGTAATTCCTTTCTGGGATTACGATCTTATAGGATCGACCACTTGCCTCTATAATCGCAAGAAATCAGAAAGCAAGAATTAGAAATGACAATTGAGACGAACAAGATAGCAACAGCACCCACAAAGAAACCCGAACGAACCTCAGAAACCCTGAAAGAACCCTTTCAAATCCATAGCAACACCCTTGAACGACTGTAGATGAACCCCAGCCCTTTGAACTCAAGAAACAATCAAAACCCTGAACCCTGTGTAGAACTGTCAGGGTTTACGGTTTTAGGGTTCAGGATTTAGGGTTTAGGGATGGTTTAGGGACCCTGAAGCCTAAGCCCCATTCAAACCCCTGAGGCTTGCGCCAGATACCATGGAGCCCGACACCCAAATAGGAGTTTCCGAAGATTTGGGGGTACCTTATTCTGGGGTCCTTAGAGTAAGGATCCTACTTCTGAGGCTTGCGCCAGATACCATGGAGCCCATCGACAGAGACTGCAGCGACATCGTCGACTTGCGGGAGTAGCGGATCGAGCCAGAGTCGGACCTGTTCCCAGTAGTAGTTTTTGTGATTTGAGGGTTTCAGGGTGTAGGATTTTAGGGTATTACGGTATTAGGGTTTAGGATTTTCGGGTTTCAGGGTGTCTGATTTTAGGGTGTTAGGGTTTAGGGTGTAGGATAGCCCGAGTCGGACCTGTTCCCACAAAGTGAAGTGCCCCTGAATTGATGAATGTGCCTGAAACCTTAGGCTTGAGGGTTTGGTCGTAACTACCCGATGCTTCTTGCTGTAATCCTTAAATACGGGATGTTGGCCTTGGTTCTCAGGTACTTCGGGCTTATGACCGGGACATAACTAGGGGTGCACGCTGATCTGGGCTGGTCTGCATATGTCTGTGTCTGCATCGGTGTCTGTTTCTGTCTAGGTCTGGGTCCTGGTCAAAGTCTAGTGGTCGAGGTCTATAGATATAGGTCTAGGTCCATGTCTATTCCTATGAACATTTCCTGGTATCTATGTATACGTATAACTATATGTCTATGACGTTCATGTCTAGGTTTATGTCCACGTCCAAAAATATGCACGTGTACGTATGCGTATGTATACATGTATAGGCGTTTGAAGGACAGCAAAAACCACCATAAACTAGTAAACTATAAGCATGTATTTAATGAACGCAAGGGGACCATGGATTTAGGCCACATCTAAGATTTGGGCTTTGGATTTCTGGACTCCAACTGCCAAGTCATCTGTACGTCCAAAATCTCCATCCTGCATCTCCGAAGCATAGCATTTTTCGAAACTGGCATGCAGCCTATCCCTCAATAAACCCTATAAGCTCTAAACCCTCCACCTAGAAACGTCAAACACTAAACCTCAAGACAACCGAAACCTTAAACTTCCTTAAACCCTGAACCCGCACCTCCCGAGTTTCTTCACTGGTCGTGGGCTCTCCAGAGGCTTCGCAATGACTGGCTCGGCAAGAGCGGACTCGGCGAGCTTCGCAGCGGACTCCGGGTCGTCCGGGCTCCAGCGATCTTTCCTGCTTTTTGATTTAGGCTTTATTGGGCTTTATCGTTGAGCAGCTGGGGTCCGAGGTTCGGCATCTAGCAGCAGTCGTTGCTGAAACTTCAGGAGTTGAGTTCAGGGCAATGTAGGTGTCATCGGATCAAGATCTATGCGGGATTAAGTAATGAAGTACTGCTGAACGCGGGCCTGAACTGCAAATACCAAATGATTGGAGTCCTAGTTGAGTCCCCCAAACAGGCTAAAATTAATAATGGATTCTAGGATTCCGTGGTTCTGTCGGGTTGACTGGTTTGGGATGAATCCTAAGTCCTACAGCATAGACTTGCGGTTTAGGGCTTTAAGGTATAAGGTCTAGGACTTATAGCTTACGGCACAAGCACGCAGAATTGTGACCAAAGCAGATCCCACAAAGCTCTGGCTCTAACTGCCTCAAGCTACGCAGACATGGTTGGCCCGTGTTTGCACGAGACTTTCACACATGCAGAAACACACAGACAGACACATGCTCACATGGGCACATATGAACAAGAGTAGTTATACAAATGAAAGAGCGAATATTACATGAATAGGTCTAAATAAATTAAAGATATACATACACAGACATGTCTGTCTTTGCGCTTCGCTCAGAGTGTCACGCCTGCAAGCCTGCGTTGGTCGATATGAGTATAAGGCTATACCTACGTGTGTATATATATATATATACATATATAGAGATGTGTGTTCAGCGCGTACATTCCCATGTCCATGTTCTACGTGCTCGGCCCGCTATCCGTACATCTGTTTTGGCCTACAACCATACATAGCCGCATAGGCAACCGAAGTCCAATGCATAAGTGCGCAAAGCCCTAGGACCAGTTTGCCAAGCTTTCAGGAGCAAGTAACCTCTGGAGCATGACGACCACTAGTTGATAAAGGCAGAAACGTCCAAGCAAGCACAATGGCAATAGGCGGCTCTGTGCACTTGACACTTCGTCTGCCGTCATCGCGCGACACACAAGCAAGCAAAGAGTCAGCAGAGATAAGGGACATAGGGTTTTCACCGTAAGTTCCTGTTCTTTTGGTCGCAGTTGAGGTCGTACTATTTCGAGAAAAAAGACGGCCCGTGTTAAGAATAGCAGCCTGTTCGAGTTGAGAGTTAGGGGCTTGTTATGGCTTGTTGTTGAAGAAGCAGGTTCCGAGTTCAAAACCACCGAGCAACTTGAACATACCTTGATGTAACACTCAACAGCAAGCCGGAGCTTTTACTGGCGTCTAATCAACCCCCTTCCTTCGATAACGCTGCATATACTTGCAGACATCGCGAAGAGCTGACAACTACAAGTATAAAACCCCGACGCGCAGTGGCGTAGATAAGGTACAAGAAAACACATGAACCGGTAAACAAACAGCTTTAAAAGAATACCCTGAACCCTAAAGAATCCTGAACTGTACACCCCAAAACCATCCCAAACCTGGAAACCTGAACCCTGACCCTAAACAAGAACTAAGCCCCTCCAGGAACCCTTAAGGGGACCCTTACAGGATCCCTTTAGAGGAACCCTTTAACCTAGTTGTCGGGTATCATGAGGAACTAAAGGTTAACCTTTTTGGTTATAGGGATTATATAGGGACTATACTACCCAAAAAGGTTAAAGGTTGCCTACTCTACGACTAGGGGCTCTTGAACAAGAACAGGCTCAGCTCTCGGCTCGGTTGGGTCTGAGTCTTCCTCGATTTGGACATCGATGCTCACGGAGTTCCTCCAGGTTAGGGCTCTCTATTGATGTGGGCTTTATGGTTCAGGGGTTTAGGGTTTAGGGGTTTAGGGTTTAGGGGTTTAGGGTTTAGGGGTTTAGGGTTTAGGGGTTTAGGGTTCAGGGGTTTAGGGTTTAGGGTTTGGGGGTTTAGGGGTTTAGGGTTTAGGGTTTGGGGGGTTTAGGGGTTTAGGCTTCAGGGGTTTAAGGGTTAAGGGACTTAGGAGTTTGAGGTTTAGGCCCCCTTCCACAAAAAGAACATGGAGGCTTTTTTCCTGTAGGAGGACGCTGGAGTTTTGGGAGTCGGAGGAGTTTAGGGGCTGTGGTGGCGTTTTGGGGTGACGGGACTAGGAAGTAGGGACGGAGGGCTCTTCACGGTTGAGCAAACAGGAATTCGAAAAAGACCGAATCCTAGGCTGTGCGAAGTAGGGATGGAGGGTTTCACGTTGAGAAAGCAGGATCGTGAGCTGTGCGGTGTAGTGTTTGGTTCTAAAGGTTCAAATTCATGCAGCAATGTTACCCCTAGCACCAATGCATGGCGACGGAGCCTACTTGCACTAATATTCCTGAACCCTCAACCCGAAATCCAAACCAGACGCCCAAATGGATGGTTTGCTGAGGTAGGCAAATTCGAAACCTAGCGGTCCGCACACAGGTTTGCAAGGATGGACTGCAAAGTCGTTTGGGGCCGAGGTACCCGCCCTACCGACGACCTCTCCTCAACACTGTTCTTGCTGGGTAGGCGGCTGTTGTTGTAATCGTAGTATTCGTTTCATACCAGCACCAAAACCTACAGTAGCAGGTCCAATCAATCCCAAACCCTAAACCCTAACCCCTAAACCCCTAAACCCTAACTTGATGAAACGCATCGCTGCTTCGCCACCTCATGGAGCCCGCTCGCGGCAGCCCTTTCCTGGCACGTGGTTCCTTTGTTGGAGGGTTTAGGGGCCTTAATAATTAGAATAGGATTAAGGGTTTTGGGTATACTCTAATTTATATTGAGGACCCACCCAAAAACAGTATAACTATTTAGGCCCCTATAGTACCCTAAGGGTCCAAGTGGTCCCTAATTTGATACCTAAAAAAGCCCTAAAGTACTAAAATAGGGAGTACTTGGTCCCTCTGGGTTTAGGGTCTAAGGCTTCTAAAGGGGTTCCCCATTAGTGCCCTATACGATGCACTTAATGCTTATTTTAGGTGTCCAGTTTCAGGGTTTTCAATTTCTGTACAGGGCGACGTAGGTTGTTTAGGGTCAGGGTGGCACTTGCTTCTTTGTTTGTGGGTCCAGATACCAACAGCCGATCACTTGACTGGATTTGCCCTATGCGTACGGGGTGATTACATGAGGCTGCAGGCAGACCCGAAGGGTCCATGTACTCATATAGTATATACATTGGCCTTAATGTAGTCCCGATATAGGTGCATTGGGGCCATGTATCTTTATATGGGTACATGGACCCTTCGGGAGAGGGCTTCAGTCTTCGAAGAGGCCTTTGCTCTTCAGTCGACCACTCGAACGACGGCTCCTTCATGCCTCACAGGCCCCACAGTGTCGCCACATGGTCCTGGATAAAAGGGTGGCCAGCTTGGGTCCTTCCTGTTCACCGGCGGCTCATCTGTGTGACATCCTGGTCAACTCAGCAAGCACGTGGTCCAGGTTCGACTGCTCCACGGGCGACTGAAAGCTGGTCGACTCCACCGCCGTGGTTTCTGCCGGCGCAATGGTCGACTCCACCGAATGTGCCGTGGTTGACTCCTCTGCCGCCGCCAAGGTCGACTCCACCGTCGGTGCCATGTGCAGTCCGAACGGAATTAGCTGCGAGCATTTAGCAAGCATGAACCACGTCCAAATGGCATGTACAGTGTTGTGAAGCAAAGACCGCCGTCTGCTCCTTCCATGCACACCTAAAACCCTAAGCGTCCCTTCAACCCTAGCCTAAACCACTAAACCGCGAAAACCCTACCTCAGCTGCAGGTATGGCTCTGCGTAACTCCTCAAGCTCCGACATTATCAGCTATCAGTTGCACACGGACACCTTTTCCGAACTGGGATCGGGTTGAGGGTTGTTGTGCGCTTACTGGGAGTTGTGTATTTGTATGCGCATAATATATCAAATACACACACATATATATATATATATATATATATGGTGACATATCTGTGTTTATTCTAGGGGCTGCGCCCACGGGCGGGCAGCGCTGAGAGCAGCCCGAAGTGAGAGTTTGGGTTCGGCTTCTGTTTGCCCCTCCTCTTACCCTTTCAGCCTTCGTCGGCCCTCCATGTAGCCCGCACCCCCCGTCCGCCGGACCCCGCTGATGCTGATGATGCGCGCTCTTTGGGGGCTTCCGCAACCCATTCAAAAACTTGGGAGTTACGACTTCGCGCCCACGTCGCGCCACCGGCGCCAGTTGCGGCCGCCCGAGTGCTCATGATGCTCGCCAGCTCGCCTCCTGGGGTCATCCACGGCGGCCCCGAAACCCGCCATGCCGTGGGGAATGGCTGCGAAGCGCGTGCGCGTTCCGAGACGCCTCCGGGCCAGGGCCCGCGCGGCACGATGGAGAAACGGAGGTCCGATGATGCGGGGTCGGCGGCGGGTCGGCGGCACAACCCGTCGTGGCTTCTGCTTCGCAGACGAAGCCCATTCGTCTGAGCCATAGCTCAGTCCATACAGGGCAGCGAAGCGCTGCCCGATTTGCACATGTACAGGTGCCGCCGACACAGCCAAACCTCCTACGGTGGCAGAACCATTTTCCCAGAGCTCCGGAATATTGGTGAAGGCGTGCTTTTCGTCAGTCGGCCATGAGAATCCCAGAAAGTCCGGGAACCGTGTGCAAGCTTGTCTGTCTCTGAAGACACCTCCTGCAGATCAAGTCCTGGGTAATCGTCGTAATAGTTGCGAAGCATAACACCGAAGCTTCGGGACGGATTCTTTATGAGTAGCCTGGCAACCCGGTTGAACCCCCTAAACATGTGCCACGGCACCGAAGGAAAGGACATTCGAGACGAACACCCTACAACTTGTAAACCTAATGTAGGGGCCTGAATAATTAGAATAAAGCTTGGGCAGAATAAAGCTTGGGCCCCTTTATAGTAAAATTACAAGAAGTTATCTAAGAAGTAACCCGAAGGAATAGTATTGGTAATCATTTAGGCTTCTGTAGTATGCCTTAGCCTAGAAGGATTCCAAGCCTGAAAGGCTTGTGGGCCCAGGACCTTACGACTCAAGGCTTTAGGGCCTGTCTCGCCGGAAAGGACCCCCAAAACTCTACACCTGAAACCCCTAAACCCTCCGGGCACTTCAAGATATCCCTTAAACTTCGCCAAGCTTGACCGGAGGCTGGACCGCATGGGCCTCAGAAATCGCGCCATCGGTATTTTAGGGTTCACGGACTGAGACCTATAGGCCCAAACCCCAAGCGGTGGTTTTCAAACGAGGCCTGGAGACTGTGTCGTTCTTCTCGTTGTTTCGGTAGAAGCTTAGTTACCCATGTAGCAGCTTGCCGCCCTACATATATGCCCAGGTTGAACCATAGCATATGTCGCTTATTATACGTATAACTAGGTGTCTGCTGACAGGTCTTCCGTGACCTACCATGACTTAATGGTTTCAAGGGCTCCCGGGTTTAGGCATATTCTACAGCTAACCTACAAGAAGCTTGGTATGGTACTGGTCGTTTAAGGTAGGGTTTACAAGACGCTTGTTTTAGCAAAGCGGTTCCTGTATAGGTACCTTTCAGGCCTTTAGCTGCATATTTGTATACATATGTATATATATATATATATATATATATATATATATATATATATATATATATATATGTATGTATACATATATATGTGTACAAATATATATATATATATATATATATATACATATATATATACACACACACATATTTATACATTACAGGTACATGGAGCCTTGGGGGTAATATGGGCTTAAAAATCTTAGGACAGGTGGTGGGACTTCTGGGGTATGCTGACTTCAACGATCGAGGCCGTATGTAATATCACTGTAGGGGGCTCAGGCAGTGTCTGGGCTTTGACACCCACCCCGAGCCCCAAGCCCTACCAGCCTTGGCCCCAGCGACCAACTTCGATGCACAGGCAACCCCAAACCCTCAAACCAACCATAAATCCTAAATCCGAAAACTCTCAACTGCGTGTTGCTTTCAGCAGACTTCGCTTTCGAACACCGAAGCTTCAGGATACGATTGGCATAAGGTGATAGGAACTACTTAATGGCCAGTACATACACTACTTGGGCACATGAACCCTTAGGGAAGAGACGAGACGGGACTTTCAGCCAGAATTAGAATACGACTTCATTGGACGTGCCACGGCTACGAGTACTTACATTGGAAATGCTGCTTGTGCGTGGTCTGCATCTGTTCAAGCCAGTTTGTTTCAGGGGCAGCAGCAGCAGCAGCACGCGATGCAGGAGAGGAACACTGCAGCAGCGGGCAGCAGCCACCGAAACAACAACGTCAAACACACCACAAGCTCAAATAGCACATGTTACTTGACCACATAATTAGAATAGGGTTTTGGGGCCCATGATACTACATTTATAATGTGGAACCTCCAAAATAGTATTGATAATTATTAAGAGCCCTATATCATATCGTCTGGCCAAGGCTGCTGCCCACTGGTGGTCCCATCTGACAGTCTCGACTGAAGTGATCCGCCCCTGGCGCCAGCCACCGAAAACCGTTGACAATTAATTGTTTTCCCTAAGGCTGGTATTGTTCTAGAGCGTTGGGCCTACATACAGGCTGTTGCGGCGGGCTGTAATGTAGAGGCCTTAATGATCAGAATAGGGTTTGGGTATAGCATAAAGGCACCCGTGAGATTTAATCAATAGCACAGAAAATACCTCTCTCGGTGTGTGCAAGTGGTGTGAATCCCAAAACCTGAAACCCTCAGGCCCTATACTCTCGACTGGGGTCCTCTTCGTCAGGTCATGCTTGAGTAGGTTATGCAGCACGAGGTTTAGTCTTCATCATTTTAGGAAGACTCCGATAACTCTACTCTCCGCTCCATGCTGAAGATCCTGACCCTGACATGCAATGCAAGGTAAATACCGTGCTGGTGAACGGGTTTGCAAACTCTGAAGCGACTGCGAGTTGAAGGGGCCGAAGAAGGGGCCGTTTGATGATCCCACCAAGAAACTTAAAGCTTACCGGCGAAGCTACTGAGACAACAGCCGTAGACCCTACTATAGGTACCCTTGAAGGAACAATTGAAAACGCTCTAAACCCGAAACCCTGGACCTTGTATTCCTGTCAACATCCACTGCTGTGAGCCTGGTGTGGCGAATGTGGTAGTGATAGGTGCTAGAATTTGCGGTCCTGGATTTAGGGTTTGTAGTACCAGCACCGACAGAGGCCCGAAGCCGTAAAGCCTGGACAGTACCAATAGGCTCCATGGTAGTTCCTTTTTGGGATGACCTTACAGGACTCTACATATGTGCCCCCAACAGGAACCACTATGGAGCCTGTGGGTAGTTGGCTGGTTCAGCAAAATGCCGGCCCGCAGTTTCAGGTCAGAAACTGGGCAGTCTTGAGAGGAAATGCTCGGCACTCCAACAAAAAAACTAAGAATGCTAAGTTAGGTTGCAACATGGGTATATGTGTATGTGAACCCCAACATGCAAAGGTCAAATGACCCCAAAATCGAATGATAATTTGCAGTTTCCGAGCGAACCCTGGCCACTCTACTTATTTCGAGCAAGCACAGGAAAGAGCCCTAAACTACCCCCCTCAAAACCATAACCACAACAAACACATAAAACAAAACCTAACCGCCCCTACGCCACAAAGGCTAAACCCCTCACACCATCTCACACTAAAAATGAGTGATGAACCCTTAAACCTTCGAAGCTTAAACTCAAACGGCCTCTGCCATCTTGGCAGGGAAGAACTTGACTCCTTGGCAGAAAATCGGCTGATGAGCGTTTGCAGCGATTAGGACTTGAAGCCTCAGAGCTTTCGGGCTGCGTTTGTTTCAAGGCCTGAGGGAAGGTTGCGGGTTCCGGGGTTTATTGCATGAGGGTTTAGGGTTTGGGGGTTTATCGTTTAGATTCAGAGGTTTCGGGTGCACGATTGGAAGGCCAATGGAGGTCTAGGAGATTAGGCTTCAAGATCTCCCGGATGCACGAATACAGGGGCCTGAACAATCAGAACAGGGTTATGGGGTAGATTGTACTAGAATAATACAAGGGGAATGCCAAGGAAGACTATTTCTAAGTGCTCAGGCCCATTTTTTAAACAATAATCATCCCGATCGAAGAAATGTCGCGACACGGTGCAGCAGGTCTCCCCACCACAGGAAGGGTTTAGGGAGTTTCGGATTTAGGGCTTAATATAGCTGCCTTAATCATTACCATTACCAATATATCTTCGGGGTTCCTGATTATATTATAGTATGATGCGTCCCGAAACCCTATTCTAAGTAATAAGGCCCCTATGTTGCGGTTCAGGATGAGTTGGCAGAGGCTGGGGGTTGTTTAGGGCCTCAGTTTTTGGTCTATCGCCCTCTAAAACCGGATCTAGGGTAGAAAGCTGGCAGTCAGCCTGGGCCTGGCTTCAACACAAGACGTCCAGTTGCTCAGCTCCCACGAAACCCCAGAATCATCTACAAGCCTAAGAGACCCAAACCCGCAAAGCATCCAAAACCCTTAAGCCATAAACTCTAAATCCCTAACCACATAAACCCCAAAGATCCGAAACCCTGTATAATCTCTAAACCCTAGCAAGAAATCCTATACATCACGGGTGAGCTACTCGAAAGCTCCAAAAGCCCACACATGCAACCCATTTTAGGGTTTAGGGTTTCGGGTGTAGGGTTTGGGGTTTACGGACTGGTGTTTATAGGCGCTGGAAACACCAAATCGTGTCCCACCGAAGCCCAGCGAAAAAGCGTCTGGGGACCCACGCCGCAATACTGCCCGCAACGCTGCCCGAACGGATGGAGGGGACGGGCATGTTGGCATCGAGGACCGCTCTAACAATCTAATAGAATGTACTGCTCTTGTTCTTGCCTTGGATAGGGGAGATTTGTCCCTACGCCCTAAAGCACTAAGTCACGGTCAAACACCGCACGGCTGGGTGAGTAAACTCTCCGAGGGTTACGGGTGAGAGCTGCAGGGGATTAGGCTTCAGCAGCATAGTATAGGGGTGTGCAATTTGGTAAGGCTCGTGGGTCCAAACAAGCACGCTACATGTATTCATACAAACGATCTATCCATTCGTGAATAGATGTGTGCGAATGTCTACATATCTCTATATGTACATATATATATACATATATATATATATGTATATGTATATGTATATTGCATGTGTATCTATATATATATATGTGTTATGTATACAAATCTATCTACACCTCTCTTTACAAATAAGGCTTTTTGGACGACTAGGAGCTGTCTGCTCTACGGGGGCCATGCACATAAGTAGGAGCTATCAGAGGAAAAACGCTCGTGCGGTGGCTCCTAGGGCCTGCCTAGATGCTGGGAGCCGGTCGGTTCGATGCAGGTTTAGGGTTTAGGGTTTTAGGGTTCCCGGTTTAGGGTGCAGGGTTTTGGGTGTTGTTCATTCCGGGCTTAGGGGTCTCGGCGCTTAGGGGTTGAGTAGAAGTTTAAGGGTTTACCTGTTTAGTAGGAGCTATTAAATTAGTAATTGGGACTTTAGGGGTTCAGGTTCGGTGCTTCAGGGCTTAAGGGCTGCTGCCAATCTGCAAAAGACATCTTCTCCACCTCCGCAGCAAGGTTGATTAAGTCCACGATGGCCATGCGGGGCGCCTTCTTGTCCATCCAAACAGCGAGCAACTTCGTGACCTCCGGAAGGCCCTCTGCATGTGGGTGGTTGTCCAAGTTAGGGTCCCTTTTTGGGTCCCTATTGTAAAACGGCACCTTTTATTTAGGGTAATTACCCCCCAAAAGGGACCTTAATTTTGACAACTACCCATGTGGGAAGACGCAGATGGCCTTGTGCAAGGCCATGACCTCCCTGCTGATGAGAGGGCTTGCATCCTCTTGCCGACCGATGTCAAAGTCCGGAGCCATGATCTGCTCTGCGCGGCCATTCAAGACCTCCGCGGCCAGAGCTGCGAGCGGAGCAAAGGAACTTCCACGCAGACCGGCACTCAACTCGAAGAGTCGTAACTACATTTTGGCAAACGCCGAGGAATACAAGTTCATGTTGAGTCGAGTCCTGAATCCCAAGTCTAAGAATTTACATTCACGAAGATCTCGTATCGGCTTACACTTCTTGGGTGACCCGATGCTCTTGCACCATCTGTGCATCTTGATGCCACAACAGCCCTAAACCTTAAACCCGACTGTGTGACACCCTGGACACTAACACTGGGTGTTAGGGCTGTAGGGGTTTAGGAGTTTAGGGTTCGCCCTATGCCATGGTTTGGGCTGAGAACCTTTGCTACGTTTCGAGTGAGGCAGTTTCCCGAAGGTAGAGGAGTGTATCATGGGGCCAAAGATACTGGCTATATGCTTATGATGTTGTCGGGAAATCAGATAGACCACGCAATAGATTCCCGCTGATGCACGTACACCCGAAATACCAAACCCTACACCAGGAATCAAGAACCACGCGCCTTCAAGAGCCATGGTTAGGGGCTTAGGAATTCCTGCTGCATGAGGCCCAAAATACCCCTTGAATAAGGAATGTACCTTAGATCAGAACATCACCCCCCCATCCAGCTCGATGTATTGAAAGCACCCGAAGGTGCCCTGGACTCTAAGCTTGTGATTGAGGTTTAAGCGGTTTGCGGTTTAGGGTGTAGGAATATGGCACCCAAGTTAAACACACCGAAGATCAGCAGTCTCAGCGCCAAAACTGTAAACCCGGGACCCTAAACCACGGTTCATTCGCATCTAAGCAACATTCTGTGAACACGTGTACATTGAAATAAGACACTGTTATATGGGAGTTTCAACCTATCATAATATAGTACCTTAAATAATAGGAACCTTGTTATAACCTCTAATTTTCAGAAACTCCCATGTAGACGATGACATGGCTGAAGCCCTGTGGTCCCGATACTCTCGACAAGAATTGCATCCCGTCTCCTTGGAACGCTGCTCTTCACTAATGGCCTTGACCATCGTGGCCTGGGCTTAGACTTTAGAGGTTTAGGGTTTGGACTGCCTGCAGGGGTTTTTTTCCGGGGATGGTCGGACTCGATGAGTGCACTCGCGGCATGCAGGTCCCTTAGATGCAATGCATCCACTCGTCTGGTAGGTTCCCCAAGACGACCTCAGGTCCGTCAGGGGGTTCACCTAAAGTCGGACTGATGATGAAGCGGTCTGTGCAAAGAAACGCTTTCCATCGTCCTATCGAAAAGGTGACGGCGCTTGGCGCTCGTCCAAAAGTGGCAACCTGCACCAAAACCAGTACAAGGTCGCGGAGCTTGTCGGATTCAGTCAGCAAAGCGAGGGGTAAGTCCTCTTGTCCACATCCCTCAAAAGCGCGAAGCTGAATGGCGGCACATACTGAGCCAGGCAACTCAGCAGGCTTGTGCTTGAAGGCACAGATGAGTCGCTCTAGGGGGGCCTTCCATGGAGGAATCGCAGGCAGGTCGGGAGCCATGGAAGGGACGGGGTTCATGGTGGCCCACCAGGGTTGTGGTCCTGGGGCTTTGATAGCCGGCCTCCATGCGCATCGAGGACCCTGTACGAGGGTCTGAGACGTAATCTCGGCTTCCTCGTAGGTCCGTAGGCACTTCTCCGTCCGACGGAGGTGTTGCCGCAATCTCTCCGTCGTCCAAAATTCGGTGCCACAGCATTGGCACAGGCTACCGTCTGCCACCTGTGTGGCTCTAGACTGTATGCCGTGCGTTTTGCAGATATGGGCAGCACATGCGGCTTCAGACCGGAAGGTCTGCCGACAGTAGGGGCATGTGGCCGTAGGCGCAGGTGTGGGTCCACAATCCGGGAGCCGCCCGAAAATGTGGCCGCCGGCCTGCGCTGCCTGAAGGGCGTGCAGCTGTAGCAGTCGTCGCGGCCGCGCAAGCAATCTTGCCTTGCGGCAATTGCGTAGGTAGGCCTTGATGATTCCTCTCGCAGCATCGGGCTGTGTGGAAATGTCATGCTGCAGACGTTCCGCCCCGAGGTTGAGAGCAGAGCCGACGATTTCATAGGCCTGTAAGAGGTCGGAGTGCCACTGATGCGGCCGGAACCAGAGGCGGCTGAGGGCAGGAAGATTTTCAGCATGTATCCATGCTGCAAGCCGTAGCATCTCAGCATGGCGCATTTCCTCAGCCGTAGCCAGTCCTAGAACAGTGGCAACATCGGAGTGGGTGAGTCCTCGCACGGACATGCCGGTAGCGGCACGAAGGAGGCGCCGAGGGGCCTCGTAGTAAGCCGCCACAAAAAGGTCACGTTCCTGCTTGGTCTCGAGGGACCACAATCCAGCTCCGTGCTTGAAGCGTGCCATTGGCATCGACTGCATCAGGTGGATGCGCTCCTCCTCTGTAAGCTCGGAATTTTGGAAAAGTTTTCCGAGCGGGCCGATCATTTCGCGAGCTAGCGCCGCTCGGCGTTTCAAGTCAGAAAGGTCCGAGGTGGAGACCTCAATGCGCGAGCCTAAATGAACATAGGCGTCTGTCAGGCCGACGGAAATGCACTCGCCGTTGGGCAAGTTGACAGAAAGCGTGGCATTGCGTTCACAGAGCCATTTGCGCTTTGCTGCGGCACTGTGTGGTCCCCGGAACATCGGCACTATTTCTGTCTTACCTGGGTCCAGATTAAGCTGAACTCCTAAGGCCCGTAGTTCTTGAAAGAGCTCACATACAGCAAAGGAGGCAGCTTCCATTAAAAACTCAGGCTCGGAGGAAGCAAGGGGAATGGTGAGATCATCGACCCAGCTGGGGAAGGGAACTCCCAACAGGTCCTGCATGGTAGCGCGGTGAGCGGCGCGGGCGCCCACTTGCTGGCATATCTCTCGAACTTTGCGCTCCAGTCTTGTCATTGCCCCAGAGAACAGAATCTGGAATTCCACGTCCGCAATGGGACTGCCTGGAGCGGTGCCAGTCCGTGTGCCAAAAAAGTGGGTCTTTCCCTGACCGGACATGCTGAACCAGGTGCTCTGCATCATGGCGCTGAGGACGCGACGAACAGGTGCGGGGACGGCACCTTGCTGTAGAAGTCCTGGGCCAAGCGCAGCTGTGGTGAACGCCAGTCGTTCCTCAGGGCTGTCATACAGATCATCTGCGAGCTTCTGGAGGAATGCAGAGGTGTCGCCCCCTTCGGCTCCAAGTAGAGCCTGGCGTGCAGTGGCATAGAATGCAGCACGACAGTCAACGAAGAGAAGCGCACAGTTGATGCCAGCATCCCTGGCAAGGCGAGCGAACCCTTTGGCCAACGCCATGGGGACATGGAGTGGGTTTTTAGGACGTCCGCCGCATTGCCCCTCTGAGCGTGGGTCTCCAAGCACTGCACCAGTGGAGCTCGCAGAGCCTTGCAGACGCCCTTCATGGACGCCTCATGCAGGATGATGCTCCGCCACCCTTCGAGGGTGCTGGGATTTTTGGAAGGTTTCGGTATGGCAACCGCTCGCCCCCCCCTCCACAAGGCCGGCGCCGTACCATGGGCCTGTGTCTTGAGCAGCAGCGGGAAGTGAGCCATTGCCGCGCCAAGCGCGTCGCCGCTGAGTGCTTCCGGAGGTATGCCTGAGACTCCGGCGGCCCGCCGTGACTGCAAATTGCCGTATCCATGCGCCAGGGCAGATAAGGACAGGCCGGGATCGACCTCGAGAAAAGCATCAGCCGCAGGGGCAGCCCTGGTATGGATGTCGTCGGCCGTGCACTCGAGTGCTCGTTCTGCCTTGGCAAAGTTGCGGCCTAGCTTGAGGTACGGATCGCTGCTGTGGCCGTCAGCTCCCTCAATACTGGGGCACAAGGCAGGCGGTCGGTATCTTCTTCCTTGTCTCAGCACGCTTCGGAAGGCCCGGTAAAGCTGTTCAGGGCCTTGTGTTCTGGCCTCTTTGATGAGCAGGCGCGCCGCCTCAGTCGCATCAGCCCGAGTCTGTCGGCGGATAAGCACGGACAGGTCACGTAGCTGGGTGACCAGGAGTGCCTCGTACATGTCCATGGCTGTGTCAGTCGAGGTTGTGCGATGGGCCCAAGCTCCGAACACATTGGCTAACAGCCGTTGACGGCGTTGCAGGCTCAGGGCATGAAGGTCTCGTCTCAAACTGCGGCGATCACATACAAGCTGCCAGGTCGATGCCTGTATAACAGGCGAGCGTGGTCCCTGGTTCTGAGCTGGGAAGGCCTTGAGAAGGGCCTTCATGAGGTGTTCATTGAGGGCACGGAGATGCTGATCAACTGGTAGGTGCCACGGAAAGTGAGGAAGGCAGTCATAAATCTGTCGGAGCCGCGCCCGCCCTGCGGGCGTGAGCATTGCTTTAGTATCTAGCCTGGGTCGGGCATACTGTCGTCGGGCATGTCTTCGGAAACGGATCCGGACGGTCACTGGTCGATGGTCGAAATCGCTTTGTCCCCGGAAGTCGACCAAGCAGCCCTGAACTAGTAGTCCGGAGTGTATGGAGGCTGGGCAGGCGATAAAGTCTAAGCATTTGGGCTGCTGCAGCGGTCCGATCCAACTTTCGACTCTATCCCCAGCGGGGGTAACGTTGGCAGAGGCAACGAGCTGCTGCTCATCCAAGAGTTGGGAAAAAGCCTCGGCATTGGAGTTGAGGGCGTTGGGAAGTGCCGGAGGCGTCCGTTGCCATGCAAAGTGTGCGTTCGCGTCTACCATCAATACCGGGAAGTGGTCGGACGGAGCTCTGCGAAGGGCTGATTGCAATTCACTCCACCAGGCCCTGCAGGCCTGTTCAGAGGCTTTGGACGTGAGGGCGTGAGCTGAAATGAATGCAAACTTGAGGGAAGCAGCTCTAGCGGTGACAACAAGCACCCTGGGGGTGGCCCATACAATTGCGAATGTGCCTGGGTCCCAGTATATCGCCCCCTTGTTATCGTGGGCCACCGGCACTGTTTTTGACAGCCACACCTGACAGCCGTCTTGGCCGGCTTGTGCTTCGCTAGCAAGGACGTGGAAGCGTGCGGTGGCGCTTCTGCCTTTGATGGGGGCGCGAGTTTCCTGCAAACCCACAACACAGAGGCCAGCCGCGTCGAATTGCGCATCCAGGCTTTCGCGCTGCAAGACAGTAGCAACCGTCAAGCAGTTGTACGTAGCGATGCGCATGTCAACCTTGGTCAGTTGCGCCGGTTGCTCGGTAGTGAACTGGTGACATTGAGCAAGGGTGATCGGCGTAGGGCGGTCTTGGCTGGGGCCAGCTGCAAGAATGCCATCTTCCTGAATGTGGGGCAGCTCGCGACACATATTGGAAGCAAATGCAAGCCATGGGAGCACGGCCTGGCTACTGGAGAGGACCAAGCTGGTCGGCACCATACTGTCATCGGAGGAGTGTGCGAAATGCTTTGCCACGCAATCCGCAAGGTCATTGAAGGCGTGCCCCGTGTGCGAATCAATGTGTAACTTGGATGGCATCCGACCTTGCAGCCTGAGCATGTGGGAGAGTGCAACTCCGGCGTGCGCCAGATCACTGGGCTGATCCTGCATGGCTTCTCCCGTGGCAACCTGGAGGGCTGCTTCCCCAATACATCCTGGTAACCTATATAGCAGGTTACTGGGCCCAGTGCCCGGAATAGGGGATGTTTGCCCGCAAGAGACCCTACGCCAGGAACCGAAAGTGGTTCAGGAACCATAGGTATATACAAATTACAATATATACTATATAATTTAGCTATAATATATATATATATACTAAAATATACTATGATATACTATAATATACTTATACTATATATATAATAATATATACTATAATATCTACCAAAATATATATACTATATTAAAGTATATATACATATACTATACTATACTAATATGGATTGAATTGAAGCCACGGGCTGGGGTGGTTGTGTGGTCAATAAGCACTTTGCAATTGCCGCCTCGCTCGTTCAAGCTACCGTACTAGTGTAGAATCCCGAAGCCGTTACCGCCAAATCCCTAATCGCCCTTAAACCCGCTAGACTGCACCCATTAGAGGATCTTCTGACTGTGGATATCGATTGAAGATCTTACCCTTACGAGGTTTCCGGCGGGTTCATACGAAAACACCTCCATATGGCCACACCCTTGCAAACCGGAACCCTGAACTCCCAGAACATCTTCATAACCCGGGCCTCCCGCGAGGATCCCCTTAAACCCTACCCTAAGGCTCCAGTTACCCAAAAAATGATAGAGGTTACTAGCCATTATTATATTATCCCAGCAACCTACTATTAAAGGTAACTGGAGCCCTAGGCTAAACTCTAGACTCTAGACTATAAACCCCTAAACCCCACAATCCTAAACCCTCGAAGCTTTGGCCGAGCGATTTTCACTGCAGCGGACGTCGCTGCGATCGCACCAGCTCCCGAGGTTTCTCGGCCACGACCCTTCAGGGGCAGGGCCTTAAGGGAATACGGAGCTCGAGGTTTGTAATTATAGGGGTATGCGTAGGGACGGGGTCTTTGTAACACCCAGATCCTGAGCAAACTTCGCTTTAGCACACGATGTTCAAAGTGAGCACCAGCACGTGCTTTGACACAGACAGGTTTAAGCAAGCCAAGGCTGTCTTCCTGCGAGAAGCAATGTTGAAATCGCGAATTGTAGCCTGAGTCGGCCAGTTTGAAGCCTATGGTGTCGAGCAAATGCCTTTGGAATCAAGGTATTTAACAACAAGCTACAAAAGCTGTTCATGGATGCAGCAAGCCACCCTCGGACCGGATGTCCAGAAGAGTTTCTTCGTATGCCTAAGAATGCATATGGATGGACCCAACCGCCCGGTCTTCATTCAACAAATATTCAATCACACAACATAGGTACCGAAACAGGCAAGGGGCGTGCATCTTTGGCCGAAGGAAAAACCTCAAGCGGCCTTCGGCAAGGAACCTTCTCGCACACTCACGATACAATACCAGGAATCGCATACCACGGGTGTAGAGGTCTTCGGATTCCACCGTCGTCAGAAAACGTGGCAGCTTTTCAGAGAGCAGCTGCCAATCAGCGATCGTATGCCTAGCTCACTGGATTGAGGGGTTTGGAGATTTGTGGCAAAGGGTTTTAGGGCTCCAGGGTGCAGGGGTTACTGATCGAATTCAATTTGCGGCTCCGGGCTTCTGGTTTAGTTTCGGATTTGGAGGCCTAGGCATTGGGTGTCCGTACACGTGCTTTCTTCTACGACTACATGGTATGTAGCTATATGTGCCCATATATACATATAGGGTCACGATCCTATAACTTATCAGGGCAACACTTCAAATCTCGTAAAATAGTATCAGCACAGATGCACAGTGCTGCATATCAGGCTCGTAAGCTGTAGCCGCTGCTGGTATGCTGGATCATCCTCATTTTGCAGTCGGGCCCTCAAAGCAGCTTGCGTCGACGAAGAGGTCATTGCATCCTTTGGAATTTAGAGTTTACTTTCTTCGGGTTTAGGGCTGGGGTTCGTAGATTAAGAATTCTCGGATTATCTGGATACTCGTATGGTTTAGGGCTGTGGCGGTCTAGGGCCTCGGGGTTAAGGGTTGGGGTGTCGCATTGCCCTGGGATTAATACTTAAGGGTGGCTTCATAATGCCAGCCAACACTCTGCAAGCCAGGCCAGCACCACTCGACAATTGTAGGCTTTTGCTGAGAGGAACGGATAGTCAGTTTGCTTGTCGGCGCCGGTGGCATAGTGAAGGTTTGCTGGCGTGAAGGTTCTTTGGGAGCAGGAGATACCATGAATTTTGCAATACCTCTTGAACTCGTTGAAGATAAGGCGAAGTTTGTCTGCAACTTCGGTGATGCCATCGCAATATACATTGTGTTCCATGAGCCATAAAATCCCCTCCGCACATAGATTCTGGAGGATTCCAAGGTTGAGAATGTGCATTGTGCATCCTCGCCTGAGATATAGGTCAGGGAATTAAAATATATGACCAATTCACTGTTTACTTAGGGCTTGCCCCCCTTATTAGGATTAGGTTGAACGACCAAAATACCCTAGGGCTCCAGTTACCTTAATAGTAGGTTACTGGGGTATATAGTATATGGTTAGAAACCTACTATACAGGTAACTGGAGCCCTAGGGTATTTGCAGTTACAATTGCAAGTATAAGAGTCAGCATCGCCACATGGAACCCCGGGATGAGAATCATGGGGTTTGGGCTGGCCGGAAACACGTGAAGAAGTGCATCTGTATGGGAAAGGCGGACCCAGTCTGCTCCGAAGTTTGTGTAGAGAACTCCATGGTTTGCCAATCGGCCGGCGTTGCAACGGTGACAGATCAAACCCCGCTGCCAGTTGCGAAGTAGGCCAAAAGTCTCTCTCATATACTTTTGATCACCCTTGTATTCGGTAACCGCATACCGACCCGAAAGTTCGGGTTTGCTTTCAGCCAGCTGCAATTGCCTTCTGCTCAAGTCCGAAGCTGTGCCGCTGGGGCCTGCTTTCGGGCGACGGCCGCTAAAAGCCACCGAAAAGCTCCATGCGGCCCTGTGGTAGATCGGCCTCAATGTCTCCTCCAAATGAGAATGTTAACAAAGCATTAATTATGCGATCCCCGAAGCCACAACCTCTTAGTAGTCGAAACCGTGTCAAGTAACCGTCACAAATTTCTCCTCGCCAGCACAGTAGAAGGAGTTCACAACAAAGTATGTAAAGTTCTTCTTCCATGGCTCGCCTTTACAGGGATGACGTAACGATAAGGCTGGGCTGCGATCAGCTAGCTAGACCACGTATTTAGAGAAGAATATGTCCTAAACCCCGATTCACACCGGCCTTTGCATTTGTGCAGGGTGAAAGTGAACATCAGTGCGAGAAACGAATCTCCCTGCTTCGTGAACTGAGCCTCGTCCCCATAGACCTGAATAGAAAGCCCCTTAAGGGTTGCGATTTTGGGATTCCGGATTATAGGGTATGCGAAATATTGTTAGTTGGGGTTCCAAGGACCTGGGGCCCCTAAGGGTGCATAGTTGTTGTCCGAGGTGCAGAGATGGGAATGCAGTGCTCGTCAGCAGGATGCCGGACGGCCCAGCCCACACCACGGGATCTGAAGTGATTCCAATACCGCCTCAAGGGATGCTAAAAGCTATTGTGATTGATTTAGGGAGTGCTTCACTAACAGGCTTGGGCGATTAAGAAATAGGTTTCGACCTAGATGCACGATCTCGTCGTCAGGGATATAGATTCGCTGCGTGGACCATATGTACTCGATGTATTCGTGGGGATCCAGAAACGGCAGAGCCTTCTCGACCCTTTGTTTTGGATCTTCAGGATGGAGGATAGGTACGGTAACCCAGTTGAAGTCCTAAGTGGTCAGGGAACTATATGACTTGTAAGACAGGAATCATTGGATCGATTGGAATATTTAGTCAGGGCACGACAGGAAGTCTCAAATAGCGAAACAAATCGCGATCACAGTTCGCCAGCCGCTTGTGGTTGTACATCTTTGCGACCCGGGCGGTGACGGGACTCACATTCTCGTTTCCAGCTTCCTTGCAGTATGCACTTCAGAAACAGATGATCAGCCTGTGCACAAGTGCATTATTCGTTATTCTACGGCCCACCCTTTGGTCCTGGACAGCCGCATAAGCATTTTCCACGATGGCTTTGGCACTCTGCCGACCTTCGCCCAGCGACTTGAACCTAAGCTTCTACAAAGTATGTCAACACACCCAGCCACCCCGGACAAGCTAAGCAACTACGGAATTACCGGGGATCGCACATGTGAGTAGCCAGTGCAACATTCTCCTCAGAACTTTCATCGCCATCAGACTCCAGCTCGATCCCTGCGGTGGGCGAGGGCCGGATAATCAAACGAATCCACCCACAAGCAGATCTAGATTGAAGCTTCAAACGTGCATTCCGCCCGGCCGAGGTTTCTGTTTATGGCATCGGCGGCTGCAGCAGTTGCACGAGGCTCGCTCCTCGTTGTCCCCTTTATTTAAAGCACTCAGACCTACAACACGATTCGCCCTCTCCGGAGCTTGAGTGCTGCAACCCCACTAGTGGTAGGATTCTTTGGCTAGCTGCTTGAGGCCCGGGCTTAGGGTTTAGGACAGCATAGTGTAACAGTCCTGGCGCTTAAGAATTCAAGGTCCAGGGTATAGCTGGTTGTACTGTGTGTAGCAGCCCCGGCCCCTGACCCATAAACGGTTTTCAACCTACACCTCTGCCCTACATGCACACAAGCACCTATGAGAAGGATGTTCGTGCCCTCCACGAGTGCGTATGATCTGTTCCGACGGTTTCGTCTGATCATTTGCAAAACTACTTTGCTCCTGCCTTCGCCTTTGCCTTGGGTTTTGCCTTTGGTGGCTTAGCAGCAGCATTGGATTTCCTCTCAGCAGCACGAACCGGCTCAGAGGCCGTTCTGAACTTCTTCAGGGCATCTTCGAGCTCCTTAACTACTTACAGCATACAGTGTGGTATCCATATTGTATGAAAGTGTTGCATCGACAAAGTTTGGTATTTAGCCAGGTGACATGGAAAAGAGGCTTCATCGAATCTTCCGGAAGCTTCTGGCCGATGGCAATCGCAACCTTAGTCTTAACCTTCTCCAGGTCGCACTTCGCGGGGTCCACATCGGCCATGATGGCCGCCTTCATGTGGCTGGCCCTGGGACAATGCTGGTAGTTTAAGGTTGTAGGGTCTGGGGTTTGGGGTTCGAATAAGACCGCGAGTTTAGGAGTTTGTAGAGGTTGGGGTTTAGGGGATCATAAGGTATGTATAGGAGTTGGGGTCTGGGGTTTAGGGTTCGAGGCTCTAGACCTAGAGTATAGGATTTAGAGTCTCATAATTATGGATCTCTAGAGTTCTTTTTCTCTACTCGGCAATTAATAGAGACTGCCTAATAAGCCAGCCCTAGCGATAAGCTTGAAGTTGCCAATCCCAGGCTGCAGTAAATCAGGATGCACATATACGTATACAGTACTGATGGAATGATGCATAGGTAGTGTGTACCGACCCTATAAACCCTTGACTACTTGACGAGTTTCTGATAATGCGTAAGACAGCAGGATCTCGGACTTATGACCCAGGGCTTACGACGAGGGTTTCGGGGATGTGTGTCCCAGGGGTTTTCGGGCGACCTCGGGCTTGTGGCTCTCGGGTTTTTGCTAATTAAGGGCTCAGGGGTTTACGAGTGAAGTGCTTGTTCAGGGTGCCGGCCAGGATACTGCAGAGTCATAATATTTATATAATAGGATACCTTTTGTTGGCTAGGGTTAAGGTCTAATTTATGGGCCCAGGTGCACACCAGCAGCGGTCAGGATCTGCTTGAAGCCTTCATACTCAATGATCTCCTTGTTCGCCCGCTTATCAGCCTTGGTAAGCAGCTATGTACGACGGTTTCATCGTACTGTCTAGGGGGCTTAAGGTTGCAGGAGTTTGGGGTTATAAAATCGAGGGTCTATGCGGGCTCTGTAAGGATATTATATTGTAAGGTTTCTGAAGTTTGGGGTTTTGGGTTTGGGGTTCGTGGTTTAGGGTCTAGGGGGTTGGGATCTATATGCAATCCGTTCAAGTGGCATCCTGGGCTTTGTCCCTCCAAGTCTTCTCCTTCTTTGCCTTCTTCGGCTCGCGGGGTTTGGGGTTCGGCGGTGGCACATTGCCATCTGTAGGCGCCTGCGGCATCTCTTGGTCCATTAAGGCCTCCCTTGGCACACGATCAGCAGCTAGCAAAATATACTTACACGATTGTTTGATTTCATCGAGTGTATATAGTACTAGTACCCGACAAGCCACATTGCATCATGCATGTCTTCTTCATCCACATTCTCTGCCTCCATCTGGAACTCGGCGGAATTCTCAAAGGTTTTCTGGGAGATGTCCTTGATCGTGTCGAAGCTCTTTAGCAAGGTCATTTCCTGCACATCGATATCTAGAAGGGCTATCCCTAGGGCTCCAGTTACCTTAATAGTAGGTTACTGGGGTATATAGTATAAAGTTAGAAACCTACTATATAGGTAACTGGAGCCCTAGGGTATGGATCGAAATCCAGAAGCCCCACCGTAGAGCCGTAATCCCTACTACAAAGCCCCCTCTCCTCAACCTTCGGAAAGTTCGGGTGCTTCTGCAACAGCTTGCCGGTCATGCGGGGGTCGATCTCGAGGTGACGGGAGTACAAGTCGTTGGCCAAACCGTCGCCCAGTTCCGCCCTCAGAAACTTCAGGGTCTTCCAAACGTAGATTTCCTCCTGCTTCTTCTGCCTCTTGCTCCTTCCAGCATAGCCACTACAGAAATGATATCAAATAGTTTAGGACACATTGGCCTTGGGTGTTCTGGGTTCTATGAGTCGACCCAAGACCCAACTGTAACTAATATACTAGTATTACTGCATAATTATCACCTTACCAATTAAAAGGTTTAGGACTCAAGGGCCTGGGGTTCTGATGCTCTAGGTGCTAGCTTTCATACATACTATAGTAATTAATGACCCCTAATTAGCTGCCCGATCCCTGAAACTCAAAGGCAGATGTTCTGTCCCCTCCCGGAAAGCGCCTATATTCTATGTGTTGTCCCAACACGAGTACCGAAGCTCATGATCTAGTATTGGTTAGTGATAGTATACCTAGGGCTCCAGTTGCCTAAATAGTAGGTTACTGGGGTATATAATATGTGGTTAGTAACCTACTATTTAGGTAACTGGAGCCCTAAAAGTATATAGATCTGAATGCAACGATATTCATAAGCCCCGATGCCACCCAAGCCTGAAACCCCGGACCCCGCCCGAAACCCCAGCATGAACCCCCTAAGCATATGAAGCTTTACACTCCTCAGCCTTACAGCTCGTGATTCTGCTAGGTTTCTGAGACTTCGGCTGGGGGTGTTTATTAGGCATTCAGGGTTTTGGGTTGAGGCCTGTAGGGTCCAAGACCTTAGCTAGCCGATCGCGAAGCTTAATAAGCTTGCTTGATCACTAATGCACTGGCCTCATCGTGATCACCACGGTGCTCTTCGACCATTCCGCCCGGCAGGACAGATAGTGCATGTACATCTCGTGCATGCGATTGTTGCGATCCGAGCCTAGGTGTGCACATACGTGTTATGCATATATTATTGTGTTAGTATAACACACACACACACACACACACAGCGGCTACATATCATATCTAGGTCTATCATTAAAGCATATTCCACTATTTCCCGATAAGTCTCTTCGCTCTGCATCAGCCATCTTCTGGCGAACTTCTGGCGGCGCTTTGGGGCCTTAGAGGTGTACAGATCATGCACCTTTTTTGCCGTACCATGCGACTCCCGATTCCTTTCTGAGAAACAGGCTCCGACCCGACCGATAGAATCTGGCGTACAATGCAGGCGGAGATAGGATAACACCGTACTTGTCCCTCCTCCACGAGTCGTCGGTGTTCGGCACCAGCTGGTTCGCCTGCTGCACTGGCGGGGGTGCTTGGCCACCAGCTGCCGTGTCTGCACCACTCTGCTGCTTGTCTTGTGGAACACTCGTGCTCGGCTTCTGTTCCGGAAGCTTCGTGCTCGGCTTGTCTTCTGGAACCTCCGTGCCTGGCTTGTCTTCTGAAGCCGTGCTTGGCTTGTCTTCTGGAACCGTGCTTGGCTTGTCTTGTGGAACCGTGCTTGGCTTGTCTTCCGGAACCGTGCTTGGCTTGTCTTCCGGAACACCCGTGCTTGGCTTACACCCGTGCTTGGCTTGTCTTCTGGAACCCCCGTGCTTGGCTTGTCTTCTGGAACCGTGCTCGGCTTGTGTTCTGGAGCCCCCGTGCTCGGCTTGTGTTCTGGAACCCCCGTGCTGGGCTTGTCTTCTGGAACCCCCGTGCTTGGCTTGTCTTCTGGAACCCCAGTGCTCGGCTTGTCTTCTGGAACCCCAGTGCTCGGCTCGTCTTCTGGCCGCTGGCTCGGCGTGTCTTCCTGAACCGTCTTCGCGATGTACTCTTCAGTCTCGATGCCCTTCTCAATGGGCGGTTCCTCCAAGCTCTCTCTGCTGAGACTGCCCAGTGCCAAGGTGGTGGCGGAATCCAGGCTCCTCAAAGATCTAGAGCCTTTTTCCTTCTCCGATCCACTGTCGCTCTCGCCATAAGATTCGTAGGCTCTCTCGAGCAGTGTTTCCAGATCTGGCTGGCTCTCTTCTTCTGCCTTAATCTCCTCCACAGCGCCCCGGCGGCCCCATTGCACAGATGAGGCCTGCCAGTCACCTGCACTCCAAGAGCCGCTACCCCAACCCCAACCGTCCCAGGACGATGGGGTGCGGCGGTACCATGAATCCCAGCCGCGTGCATCCCAGGCTGAGTGCCAGGACTCGTCGCCCCACCACTCATCGCACTTCTTCTCAGTCGGGGTATCCACAGACATGCTTCCGGGTGTCGCGAACTCTTTCGCCAGCACCTTCGGCCCCAATGGCGTCATTGTCGTCGACATGGGAGATGCCGAGGGCACCTGGCTGCCGGTCTCCGCAGCGGTCCAACCTCGATCTTACCGTTTTAAAGATTAATTGAACATACCCGTACCTCCTGCCTACTTACCTACCTGGCTGGCTACTGACCCAGCCATGTAGATCTATTGACATCTACAGCTGTCTATGTGTGTATCTACTCTCTAGATCTATTACTTATCGCTACCTATATTTCTACATATATACATATGTAGTTATAGCTTGTTGCCCTGCATATCCATTGTTCTGTCTACGTGTTTGTATCTACTCTGTAATGAAGATCTAGCAACCGTTACACATAATTTATTTATTTATAATTAATTAACATGATATATATATATATATATATATATACACGAACATGTATGCATGTGACCGATCATTTCTAGGTGTGCATGCCTGCATTACTGCATCCACGACAGCTTGCCATGTCTACCATCCAGTAGAGCTGCATGTTGTAAAGTTTCGGGTATTGGGTTGTTAGGTTGTAGGGCGATATGAATAATTGTAGCTTGGCTGCTCCGGCGAATCGGTGCTGGCGTAGAGGTCTCAGCAGTACTAGTAGTAGCCGTAGTCGAAGACTTCGGCCTCATCGACAATCCGAATCTTTCCCAAGTGTAGGGTTGCGATTTTAGGGTGTAGGGTTTAGAGCCTGCCGGACATTATAAGGTTTATTACATGGCTCTTAAGGATATGTATATATATATATATATATATATAGTATATTATACGGTTCGGTGTCTATATATATATATAGATATATATATATATATATATATATATAATATATATTATTATATATCCAAGGGTTCGGCTTTTAGAGGCCGGCCACTTGGGCCTAGGAAGTCATAGTGTCGACAGGGGTTAAGGGATTGAGGGTGTAGGGTATACTAGTACATAGATCGGAGTTGCATTGAGTGCTAGAGGCAACTGGAAGTCACACCCCAAAACCCATAATAAATTTGCAGAAAGACACGACTCTGGGGTCTTGGAGGATGGCGGCTGCTTCGCCTTCGCTGCTGGCACAGGCGGCGGGCCCTTTGTTGACAACCTTTTCGTAGGCACAGCAGCTTCTGCTCCGGTGCGAGGCTTCTTCATGTCCGGGCTTTTGATCGGGGTCCTGGGCTGGCATGCAAAAATTGCAGATTGAGGCTTGTAGCTCCGATGGTTTGCTGCGAAATACCTATTAAATGCCATACCGAGAGTCGACTTCGCAGACACAGAAGCCGGGGCAGGTGCTACTTTCGGGGTGGGCGTAACACCCTTGGCTAAAGCTGCCCTCGCCTTAGCCTGGGCAATGAACTTGCTCACGTCGGCCCCCGCAGCCGTGCAGTTGGATCCATTGCCACGTTTCATATCCTGCGTGAACCGGAGATTTTCGTAGGGCCACCTAAGGGGATTTGGGGCGTTACGGTTCCAGGCCCTGTGTTACGGTTCCGAGGCCTCCGGTTACGGTTCCGAGGCCTCCGGTTACGGTTCGGTTCCGAGGCCTCCTCCCCCACCCACCCTGCCCCTGGCGCCTACTGCCGCAGCCCTCACGGGTCGCCTCTTCCATTGCGCCCGGCTACAAATTGTCTGAAAATTTAGAGGAAAGCCTGAAAATCCCGAAGCAGGCGTTGTCCTGTATCCGCTTTGCCTGCACTCTCTGCAGGCGAGATGTCCACACCGCAGTCCTCAGAGGCACAAGGTGATATTTCTTATAACATGCTTCGGGTTTCTGACTTATAAAGCTTGTCGGGCTTGAGGGCTTCGGGTTTAGGCGTAGGGATCGTGGGTTTTTGTAGATGGGATACGACTTCTACATAATACATATAAGACATATACATACATACACACACATACATGCATACATACATGCATACACACATACATACATGCATACATATGTATGCAAATATTATATATATATATATATATGGATATAGATAGCTATATATATATATATATAGATATAGATATAGATATAGATGTAGATGTAGATGTAGATATATATAGATATAGATATTATATATAGATATAGATATAGTTGCAACATACCGTACCACATCATATCTCAACATATATTTCATAATATGTGATCATACCGTGTCATATCATGGCCATATCATATCACGATCTCATCTCATATATATATATATATATATATATATATATATCAATCACGATGCGTACATACCATAGCAGCATCCGTCCGTCCGTCCATCCATCCATCCATCCAACCATCCACCCATCCATCCAACCTTCCTTCTCATCCATCACAGACACACACATATATATATGTGTGTGTATATATATATATATATATGTATATCACATGGCTGATACTGGCTGCCTGCTTCCCTCGATAAGGCAGGCTCACTCTATCGGACTTCAGGACCTCGGGTTTAGGGCAGAGGGTTCGGGCGATGAAATTAAGGGTCCTATAGGTTTGGCGGTGATTCCTGTCGAACGGCGGTATATTGCGTTTCAGCACCGATCTAGTAAGTACATTACTGATCATGATCGCTGGATTGAATGCCAAGGGGTTAAAGGGGATAAGGGTCCCGTGCACACCGACATCGAGCATCCAGAGCATCTAAGCATCATGGGCAAGGTCGTCACAGTCGTCGCTGGCCGGTTTTGGAGCCGGACAAATTTCAGAACCAGCGGCACAAACGTGTCGAGACGATCAGGGAGCTCAAGGCCTCCGAGATGTACCGGGCGTTCAACTCCGCCAAAGCTTTGAGCCCACCGGAGCCATCGACTCCGGACACCACGAAGGTTCTCAGACTCGTGGGAGGACCAGTTCATCTGGGCCCACCACACTCGTCGAGATGCTCTGTGGAGACACATCAGCTATCCTCCATCACGGAGCTGGTTTTGACAATATCGGGGCACCACCACATACCCGGCAACCAAAGCCTCTGGGACATCAGCATCACCAACCATCACACCCACCCGCCCCACCCTAATAGTCTAGGTCTTGGTCACTCGTTGTGCAATACTCTAGATCTACTCCTGTCGCCTCGCCCGGGCATCCTGTACTCTCACGACCGCAAAACCGATGTTAGGGGTCCCCGATCCAAATAGAAGGTTTCTGGCTTCTAGTGTTTAGGGTGTGTTCTGTGCAAAGTTTGGGCTTTAGTTTACGGCTTTTTAGATGTATATATATATATATATATATGTATATATATATATATTTATATATATATATATATATATATTATTGCAAAATTCTATATCATGCATATACATTCTTGGCTTCGGGTTCCTTATTTAGTTCTTGAGGCCTGTTCATGTACTGCCCGGCAACCAGCTGAAAGCCAGGACTCGGGTAGCGATACGAGTACTAGGATCCAATATATTCGGACACCCCATGGCCAATTTTGACACCCAGCCTTAATTAAATCTTCACCCGGTGCTACACTTAACGATGAACCCTAAATCTCCGATTGCACAGTGCTTGTCCAAGACCCAACTTTTCGGATTTTATATAAGACTAGAGTCAAAGCCCTTCATATATGCAAGCCCCAACCCTAAGCCCTACAGATTCGGCATACTTCCTCAGAGGCTTCGAGTTTCCAGTTGTAGTTCCAGGGCTTTCAAGTATGTGCTGTTAGCAACACATGAGTACCATCAAACACCGACCCCAAGCTTGTGGTTTCAGACTACCTGGCCTGGGGCTACCCTAATCTTGCCCGATGGAATCTCTACACCACAAACACTTAAACCCTACAGTACACCCTAGCTAATCTTGACCTTAATTACCACACCCCTAGTCCTGAACTGCAGGTCCGTGTGGCTGCCGAACCGCCGGTCCGTGTGGCTGCCAAAGCGCCGAGGGCGAGGCCTAGGTTATTTAGCGGTTTTCGGTTTTAAGGGTTTAGGGAAGCTATTTTTTTTTCGGAGGTGTAGGCCTGATAGGATCGGCAGGGCTCTGTCTAACCGGCTTGGGATATTAAGGGCTTTTTTGGAACTCGGCCTACGAACCCAATCTGGGCTTGCCGGTTCAGGCATCTGTAAGTTCGGGATATTCGTAGAGTATTAATACTTAGCAGCAACAGGAGCAGGAGTGGAAGTAGTCCACGGCAATAGGAGTAGTAGTCGTAGTGGTAGTGGTAGGAGTAGTGATAGTAGTAGCTAGTAGTACTAGTAGGTGTTGTTGCTGTAGTGTAGTAGCAGCAGCAGGTTAGTAATTTCCCTAGTACAGTACTGGAACGTTCGTGACTTCGGGATGATCGGTGACCAAAATATGATATATGATTCTGGGTTTGCAGACCAGAAAGCTTTCATTCTAGCGGGTTACAATCTCTGAACCTTTGAAGGAATCGACATACTGCACTGGGTTTGACCCACATTCATTGCACACCGAGGCTGGGCCAGGACACCCCCTTGCTAGCATGTCTTGCACAAAGACTGCATCAAGGCTTTCAGCTTCGTGCTGAACTGATCATTCCAGTCGCACATCTGAGCAACCACATCAGAAAGGGCAGACGTGTTGCACAAGGCGCCCGACAAAGCAAGCTTTACTTCGAGACGGCTCTCGAGGCACTGCGGTGACTGCAGCTGGACGTACGATCAACCATTCGGGCACCCCCCACACACGACCACCCCGTTTAGGTTTGCCACGTTCGCCATACAGAGTCAAATAGGAACATTGAAATCTGCTGATAATGATATAGCACCCTGAGCCCTGGGGGAATTCGGTGAAACATCTAGTCAGCGGATTGAAACTCGGGCTTTGGAAAGAACGTTTGTAAGGTGTGGGATTTCGTACCCGGAGCTTGTTCCGATTTTAGGGATTTGGACTTTCGGCTTATCATGTAGGCCCCAAGCACCGTTGAGCCCCAACAGGTTATAGTTTTGGGGTTTAGCAACCTAAACCGCCCTAAGCCCTAAGCCTCTTCCACTCGCTAGTGTTAGGGCTCAGGGTTAAGTGAATCCTTTATATAGTTATCGGGACAAATCATACCCCTGCACACTTGGGGTTCTACACCCAACCCTTTGGTGCCTAGTTGAACATGAACAGATCGCTAGATTGAGTTTACGACCCAACCCTTCCCGATTTGGGGTTTAGCACTTAGCCTATATCACAGAACCTTGCAAGTATTTTTCTGAGGTTCAATTGATGGATTAGGGCTGGAAGGCTTCGCCTCGGACCCCGAGTTTGGAGATCTATGCTAATATGTATATTTACATGAATTATAAAAGTGGAATGATCAGTGTAATGCCCAGGCTCAGAACTCGATGAAGGCGGGCCGGGCACAAAGTCGCCTGGGATGTACGTGGGATTACATATAGTACTTGGTCGGGGTTCACTCCTGCGTGATGTAGCATCATGGTATGCACATGTTTCGTTTGTCATAAGTCAAGCTGCAAAGAGCGACCAGCCAGGGCTCCGAAAAGATGTAAGCCCAAAAGCTCTTTCAGGGATCGATGTTGAAGCAGCAGTCGGATTAAAAGCACTGGCATTGCAAGTTGCACATGTAGTGGGAAGCCGCTCGATCACACAGTCCCAAACTCTTTGCCCTTTGCCCGATTGCCGGCTCCCGAATGTTTGGAAATCCCGAAACCCAAGACCCCTACCTTTCCCTAAGGCTCCAGTTACTTAAATAGTAGGTTACTAGCCATATATTATATACCCCAGTAACCTACGATAAGCTATTTAGGTAGCTGGAGCCCTAGGTTCGTAAGTTTTTACAAATGTATGTATATATATATATATATATATTCATTTAGTGATTGCTTCGGATCTAGCATATAATCTATTTCCTTGTGGGATTCCCGTAAACCCGACGCCCATTGCTGCTTCGAGATCCACTACGTAGGCACGATCACACACCGTAGCCGGCCATACCGCCATCGGTCGTGCATACGAGAAGAACCTGGGTGGATACTTCGGTTGGCTTCAGTCGATGTATACATCAGGGTTCATGCCTCAGGGATGGGCAGTTTATGCACAGGCTTGAACTGGGATTCTGCGATCGGATATGTCGGTTTCCAAACCTCCGGCTGTCCGTCTCAGGCTGTCCGGACTACGGCGTGAGCCGCTCGAGGGCTTCCGGCTTTTAGTGCGGAGTTTAAGGTTTAGGGTTGAGGGTTTGGTTCCGGGTTTAGGGTTTAGGGTTATCGATTATTATAGGGTTTAGGGTTATAGATGATTATAGGCTTTGAGGATTAGCTAGAGCTCCGAAGCATTAATAGAGCACACTGCACACCAAAACCGGAAGCCCAAAGCGCCGATCGTGGGGATGAACATCCCCAAACCTCAACCCTACGACACAACTCCATACCCCGACTATGCCCAAATCCGTGAATTTAAGCCCCCGACAGCCTTAAGCCCGAATCCCTCCTTGTTGAGCCTATGTCTATATATTAGAAGCCGCCCCCCACCCTGTAATAGTGACTATAAGATCATAAAGGATTATATTAGGGCCCTATTATATTCCACTATTACAGGGTGGGGGCAGCTTCTGATATATTCTTAGCATGATGAATTAAGTTAAATCGTGGCAAGCAACCCGACATCCCCAGTCCCTGCTTGGACCTGATATCTTGACACTAGTACTACCGTTACTCGCCATGGCAAACGATCCGAACTCTCTCAACCCTGAGCCTCAAGACTTCTACTTCGAAGCCCCAATCGTCTGCATAGCAATTGATAAATTGTGTTGAAAGGAGCGAATGCTCCAATAGGATCCAAACTGCAATGGCGACTTCGACAAGGTGACTTCGTCCTAAGGTCAGTTCCCAATTCCTGAAAACCCAGCAATGTGTCGAAGGAGCCTGTCCAGGCCGAAGACCAGAGGGAGCAAAGTCTTGTCAACCTCAAGGCAAGTAGTAGTAAAGTAGTAGTCCTCCTAGTGTGGGAATGTGAGTGGGACTAGGAGTGGGAGTAGGAGTAGGAGACTAGTAGCTAGCAGCAGTACTAGTAGAAGTAGTAGTAGGCAGCAGCAGCATTACGTAGTAGCACTAGTAGTACGTAGTAGTATAGTACTACGGCTGATGGTATAAATCCTGCATGACCCATAATATGGAATGTACTAAAATTCCCATAGTTTAGGGTCCTTATAAGGTAATGCAGGATTTATATCATCAACCGTAGTACTACTACTACTACTACTCCTACTACTACCACTACTACTACTACTACTACTACTACTACTACTACTCCTACTACTACTACTATACTACTACTACTACTACGACTACGACTACGACTACTACTACTACTACTACTACTACTACTACTACTACTACTACTACTACTACTACTAGTAACTACTACTGCTGCAAAACACTTCAGGCCGGCAAACAGCATCGAGATATCCCGTGGCGGCATCAGACTGTAGTATAGGTCAGGATCTTGATCGACTCCACATCCAATAACCGTTCCTGGGTTGTTCTGTCAGCTCTATCTGCTGTGCAAGACCACGTCTCCCTCTAGAGTATAATGCCATGACACATATTCCGGGCTGTGCCGGTGGACGATAAAATCGAGTCCATATATGGCCGGAGTCATCGGAGATTCCAGCGATGCCAGCCACGAGAAAAAGCGCCACATCACATATCGTTGGCCTCGGATGATCATCTCTTCATTATGTACAGTTTAATTATAAGCTTCAGGGGCTTTTTGACACTCACACTCGGACAAAGCCTGGCTTCAGGGGTTTAAGGTTTAGGGATGTACTACCTATAACCCTTCGGATTGTAACGACCTATAACCTATAACCATACAGGGTCGGGATAGACTGGAACAGGCCTCAGTTTTCTAGTCAAGGTGCTGCCTGCTGAACAATTGCATGAAGCAGCCACATGCACGAGCCAACAGCACAACATGTATCATGCCTGTGTCATCACTACTACTACTGCAGAACCTTTCGAATGACACTCGAAATCTGCAGGGCTGGCAACTACACATTTGGACCCGTCGAAAGCAGCATCTGCGGCAGTCGTGTCCACTACTGAACGGCAAAGCCGAGGCCCAAAATGAACAGCATGGTTTATGTGTTCGGGCAGGATCACTATGTCGGGGAGGCCATCAAAACCTCATCCTGTAAACTGGACCCTTTCCAGTCAGGACGATCACATCCATTCCACAGCAGCTCTACTTCACGGCCTTTTCGGCCCGGCGCTGGGCCGTCAATTTTGCCAAAGCCATTTTGTCCTGCTCGAAGGCATCTTCCACCACCGCCATTTCCTTGCCCTCTTCCAAAGACTCAGCCTCAAAAAGGCAACCGGATGTTTGGCAGCTCGACACTGTTGCCACTGCCACGAAAAGTATATGCTATCTATTTACCGGCAAGCCACGGCTTTGATGCAAGGGTCAACAAGCTCCTTCCACGTGATAGGCAGCCCCGTGTGCTTGCCGGAGATGAACAGCACCTGCTACTTAGCTGCTACACAATGCCGCAACACTACCGCACACATCACAAACTGACCTGCACGGACATCCTGCCTGCTTCTTAGGCCTCGCTGATGTCGCTTTGCGCACGACACCACACTCGAAAGGTCGGCTCCAGTACGGCATCACCTCAATGCTGGATGAGCTTGTAACAGCAACAACATACTGCCAGCACGATTTGTGATAATGTGCGGGTCTATTGCCAGCTGAAGAACTCTGTAGTTCTCAAGCTCCGGGATGCTGTCCAGCACCTCCTTCTCCTCGGCTGTCCGGTCTTTCTTGTTTTTCTTGTCGTTCTTGCCTTTATCATCATTCCCGTCTGCTTCCTGCTCGCCTTTCTTTGCTTTCTTCTCGGGCTTGGCTTCAGCATCGATATCCTCCTCCTTGCTTTGCGCCATCCCGGCGGAGGCCTCGACCACTTCCGTCTCCGGCCCAACCTCGTCCACCTCGTCGACCTTCCGCTTTGCAGCTGCTGGCCGCTTCAATGCGGCGCCACTCCTGCATGATATTATGAAAGTGATCAGCTATATGGAATGAATTGCAACCGTGCTCCTTCCACGGCCGCCTCCACGACCGCCGCCTCCACGGCCACGTCCTCGAGTCTTCTTTTCCGCATGCTCAACAGTTGCCTTCGCCTTAGCAGCTGCTCGCCTCGGATGGAATGTACATGTACACTCTAAGTGCGATTGTACGTGCTGTCATGCCAAATGCAGCCCATGTGCATGCAAGTACTATATTCAGCTGGGAAACAGTTTGGACTGCAGCTCGGACAAAGCAGCATCATCCTCACCGCCTGCTTCCTCCAACACTTTTTCAGCCTGGCTGGAATCCCAGGTTGGAGCTTCGGCCACCAAGGGTTTGCGATCCTGCAAGCTTCGAAATCCATATCTTCAAAATTTCATGGAGTGATCCTTCCATGAAGTCCTTGTCGCTCGTTCGATCGCCGTGGGAGTCCTCGGAGTCTTTCGGATCCTGACAATAATCAAATTTAAAAGCAAAACATAATATAGATACTGAGGGATTGGGAAAGAGATGTCATGACCATACATCGTACACATACATGCACATGGTACACACATAGGCGCTATCCCAGAATTGTCCTTCTCGGGCTTCGGCTTCTCGGCTGATGGGGGATCGGGCTGGGTGGCTGGCACCTCGTGTTCCTGCACATGGAGGTTGCAAGCACATTGCACAATAAGCACATGCACACATGTCTGTACGATCGGTCTGATACTGAAAATGCTCTTCCTCCTGCTCCTCAACGATCTGGCTGTCTGCATCTGTGGATAGCTGAATCGCACCCTGCATGCAAAGAAACATCATTAGATTTTATGAAGCATGCACCAGCTAGTCCTCGAAAGCAGGCACCGGTGGGTAGCTCTTCTCCACTGCCTGTACAACTGCAACATTTTCATGTGCAATATTCTGCTAAATGTATCACAGAAGGCTTCACGTCAACCCTCGCCTCAACCCCATCCTCAGCTGGAGCCTCTGCCATATCCTGGTCCCCGGGTTCGGCTGGAGCCTCTGCCATATCCTGGTCCCCAGCTTCGGTTGGAGCCTCTGCCATATCCTGGTCCCCAGCTTCGGCTGGAGTCTCTGCCATATCCTGGTCCTCAGCTTCGATTGGAGCCGCTGCCATATCCTGGCCCCCGGATTCGGGTGGAGGCTCTTGAGCTTTCAAGATGTCCTTGAGCATCTGTATCTTGGGAGACCTCATACACACACAGACACACACACACTCTCTCTCTCTCTCTCTCTCCACATCTGTCTGTCGAGCTCGCCACCCACCGCATGCATATGTGCCGGAAAGCAGCTTCGATCGATCCGGAGTTTTCCGGTACAATCTCACCAAATAGATCACTCGTCCTCGCAAAGTCCCGGAGTGGTAACCCACCCACATCTGCAAGCCAGGTGCACAAACATGTATTCGCTCGGCAACTGCAACACTGTCACAGCCGCTGAGGACGAGTCTACACATGCACACACACACTGGAGCCGGCCTGGCTTTCCTTTTTCTTCACATCTTTGCCCATGATATCGTGCTCTTTCAGAATCCATTCGAAACCGTCCTGAGCCGAAATGCGTATTCTGTAGCAATTAGGAATCCGTATAATGTAATAGCATGACAAGATACCTTGTACTTTCCCAGAGGGGGCTGACTGCACCCGAAAGATGCAAGCAGTGGAGCGATCGCCTCGAAAGCAACCTCCACGGCAGCATCTGATATGAATTGGAAGGGCTCCAAGAGTTCATGCCCCTCAGATGGACAATGCAGACTAGTAAGGCAAAACTATGAGCATACCACCACACTTCCAAATCCCCTTGCTGCCGAATCTCTTCCTTCCGCCTCGCTTCCCCAGCACGGCTGTGCTTCTTCCCCTCGTCTTTGCCCCGAACCCACTCGTCCAGGATATCCTTGATCACCATGGTCCTCGAGTATGCAATTGCAAGCTACGACAAATACTCAAATCTTGGCTCGCGGTCAAACCCCGTTAGCTAATCCACAGCAAGCCACTCGTAATCGTTCGATACATCGAACTCATCATCGTTATCATCGGCTGCCGCAACAGCGGCACACCCATCATTCGACATGACCCTTCAAGGCCTGGAACTGCTGTGAAGCAAAACGGCTTTTAAAACCCAAGCCATGCATGCATGCAAAGCGCACAAAATGCAACATGTACAGACTACACCTGCATGTAAATGCACACAGCCGCACACGATGCAGGCAAGCCGGCAGGGGGGGTACACGTTTCCGCTTGTTCTTCTCCAGCAACTTGCTTCGAGAAAGCAGCAGGGCTCGCTGCATGGCAGCGATTGCAAAGCACCGTTGAGACACGGCATAGATCTAGACAGCACAGCACTGCATGTATATGACATGCAATCGGCATGTCCTGGTCCTGGGCTGTAGGGTGCTGCTGGCTTTCAGGTTTCAAGACATTGCAGGGTTTTAAACAAATGCTTGCTCCAAGATTAGGGTGGCATAGCTATTGTTTCCGGGATGTCCAAACGGGATGAACCGGAAACTGCAGGCCTTCCATTCCGACATCGTGATCAACTGAATCTCTCGGTTTGTCTC